>JAZKJV010010291.1:0-593637 GCA_037367405.1 Ottelia alismoides
CTACAAGCGACAGGTTGGCACCATCAAATTCAGATGATGAGATTTATATTCCTCATCCACCCATGTACCCACCATCACCTCCACCACCTCCACCATCATCACCTCCACCAGCATTACCTCCTCCCATTGTTTTAATTCCTCCTCTACCACATCACTACAGTCGACGGCCAGCCACTGCTCATGATCATGTTCAATCATCCAGCATGCCCCAGGTTTGTTCTGACAACATTACTTCTAATGATGGGTCTGACGGTGTTTCTCAGCAAGGGTTAATTCAGGAAGGGGATGATCAGGCATGTGGCACAAATGATGCAGAACTTGATTTGCCTATTGCTCTGAGGAAGCAGAAGCGTTCATGTGCTTCATATTCGATTGCTTCTCATGTCACCTTTGAGCGTCTGATGGGTGACTTCAGGTGGTTTGCAGTTTCTTTGTCCGCTGTGGACATACCACAGACATACCAGGAGGCATTGACTGATAGTAGATGGTGTTTGTCTATAGAGGAAGAGATGGCAGCTCTTCAGTCGAGAGGTACGTGGAGCCTTGTTCCAGCTCCCATTGGGGCATCTATAGTAAGTTGCAAGTAGGTATATACAGTGAAGCAAAATACAGATGGTAGCATTGATAGGTACAAGGCTCGACTGGTTGCCAGCGGGTTTACTCAGACGTATGGGGTGGATTATCTTGATATATTTTCTCCAGTTGCTCGTCATTCTACCTTGTGAATTCTTTTACCTATTGTCGTGGTTAGAGATTGGCCTCTGTTTTAGTTGGATATCAAGAATGCTTTTTTGTATGGTGATCTTTAGGAAGAAGTCTACATGTAGCAACCACAAGGGTTTGCTGCTGAGGGAGAGTGTTCACAGGTATGTAGACTTCATAAGGCAATCTATGGCCTTAAGCAGAGTCGAGAGCTTGGTTCCAAAAGCTCTCAGATTTGTTTGAGAAGCAAGGGTTTAAACAGTTGAATGCAGATCATTCTCTTTTCGTACAGAGGATCTCCAGAGGTACGACCGCTATTATGGTGTATGTTGATGATATACTTATTACATGAGATGATATGCATGGAATAAAAAGAGAAAAAGAATTTCTGGGCCGTGAATTTGTTACCAAGGATCTAGGAGCTCTTATATACTTTTTGGGATTGGAGTTTGCCAGAAATCAACAAGGGCTTATGATGACTCAGAGAAAATATCACTGACTTGCTAAGTGACACGGGTATGCTTGGATGTCGACCTGCTACTAGCCTACTACACTCATGGATCAGAGCATGAAACTATATGATGATGATACTTATGAGGTTGATAGGAGAAGATACAGAGAATTGGTGGGAAAGCTTCTTTATGTTACCACTACCAGACCTGATATTTCATTTGTAGTCAATCGAGTGAGCCAATTCATGGAATAAGCTCGTCAGGTACATATGTGTAGTCAGTCGAGTGAGCCAGTCGAATAACCACGTCAGGTACTAAGGTATTTTATTTTTATTTTGTACTTTTTATTTTATTATTTTATGTACATAATTTATATATTTGGAACTTATTTAAATACATATTTGGATATTTTATTGTATTTTTCTGATATTGTTTGTTATCTTAAAGAATTAAATATATAAATTATATATGTATATATAAGTATAGTTTATCTATATATTAAAGTATATTATTTATTTTAATGACTTTTTAATGATTTTATTTTAGTGTTAATATTTAAATGTGTTTTGTATAATATTTACAAATATCTAAAAATATAAGAAAGTGGAAAATATAAAGAATAAATAAATTGAGTATTATATACATGTATATTATACAATGAGGGCCTGAAAGACATCTTTTGCATCTTAACTCCAAATTAAATGAAACCATCTTCATTAAATAGATAATTTTATTTTACGGAAAATAAAGGTGAGTTTGTGAATTTTGGATCTGTATGGAGAAGATACAGGTCTGGAAAGTTTTCTTTACGGCTTTTTGTTCTGTGTCTCGGGCACACTGTGCATTATTTTTGAAGGAAATTATTTTGTATTTTTCTTTATATTTTTTCGTACAAGTTTCATGGCTCAAGTTTTATTGATTTGACGCATGAAAATAAGAAAATAAAATAGATCCCAAAGTACCTATTATTGAGGAATAAATTGAGGTTTTTGGTGCAATTATTGTCCCTTATCTCGCCTACTTTATTCTTTATCGATCAAGTCATCATGATGATTGAGTCTCGGGGTCTAGGGTCACTCGGTGTCTTTGACACTTCATTCTTTTTCTCTTCCTTTATTCTTTTATTTTAGTATTAAATACTTCATTTTATACAGTAATTTAATGTCATTTTATTGATGTTATTTTGTACAAATTAATGTTATATACATGCATTTGACTAGGGATTTAAGGTCAAAATGAAAGAATAAAGGTGATGAAGTGAAGATTCATCAAAGGGGTGTTTTGAAGCTATCAAATTATCTATTCTCTATTTTATTGAGTCCTTTTTCTATTTTGTAACCCTTTGAGCTCTATTATGTAATTGTCACCATTTGAGCTCTAAGGATTCAACTCTATATAAGAAATCTTATCCCTTGAATAAAATTATGCCATCCCTTATTTCTTTCACTCTCATTTGGAAGACACCTCCCTTTCTGTTTGTCGCTTGATGCTTGACCTCCATACCTGATGCATCATCTCTGCAACAATGCCCACCTCAGAATAAAACAGAATTCGAAGCTGATATGCTAACAAAACTTCACAATGCACAAATTTCTATAAATAACGTATTAAACTTCTTCAATTTATATCTATCACATCAATTGACCACGATTTAGATTAATAGATGAGGAATCATCTGCGAGCCTACCAACCAATATTTGTATAATACAACGTTAACAAATCATGTATACATAGCAAACAAGGGATATAATAAACATATATTTAAAGTAGAGTTAATACCGTCTTCCAAGAGCAAGAAGGAAGTTTTGCATGCTTCCAATTAATAGAGCGAAGAGAAAAAGTCCAAGACCAATGATTCCCATTGTGAATATAACTTCCCACACGAAGTAACTTGGAACTTGATTTCCTGCTAGAGTACTGATTTGCTGCCATAATCGAAGACATGATTCAAATGAAGACATATTTGTAATAACAGAAAGTTCAATCATACAAAAAGTTAATAAACTATAGTTTATCCAAAAGATTTTGATTATACGTATGATAGATGTTCAACAAGCATTTTCAATTATCAAGCATGTCATCTTCGGATGAATACTTTTTACCATTCGACAAATAATGGATGGTTTAAGTGAATAAAGAAACAAAAGTCCAAAAGAGTTCAATATACATGAAAAAAAACAAGTGAAGGAATACCTGAAAACCCCAGAATAATGAATATATGTAGCGGGTGAAGCCATCTTTTGTCGTAAGATCCACAGCACTCTGATAGATTCCATAATTAAAATTCACATTATCTCCAGTTTGAAAGCAATTATCAGCTTGCGTGCTTTCTCTCCATTTTCTCCGATTCTTTGCAAATTGTTCTTCTAGATTGTTCCCGTATCCACAATCTATAAGGGCCATACATGATCCACTGTTCACGGATTTGGTGAAGTTCTTACATCCATCTCTTAGACATTGATTTACTCTCTGAAAATTATAAAAAAATTGGCCAGTAAGGTTATCTGATACACGGCACACCAAATGATAAATCTGCTGATGGAAACATGAATAAGACATTAAGTGATTATAAGAAGGTGGTATATCTCTTAAATCAGCTCTCGTCGGGTTTAACGTCGCACTATTAATTTTGATTATAAGAATTTTTACATGGTGGAATGATGATAGATGTGGCTCAAGGAGGGTGACGCCAATACGCGGTTTTTTTACTCCATGGCTAGTGGTCGGAGGCGCAGGAATTACTTCACTCCACTTTGGTTGGTGGGGAGATGTTTCAGGGAGACGATGTTGTGGGTGTTGTGTCGCGCTCTCACTTCCATGCTTTCAATATGAGGCGCTCTCATGCTGGGTGGGGTTGGCGCGGTAGAGGTGTCTTGGAGCTTTCACCGATGCATGCGGGCTCTTTGATCTCAGAGTTTGCAGGGCCAGAGGTCAAGGAGGTTGCGTTCCATTTGAATGATGATAGGTCACCTAGGCTAGAAGGTTTCCTGATGTTTTTCTATAGGGAATTTTAGGAAGTGGTGAAGAGTGACTTGATGGCAATCCTCTAGGAGTTCAAAGATGGAAATCGGAGATTGGAAAGGATAAACAAAGCTCTATGTTCCTCTACCCAAGCGGGAAGTGCCGAGTAGGGTGGAGGATTTTACAGTGATCGCTCTCTCCGATGCGGTCTATCTCATCATTGCGAAGATCCTGGTTAACCATCTTCGGAAGGTGTTGCCTACTATTATATCACCATAGGAGACAACTTTTGTGCCAGGCAGACTCATGGCGGGCGACATGGTGCTGGTATTGGAGATGGTGTTGGACTAGAAGAGATCTAAGAGTAAGGGCTTTATCTGGAAGGTTGACTATTCTAAAGCATACGATGGCAAGAAATGGCACTTTCTTTGGGCGTCATTGGAGAAGGGGGTTTTCTGAACATTTGGATCGTCTGGAGGAAGAGATGCATCACAACTGCATCCTATGTTGTGCTGACTAATGGGAGACCCGAAGGCGGTTTCTTTCAACTACAATGTGGTGTCAGATAGGGATGCCCACTAGAACCCTTACTGTTTGTGATTGTTGTGGATGCCTTGGTTGTTGTGATGAGACTTGCATCCAATGGTGATTGGTGGTTTGGCTACAAATGGTTCATCTTGATTTCTTTTGCTGCAGCATGTCGATGACACGATGATCTTCTTAGGAGGAGGGGGTGGCGCAGTTCAGGCGTGCTTCCCGGGTTATGGATATTTTTGGTGATATCTCAGGAATGCAGATTAACAGGGAGAAGTCCGTCGTTGTACCTTTCGGTCTTACACAGGAAGAGCGACAATGGACAGCCGACGTGCTGAGATGTCTGGCTGGCTCTCTGCCAATCACTTATTTGGGTGTGCCTTTGGTGACTGGTAGGTTGAAGGCCGCTGAGTGGAAGCTGATTCCGAATAGATTGGAGGAGAGGATGGTTAGGGATGAAAAGGGATACATATATATATATATACGTACGCTTATCTTATTCGAAAAATTACAGATATTGATTTATCCGTATCTGAATATTGATTGAATATGGTTATAGGGTGTAAAACGTTTTTGAATATGGATACATATATGGTAATGGCTTGAATATCCGAAACCGAATATGGATATCTGAATACAACATGTAATATTGTTTTATATATTAGTTCATATAATATAAGCCAGAGCCATGTGTTACTATATTAGTATTATATATAATATGATACAATTAATGATATTGATAAACGGAACTTCCATTTGTTTTTGGGGATGGGCACGAACGAAAGTTATGAAACCCTATCCCCCTTTTGCTTCTGCTCAAGAACGCATGTCACCTCGATGCTTCATTTTGTCATGATGCAACTTGTTTATATTTCATTGCCATTTTTTAAAATCATTACGAACTATGATAAGAAAAATTCAATTCGTATTCGTATGTGATTTTTATTCGATCGTATTCAGATTCAATGGTATTGGATCCATATTTGGATTTACTCTTTATTCGATCCAAATTTGGATTCGTTATTTATTCGATCTGTATTTAGGTCCGCCCTTTGTTCGATCCATACTTGGATTCGATAAATATCATATTCGAATTTGTATCCATATTTTTAAGGATATGATTTTCTTAATGCATATCCGAATCATATCCACATCCGAATTCGTATTTGATAAAGATGAAGCGAATATGGATATGGAAATAGGCATATCTGACCCATATCCGATCCGTTCTCATCCCTAAGGATGGCAGGGTGGAAGGCGATGATACTTTCAAGAGAAGGGAAGTTGATTTTGAAGCATGTTTTGTCAGTTATTCCCACTTTCTTCTGCTCCACGCAGTTGCTTCCCGTTGGAGTCTGTGCTAGGCTAAAATCCTTGATAAGGAGGTTCTTCTAGTCAGATAGAAAGCAAGAGAAGAGAGGTGTTCATTTGGTTTCGTGGGATATGGTCAGATCAACAAAGAGAAGTGGAGGGTTCGAGGTCTTGAGAGTGGGTGAGATGAATAAAGCTCTTTCGGCGAAGTGGGTGTAAGGCTGTGAGGGAGGTCTGAAGTTCTGGTGTGCAAGCTTCTGAGGAAGATCTATGGGATATGTGCCTCCATGGTGCCATGCTGTATTCGTTACCCTTCCTCCATGTGGCAGGGGATTGGCAATATTTTACCAGATATGGAAACAAGATTACGACCGGTACTTGGGGATGGTGAGGGTTTTTTTATTCTGGCTTGATAATTGGACTGGCAATGGTGCTATTGGGAGTGATTTCCTAGGTTCATGGTGCTTGCAATTGATCAGATGCTTCGATACATGCACTTTGGCAGAATAGGATGTGGACATCTTTTTTGTCGAAGCTGTCGAACCAAAGGTTGGACGAGTTTTGGAGTTTACACAACGAGTTGGTGGAGCTTGATGGTCATGTTAATGGTAGGGACAATTTTGTTTGGCGTGATGGCAGGTTCATAGTGAAAAAAACATAAAAAGTTTTTGCGGAGGAATATAGCGCCAGGCAAGATGATGTTCGGACTGATAGCATAATTATATGGAAAAGTAAGGTTTCGAATAGAGTAAAGGTCTTTTTGTGGCTTGTTAGACATGGGAGTGTGCTCTCCAAGGAATGATGTGGCTTGATATTGCATGGTGGGGACATCACTTGTGACATATGTGGGGGTGAGGTGGAAGATTTGGATCATATTTTCCTTGAATTCATTCGGTCCAGGTCTGGAGGAAGGCATGGATCTCATGGTTGGATGTGGTGAGCAGAACGGGTTTCTGGAGTTCTATTTGTGTCGTTTGTGGTAATGATCATGAGGATAGCTCTTTTCCTTTTGCCCTTGTTTGGGTGATTTGATATAGTAGAAGTGATTGCATCTTTCATGGTGAAATTTTTTATTTTGACAACATTTTGGAGCATTGAAGGGCTAGTTGTGCAACCTGTAATCATGTAGACTAATGTGATTTAGTCAACAACAACAACAAAGTCTTTTCCCACATTAAGTAGGGTCTGCTACATGAATTCTTTTTCTCCATTAAGATCCATCTTAGGTCAATCTCGGACTTAGATCCAAAAAACTAAGATTCCTTCGTATAGTCCCATTCCAACACTTCTTGGGCATTCCTCGCCTTCTCTTAGTCAGCTCAACATTCCAAAACTCGCATCTCCTAACTGGCGCATCACCTGGCCCCCTTTGCAAATGGCCAAACCACCTTAAGTGGTTTTCTCGCATCTTATGCTCGATCGAAGCTACATCAACTTCCCTTCTGATTGCATAATTTCGAATCCGATCTTTACATGTGTGTGTGTGTCCACACATCCACCTTAGCATTTTCATTTCTTCTACTGTCATTTTCTGCACATGTCTATGATTCACAAGCTAACATTCAGATCCATAGAGCATAACAGGTCTCGCGACTGCTTTGTAAAGCTTTCCTTTGATTTTCAAAGGAATTTTCTTTTCACAGAGAGTAGTATATGCTCCTCTCCACTTTAGCCAACATGCATTTAATCTATTAGTAATATCTCCATCAATTTTCCAATCATGTTGCAAAAGTAATCCTAGGTATGGAAAAAATCGCTCTTCTGAATGTTATCATCATTATTCTTTACACCGATTCCTTCACCACGAACATATACCAAGGTATCTCATACTGAATGTGACTTGTCAACTCATCCATAATCAAAGTAAAAAGGAATGAACTCAAAGCTGAACTTAGATGCAGAATAATGTTGATGTCAAAATAATCAGTCTTTCAGACTGGATCCTTACACAAAATGAAGCCATATCATATATATCCTTTATGAGGTTAATGTATATGTCATGTACTTGTCTCTTCTCCAAAACTATCCACAATATCTCTTGTGGGACAGAATCATTAGCCTTCTCCAAATCAGTAAAAATCATATAAAGGTTCTTCCTTTCAACTCTATAAATCTCCATCGTTCTCCTAAACAAGTGGATGACTTCAATAGTTGAGTGACCTAGCATGAATACGAATTGATTTTCTTTTACTTTGGAAACTTACCTCAATCTTCTTTCGATCGCACGTTCCCAAATTTTTATAGTGTGACTCATCAGCTAGATATCTCTGTAATTTGAACAATTTTGAATGTCTCCTTTGTTCTTATAAAGAGGCACCACTATGCTTCTCCAAGTTTTAGGCATTTTCTTGCTCCGCCAAATAACATTGAATAAACTTGTAAGTCAAGTCAAACCACGCTCACCTAAAACTCTTCATACTTCTATATGAATGCCATCAGGTTCTAGACCTTTCCCAGGTCTCATAACCTTCAAAGCATCATCTACTCCATTCCTTTGTATTCGTTTATAGCTTGCACGATTCCAGTAACTTTCACTACAAGCTAGATCTCCTAAAGTGGCCTCTCCAGTTCCTTCCCCAATGAAAATCTTATGGAGATACCGCTTTCATCTAGTCTCTATATCCTTATGAGTAACAAACATGTGACCTTCCTCATTCTTAATGCATCTCACTTGAGAAAGGTCTTTGTTCTTTCTTTCTCTTTCTTTGGCCAACATGAATATATCCTTCTGGCCCTCCTTAAAATCGAGATTTTTGTACAAAACTTCATAAGCTTTTGACTTAGCTTCGCTTACAGCATTCTTTGCGTCCTTCTTCGTTGTTTTGCAGTTTGTAACAGCTTCCTTTGTTCTATCCTTAGACATAGCTTTAAACATGCTCTTCTAATTTTGAGTTTCTCTTGCACCCATCCACTCCACCACCAAGCCTCCTTTTGACCTGGAACTCCTCCTATTGACTCACTAACATCTCTTTGGCTACCCTTCGGATACAAGATGCCACCGCCTCCCACATCTCGTTTGCACTTCGATTATAATCCCAAGATAAATCTTTTAAAACTTTCTCCCTGAAGCTTGATTACTTCAATTGAAGATTCCACCATCTAGTTCTAGTGATCTTGGAAACCCTCCTTTTTCTTACCAACCCTTTTATTTGCACATCCATGACTAACAAACAATGTTGAGTTGTCAAACTCTCTACAAGGATTACTTTGCAATTATTGCAACACAACCGATCTCTTATTGTCATTTATCTTTGTTAGAAAATCGGAAGCGGAAGCATAAACATGGAAAAGATAAAGAACAATAATAAAAACGCGGGATTTTTACGTGGAACCCTACTCCGTGAAGAGCGGGATGAAACCACGGGAGAAGCCCTCAAAGGGGCGTGTTTTTCTGTTGATTTTCTCAATGAGTACAGGAGGTCTGAGGCTCCTTATATAGCCTCTCCAGAGCCTCCAAGTCCCACCACTAGGCGGTATGGGACTAAACACATGGATGGAGTAAATGGATCTACTCCAGGATCCATTTACCATGCTACAACTCAATAGGTGCTTACAACTTATGCTCCAACACTCCCCCTCAAGCTGGAGCATGCAATGCTCAGCTTGGACAAACAGACAGAAACTCAACGCTACAAGACACTACAGATAATATCAACCCAACGCGCACATTGCTGCAGTCGAGGACGTTGCTTCTCGTGTCGTGCAGGTGAGGAGGACGAACGGGCTGAAGTGTGAGTCAACTGAAGACTCGTAACCTGACCATCGAGTCTGAACTTGCGCCTGAAGTCTCCTCGTCGGAGAACTGGGTCTCACCCATCTGGCTCAGAGAATGGTGCACTGCTCTGGTGTACTTATGATACCACATGAAAACCCTTGCCCTCAAGGGAATGGTCCTCTGCTATGGAGTCCCTATGGCTCACATGAAAACTCTGGCCTGACAACAAGAAGAATGATGGGGACCTCTGACAATGATGGCAACATATGCTCATCTGAAACTGACCGCACACTCGTGCGTGTCTGAAACTGGAGACTCGGAAACAATGATCGTCGACTCTGAAACCAAACTGCGCATCAAATTGGGACTCGGAATCTGAATGTCGAGTCTGAAATTGCGCATGAAACTTCTTCATCTGAAGAACTGTAGAGTCTGAAAATCTGACCGGTCTGGAAATCTGAATTTGTAACATGACATGTGACTCTACACATACTCCCCCTTTCTCCCATACTTGTCGGAAAATGGACAAATCGACAAAGTTGGGAGAAGACAACAGAATGGGGAAAACAAACATCACTTGTGGCCCTTTTTTTTTAAGCCGTCTCTCTTTTTTTTACAATTTTTTTAAGCCGTTCATTTTTTTTCAGCTTTTGTTTTGCACTTTTTTTTTTGAAAATGTGTACGGTTTTTTTTCCGTGTACGCGCCTCTTTTTCTTCTTCTTCTTCTTTTTTGAAACAAATGAGAATATTTTTTTTCCGGCCCACCCGGGCCCATCACTTTTCTCCCACCTTTTTTTTACTTCTTTTTTTTTGTTGGCCCATTGGGCCCAGCAACAGCCTCCCCTTCTCTCTTTTTTTTACAAGTCTCGGCAAAGCAGCCAAAAAAATAGCCCACAGGGACCATAACCCTAATAGGGTTCTCTGATATGCCGCCAACCCCACGAGGGGTTGCTATACCCGCCGCCGCTGGGAAGATGCGGATTTGGAGGGGCGAGGGGAGAGCTCCGCTGGGGATCGCCTCGCGCCGCCTGCTGGAGCGTTGCGCCGCCTGCTGCGCCGCTGGTGAATGCTTGCGGTTGAAAAACCATGTCGCCTGGGGGCTCGAGGGAGGCCGCCGTTTGGGTGCGCGCTTGTGCGCGCGAGGGGTGAGGTGCCCTAGAGGGCATCGCCTGGGAACGCGCCTCCGCCTGGAGGCTCGAAGGTCGGCAGCACCCGCGAGATTCCAGATTCAAGGAAGGATGTGCGCGCGAGGGAACTGGAACTGCGCGCGATGTGCGGGCTCGCATGGGGGCATCGCAAGGACTTGGAGATGCGGGGCGAGCTTGCACCTGAGGATTGCGCGGGCTTAGGGCTTCTCTTGCGCGTGATATGCGGCTCCGCCTGGACCGCTTGGACATCAATAGGCGCTGCGCCACCAGAGGTAGGAAGCCTGGAGTGCCCTGGAACTTGAGATGCGCATGGAGCGCTACCGAGGATGCGGCATGGAGGTAGAGCCCTACGATTAGGGCAGCAGAACTTGAGAGAAATGGGTGGCGCCTCAGCAGATCTCGCGCCTCCTTGAAGCGCAGAAGGAGTGCGCCCCCTGCCGGGATGCGTGTTGCCGTCGATGGAGTTTCAGAATAATCTAGGGTTCAGAAACCCTAGAACATGACCGATCTTTGAAAAAAATAAACTGGGTCTGCGCCTAGGGATTCTGCAGTCCGCCAAATGGAAATCAGATCTAGGGTTCGAAAGAACCCGAAAAAAACAAAAAACTTTGAACAGAATATAAACTAGAACAATACAATAATCTTCGTAAATACATCTTCAACATCAACCTCGACTCTCGAAAAATAAAGAACATAAATCCCGAGAATCGAACCCGCTCTGATACCATGTTAGAAAATCGGAAGCGGAAGCATAAACATGGAAAAGATAAAGAATAATTATAAAAACGCGGGATTTTTACGTGTAACCCTACTCCGTGAAGAGCGGGATGAAACCACGGGAGAAGCCCTCAAAGGGGCGTGTTTTTCTATTGATTTTCTCAATGAGTACATGTTGGAGCATAAGTTGTAAGCGCCTATTGAGTTGTAGCAGGGTAAATGGATCCTGGAGGAGATCCATTTACCCCATCCAGTGTTTAGTCCCACATCGTCCAACGGTGGGACTTGGAGGCTCTGGAGAGGCTATATAAAGAGCCCCAGACCTCCTGTACTCATTGAGAAAAAGGAATGAAGTATCTGCCCCGTTGAGGGCTTCTCCCGTGGTTTCATTCCGCTCCTCACGGAGTAGGGTTCCACGTAAAAATCTTTTGTGTTCTTCATGTTTATCTTTATTTCTATCCTCTGATTATCGTTTCCGCTTCCGATTTTCTAACATGGTATCAGAACGGGTTTGATCCTCGCGGAGTTGTTTTTTTTTCTTATTTGTTCGAGTTAAGTTTGATTGATCTTAGGGTTTCTTATGAAACCCTAAATAACCATGGGTCATGCGTGGATCTTTGTTTTAGAGGCGGCGCATCCCCAACCTCGTGCAATCATCAGGCAACTCCTCCAGACCGCAGGCGGCTGCGCATCCACCACGCGAACTGCAACTCCCTGCAGCAGGCGACTTCATGCGTTCCTCATCCTCGAGCGGCAAGGGTCATGGCATCGATCGCCAACGCGGGCGACATCTCTCTGACATGCCGCACCCGAGCAGACCTTCAGGCGACACACGCTCAAGCCCTTCCCCCTTCCCATGCGCAAGAGCTCCAGCAAGTCAAAGGCGGCGACATCGCCCCCTGATCCAGAAGGAGTTGCGCGTCTCCTCTTGCGCAACTGGCAGCGCCCCGTCCTCCAGATCAGCCCCAGTCGGCTCCGCCCTCTCCGATCTGCTTCTCTGTTGCGACCCCAGGCGGTGAACCCCCCCAACCGTTGACATGCTCGCCTTGGAGAAGCTCCAGCAACGCGCGGAGCAGAGATGCTCACGCGCGATCGGCGCCCTCCTTCGATCTCCAAGCTCAGGCGACGCGCTGCTCAACCTCTCCAAGTTCAGCGACAAGGCGGCAATGCCGCTATCCATCAGCCCTCGCCAGCGGCACCTCCTGGCGCTAGTGGCGGCTGGCGGCGTTTCGTTTCTCGCGTGAGAACCCTAACGAGGGTTGCCCCTCCCTTTGGCCCGTGATTTAAAAAAAAATGGGGAGGGGGCTATTTGCTTGAAAGCCCGGAAAAAAAAAGTATACAGTTATGAAAAGCCCAATGGGTTGTATGTTCAAAAAAAAGGGAGGAGGCGCGCAAGTTACGAAAAAAAAGAGAGGGATTTCTCAAAAAAAAAGAGTGCGCGTACAAAAAAAAACAGTACGCAAAGAAAAAAATTGGAGGCTTAAAAAAATGCAAAAGCCGAAAAAAAAGAAAAAAAATGTTGATGAAAAGCCGACAAAAAAAACAACGGCTCAAAAAAAAATATTTCGAAAATTTTTTTTTGAATGTTTTAAAAGTGACAAATGTGTGATCGGTTAAGTGATTTTGTTTTCCCCATGTCATTGTCTTCTCCCAACTTTGTCGATGTTCAGTTTCCGACAAGTATGGGAGAAAGGGGGAGTATATATGTAGAGTCACAGGTCTTCTTCCAGATTCAGAGATCCGTCAGACCAGTCGATTTCCAGACTCTACACGTTTTCAGATAAAGATTCTTCATGCGCAAGTTCCAGACTCGAAGTTCAGATTCCGAGTCCCAGTTTGATGCGCAGTTGTTCAGACTCGACGATCATTGTTTCCGAGTCTCCAGTTTCAGACGCGCACGAGTGTGCGGTCATTTTTCAGATGAGCATATGTTGCCATCATTGTCAGAGGTCCCCATCATTCTTCTAGTTGTCAGGCCAGAGTTTTCATGTGAGCCATAGGGACTCCAGAGTAGAGGACCATTCCCTATGCCATATGTTGGCAAGGGTTTTCATGTGGTATCATAGGTACACCAGAGCAGTGCACCATTCTCTGATCTAGATGGGAGAGACCCAGTTCTCCGACAAGGAGACTTCAGGCGCAAGTTCAGACTCGATGGTCAGATTCCGAATCTTCAGTTGACTTACACTCCAGCCCGTTCGTCCTCCTCACCTGCACGGCATGAGAAGCAACGTCCTCGACTGCAGCATGTGCGCGTTGGGTTGATATTGTCCGTAGTGTCTTGTAGTGTTGAGTTGAGTTTCTGTCTGTTTGTCCAAGCTGAGCATTGCATGCTCCAGCTTGAGGGGGAGTGTTGGAGCATAAGTTGTAAGCGCCTATTGAGTATGAGCAGGGTAAATGGATCCTGGAGGAGATCCATTTACCCCATCCAGTGTTTAGTCCCACATCGTCCAACGGTGGGACTTGGAGGCTCTGGAGAGGCTATATAAAGAGCCCCAGACCTCCTGTACTCATTGAGAAAAAGGAATGAAGTATCCGCCCCGTTGAGGGCTTCTCCCGTGGTTTCATCCCGCTCCTCACGGAGTAGGGTTCCACGTAAAAATCTTTTGTGTTCTTCATGTTTATCTTTATTTCTATGCTCTGATTATCGTTTCCGTTTCCGATTTTCTAACAGTACAGGAGGTCGGGGGCTCCTTATATAGCCTCTCCAGAGCCTCCAAGTCCCACCACTAGGCGGTATGGGACTAAACACATGGATGGGGTAAATGGATCTCCTCCAGGATCCATTTACCCTGCTACAACTCAATAGGCGCTTACAACTTATGCTCCAACAATCTTTATTGAGGAGAACTAGTGAGGCTTCTAGCCACATTGGGTAGAGTCGCGGAGGACGTAGATCCTCCATTTCACATTCGAGGGCCTGGCGGACAGTTGTTCGTGATTTCAGAGATAGTTAGAGGGTTATCAGTGTCCATAGGCGGTCACGAGATGACTGCGGATTGCCTTCTACTACAGCTTGTTGAGTTCGACATGATTTTGGGCATGGATTGGTTGTCTACACATCACGCCTTAGTCGATTGTTACAGGAAGACTGTTGTCTTCAGGATCCCCGGCTTGACAGAGTTCACTTTTGAGGGGACATTGCAGGACTCTAGGATGGAGTATATTTCAGTGCTGAGAGCACAACGACTGGTTGATCAGGGATGTGACACTTTCCTGGCCTTTGTTCAGGAGGTTGCAGATAGAGAGCCGATGGCTCAAGACATTAGAGTTGTGTCAGAGTATCCTGATGTGTTTCCTGAGGAGTTACCAGGACTACCTCCAGTTAGAGAGATCGAGTTTGAGATCTCGCTACTTCCCGATACGCAGCCGATCTCCATGGCTCCGTATCGCATGGCACCCGCAGAGCTGAGAGAGCTGAAGGTGCAGCTACAGGAGTTGCTTGACTTAGGCTTTGTGAGGCCGAGCACTTCACCTTGGGGCGCTCCTGTACTCTTTGTTCGGAAAAAGGATGGAACCATGCGGTTATGCATTGATTATAGACAGCTGAATAAGAGGACGGTGAAGAACCGTTATCCTCTACCACGCATTGATGATCTGTTTGATCAGCTACAAGGATCTTCGGTGTTCTCGAAGATCGACCTCCGCTCGGGTTACCATCAGTTGAGGATTCGGGAGACAGACGTCCCGAAGACAGCCTTTCGGACACGGTATGGCCACTACGAGTTTGTAGTGATGCCATTCGGACTGACGAATGCCCCCGCGGCATTCATGGACATGATGAACAGAGTATTCCGTCCTTACTTGGACAAGTTTGTTGTGGTGTTCATAGATGATGTGCTGGTTTACTCGAAGAATGAATGGGACCATGAGAACGACTTGAGAGCAGTGCTTGGTACCTTGAGAGAGCATAGACTGTATGCCAAGTTGAGTAAGTGTGAGTTTTGGCTACCTCAGGTCTCATTCTTGGGACACGTCATCTCAGGAGCAGGAGTCGCAGTGGACCCTTCGAAGATAGATGCTGTGATGTCTTGGGAACAGCCCAAGACAGTGACACAGATCCGCAGTTTTATTGGGTTGGCAGGCTATTATAGACGCTTTGTCAGCAACTTTTCGCGGATCGTACTACCTTTGACGTGTTTGACGCAGAAGGGAGTACCTTTTGTTTGGGATAGTTCGTGCGAGCAGGCTTTCAGGACACTGAAGGAGAGACTTACTACAGCTCCGATCCTTGCTCTACCATCAGGTACACAGGACTATGCGGTTTACACAGACGCGTCAGGTGATGGTTTGGGAGCAGTGCTGATGCAGAGGGGGCATGTGATTGCCTATGCTTCGAGACAGTTGAGACCGCATGAGCGGAATTACCCCACACACGATCTTGAGTTGGCGGCAGTGGTCTTCGCTTTGAAGACCTGGCGTCACTACTTGTACGGGGTTAACTTTGAGCTCTTCACAGACCACAAGAGTCTGAAGTACATATTTGATCAGAAGGAGCTGAACATGAGGCAGCGCAGATGGTTAGAGCTGCTGAAGGACTACGATTGCACGATCTCTTACCATCCTGGTAAGGGAAACGTGGTTGCAGACGCCCTTAGCAGGAGAGCGCACACGGAGGGTACGATGAACTGGCTATACACTTGGGACTTACTTGCAGCACTGACGGATTGGCATCCACAGGACGGTGCATCTTCTCCCATCTCCGTACCTCCTAGGTACAGCAGCCTTTGGGACCGTATTGTGTCAGGTCAGCAGACAGACCCGTGGATTCGCGACAGATACATGCGGGCAGTGAAGGACGAGTTTGACGATTTTGTTGTTGCAGAGTCTATTCTGTGGAAGGCAGGTCGGGTAGTGGTTCCCAACGATGAGCAGCTACGAAGAGACATACTTGACGAGGCGCATTGTTCACATCTTTCCATTCATCCCGGCAGTACGAAGATGTACCACGATCTTCGCCGACATTTCTGGTGGGACGGGATGAAGAGGGACGTAGCTGGGCATGTCAGCAGGTGTTTGACTTGCCAGATGGTGAAGGCAGAGCATAGACGACCACCTGGATTACTGCAGCCTCTCCCCATTCCTGAGTGGAAGTGGGAGAGCATTTCGATGGACTTTGTTACAGGACTGCCAAGGACACCAGGAGGCCATGATTCCATTTGGGTCATTGTTGACAGGTTGACGAAGTCAGCCCATTTTATACCTGTTAGCATGACTTATACACCTTCTCAGTTGGCCAGATTGTACATACAGCACATTGTGAGGTTACATGGCATACCCCGAGAGGTAGTGTCTGACAGAGACTCGAGGTTCACTTCCCATTACTGGCAGCAGTTCATGTCAGCTTTACAGACCGAGCTGAAGATGAGTTCAGCGTATCACCCTCAGACGGACGGACAGAGCGAGCGTACGATACAGACCTTGGAGGATCTTTTACGCGCCTGTTCTCTAGAGTGGAAGGGATCCTGGAAGGATCATTTACCTCTTATTGAGTTCACTTATAACAACAGCCATCATTCGAGCATCGGCATGGCGCCATTCGAGGCTCTTTACGGGCGGAGATGCCTTACGCCAATCAGTTGGCGCGAGGTAGGCGATCATGCGTTGTATACCGTGGATCTCTTGGAGGAGACTGCGAGGGTTGTTGACTTGGTAAGGAGGAAGCTCTTGACGGCACAGAGTCGCCAGAAGAGCTATGCAGATCGCCGACGCCGACACTTGGAGTTTCAGGTTGGGGATTTTGTGTTCCTGCGTGTATCGCCCATGAAGGGGATACAACGGTTCGGAGTTCGTGGCAAGCTGGCGCCACGTTTTGTTGGGCCATTTGAGATACTTTCACGTGTCGGGAAGGTGGCGTACAGACTGGCACTTCCCCCACGTTTGGCGGCTATACACGACATATTCCATGTGTCGAACTTGAGGAAGTACGTGCACGATCCTCAGCACATCATCAGCTATGAGAGCCTTGACATAGAGCCAGAGTTGACATACGAGGAGGAGCCAGTACAGATACTTGATTTTGCTGTCAGGAGGCTTCGGAACAAGGAGATTCCCTTGGTCAAGATCCTATGGCACCGACAGGGTGTTGAGGAGGCGACATGGGAGACCGAAGCAGCTATGCGAGAGAAATACCCACGACTCTTCTCAGGTACTTTTGCAGTTTAGTTTATCAGTTCTCTGTATGGCAAATTATTTCACTTTCTGGGTAAAAACCTTCTTTGAGGTTTTTATGGGTTAGAAACCTTTTGAGGTTTTTATGACATACTGACAAAACCGACTTAGAAGCGGAGTCTCGAGGACGAGACTCTCTTTGAGGTTTTTATGATTGTAACATCCCTAATTTCTAATGACCAATTAAGTCCAAGATGATGAATAATTAGTGAGTCTGATTGGCTTTAAAATTTAAGAATTTAATTGTGATTAAGTATAGAAAATTAAGATGCCATTAGTGGCTAATTGTGGAATTGTGGCTAGAGGTGATTAAGTGGCTAAGTATGATTAGTAATGTGATTACTATTCATAGGTGGGCCTTATGTGCAAATAGGAAGAGTTGGTGGGGTTTATGATGTAATTTTCCCAAGGGTATAAGCACCCATAGGCGCCACCCCTTCATCTCCACTTCATCTTCTTCTTGAAAACTTGGAGCTCTCTTCCCCCATAGCCGAAATTCCATGGAGCTCCATCTTGTTTCTTAGTTTTCTCCCTCATTTCTCCACCAAATTTCGAGTTCTTGGGCTCAAATCAAAGCTGTGGAAGAGAGGAATGTGGATCAAGTGTTGCATGTAAGATCAAAGGCCAAAGAAGAAGAAAAATCAAGCCTTTAAGCTCAAGGTGTAGACAGCCCAACCTTGTTCTTGAGAAGTTCTTCTTCAATCTTTTGAAGCTTGATTTGAGGTACAAATTTAGCCCTTCTCTTGCTGCCATATGTAGAGTTTTTACCATTTATATCCCAGATCTAAAATCAAGCCTTAGTTTTGGGGTTTTTGGTTGAAAAAAATTGAGAAAAATAGACTCATGTGCACAATTTTTCTTGTGGCCAGAATCTGTGTGTCTTCCTTTTAATCCAAGTTGGACATGTATTTTGGGATCTTTCTTGGGTTCTCTTGGGTAGAATCATATGTTGATTAATACCCCATTAAGGTAGACTTAAATTCATGGGGTTAAATACGAAATTGCATGTGATTATAACATCTTAAAGAGGCTATACATGGACTGTCCACTGAAATTTTCAGATTTGTTGTTGTAAATGTTGGCCAATAACTTGCATGATTTGGGAGTCTTCTTTAAATTCCCTTGAGTAGATTTACTTACTGATTATGACCCCAATAAATTGGCTTATAATTCTTGGTTTTAAATTTGAAAATTTAGGTGATTAGAAATATTTTGGATGTTGACATATGCATGTAACTGAATGTGTCCAGATCTGTCCATGAATTTTAAGTTAGTGTTTTAAGATGTATTTGAGGAGTTTCTCCATGTTTCCTTGAGTGAAATTACATGTTGGTATATACTCTTTCATATTAACCTTTAGTCCATGGAGTTGTTTTAGAAAAATAAGGAGTTTTGAAGAGTTGTTGACTACCTATATCCTACATGACATAGAATGTCCAGATCTGTCCATGCATTTTAGATTAGAGTTTTAGGATGTATTTGGGGAGTTTCTTCATGTTTCCTTGAGTGTAATTATTGGTTAATATATACTCTTTCATATCAACAATTAATCCATGGGTTTGTTTTAGAAAAATGAAGAGTTTTTGAGGAGTTATTGACTACCTATATGACATCTGCACTGAATGTTCAGATTGGAGATGGTTGCCTTAGGACTAAGAACATACATGATTTTGATAATAACCTTAGACATCCTTTAATCCCGAAATGGGACACATCGCAAAAAAATAATTGCATTACTAAAAATTACAAATTTTAGTAATACGGTTATTTTTTTTCTTGGCGGGTCTCATCTCGAGATCCCACCCTTTTTCCTCTAAAAAAAGAATGTGGTATATAGTTCACCTCAATGGTTTGGTGGTAGTGCAATGTGCTTATCATCAAAAGACCTAGGTTCAAATCCTCCCTTGTGGGGGTTGCATTAGGTAGTCAACAGCCAGCGTAGAAAATAGTCGAATCTTTCAACATGGATTTGAGCAAGAATCCATGTAGCCGACCCTACTTATAGTGGGAGAAAGCTTCGCCATTTTTTTATAAAGTTCACCTCAATAAAGATAAAATACATTAAGAACTTATACTTATTTATCATAGAGACATCCTCTTACTTAAGATATCAATACCATAGACATCTATCCGAAGAATAAGTAAAATCATGATGCAAAATTGTCACATTTAATAGAATAAGATTTCAATCTTGTTAGAAAATAGGAATACAAAAGCATATCAAAATCAAAGAGATAAAAACTTTGAAGAACACACGGGATTTTTACGAAGAACCCTACTCCCTAAGGAGCGGGATGAATCCACGAGAGAAGGCCTCAAAGGGTCATATGTCGCATTCAACTTTCTCAATGGATACAAGAGGTCTGGGACACCTTATATAGCCTCCACAGAGCCTCCAAGTGTCACCACTGGTAGATGTGGGACTAAACACATGGATGTGGTAAATGGATCCTAAAGGTATCTGTTTACCCATCTACAACTCAAGTTGCACACAACTAAATACTCCATCACTCCCCCTCAAAGCTGGAGCATGCAATGCTCAGCTTGGACAAGCAGAAAAAAACTCAACTCACAATACATTACACTACAGACAATATCAACTCAATGTGCACAACTGTCAGTTGTTGACGAGGACGTTGCTTCTCATGACGTGCATGTGAGGAGGACGAACGGGATGGAGTGTGAGTCTGGAGAAGTCTCCTCGTCGAAGAACTGGGTCTCTCCCATCTAGCACAGAGAATGGTACTCTACTCTGGAGTCCCTATGATACCACATGAAAACCCTACCCACATAGCATAGGGAATGGTCCTCTACTCTAGAGTTCATATGGCTCACATGAAAACTCTGGTCGAAACAACAAGAATGATGGGGACCACGACAAAAGATGGCATACATGTGCTCATCTGAAAGAAGACCGCATCCATGTGTCTGAACCAAAGACTCGGAATCTGATCGTCGAGTCTGAACAATCTGGCTGGTCTGAAATCTGTATCTGGAGAATCTGAATAGACCTGTGACTCTACATATACTCTCTCTTTCTCCCAGACTTGTCGGAAATAGACAAAGTTGATAGAAGACAATAAAATGGGGAAGAAAAAAATCAATAAGCTGATCACTTTTTTTCAACTTTTCTTGATCATCATTTCATTTTTTTCCTTCGGTTATTTCATTCCCTTCCTTTTTTTAATAGCCGACACTTTTTATTAATTCACCATGCAAGCATTTTTTTTTAATTCACCATCATTTTTTAAGCCATTCACCTTTTTTCAACTTTCCTTTTTTTCCTTTCGCATACCCTTTTTTTACACAACCCTTCTCCTTTTTTATCTTTTTTTACAAACTTGAGCCCAAATCAGAAACCAAAGCCTCTTTCTATTTAGGGTTCCCAACAGGGAACCCTTCGGATGCAGGAGTCGCCCACCCCCCCCATAGGGGTTTCTTCGTGGAGCCGCCGCTGCCTGTAGATCTCGGGTAAGGTTGGAGCTTTGATGGGTGAGGCGGCCTGGAGGTTTTTGCGCGCAAGCTTGCGCGCAAGGCTGCGCAAGGGTTTCGCTACAAGGGGGCATCATGCGCCACTGGGGGTTTCTTCACCATCTAGGGGAGCTCTGTTGTGCATGAGATCTGGCGGCGTGTCGATCAGAGGGTCGACATCTGCTGGAGATGCGTGCGACCAGGAGGTTCTACGTCGCCGAAGGAGTAGAGGGTGGCTGGAGATCACGACGCCTGCTGCTGTCAGGTAAGGGGGGGTCCCACAGAAGCGTCGCCTGAGCGCTAGGTTGAGCGCCGCCAACACCGCTCCTTCGTCTGACAGTTGCGCGCCTCCCCGACGAGTTCCATGTTCTTGTGCGCCACCCCATTGGGGATAGGACTGCTGCTGGAAGTAGTGCAGCGATGGCGCGCGAGAGGTGGGCGATGCCAACAGATGCTGCGACTGTTAGGTTCCCAAGAGTTGTTGCGGTTGAAGGCACAAGTGCCTGGAGATACGGTTGTGCACCGCCTTCTAGGGTTCCCTGGAACCTGATACTTGATGATGAACGGCATGCAAAAAATAGGGTTTCTTTGGAAACCCTAGAGCTTCTAAAACTTGAACCGATCATGAATGATACAAAATAATCTTCAAACTGAAATCTTCACGAATGAGAAAGAATCGAATCATCTTGATAAACGAATCTCGAACAAATAATGAACGAACATAAAATCCTCGAGAATCGAATATGCTCTGATATCATGTTAGAAAATAGAAATGCGGAAGCGTATCAGAATAAAAGAGATAAAAACTTTGAAGAACACATGGCATTTTTACGTGGAACCCTACTCCCTAAGGAGCAGGATGAAACCACGGGAGAAGGCCTCAAAGGGTCATATGTTGCATTCAACTTTCTCAATCGATACAGGAGGTCTAGGGCTCCTTATATAGCCTCTACAGAGCCTCCAAGTCCCACCACTAGTAGATGTGGGACTAAACACACGAATACGATAAATGGATCCTAGGGGTATCCATTTACCCATCTACAACTCAAGTTGCACACAACCAAATACTCCAACAAATCTAAATGCAAAGAACACATGCCAAGTTTTTAAAAGTCCATTCAATTTGCAAAAAACACGTGTCCTGGAGAATGCTAAACCTCCAAGAAAAGGAAGATGATACAGCAAGTTAAATGATTGTATGACCAAGAATTTCACCCTTGGTTGTTATATCATATTAGAACATTTAGCAATGTCCGTATTTTGAGAAAAAAAAGTCCGGCATCATGCATGAAAAGCACAAAGTGGTTGAGAAATGGTAAATCTCTTAAATCAGCTCTCGTTCAGTTTAACTTGTATGCTAGCACATGATGTCTGAAACAAACAGGTCAAGGTCCAAGAACTAACCTCAGGTTTATGTATTGGTTTATCAATGGCCCTCCGAAGAAGGTTCAACATATGTTGAAGTTGCATTTATACCCTTACGTTCTGCTCACATAAACTTGCCTTTAAATGTGAATGTCTCTCTGTTTAATACATATTATAGGTCCCGATGAACTCTAAAAACTACAAAACTAATCTCCCTTGTTTTTAATCCTCCCTATCCCCTTGTCCAACCCCACTTAATCTCCTTCCTTTCTAGTTTAGCAATGAGGAATTTGATATGTTGAGAGACCAACGGACGAGCATACTATGAACACTAACCTGTAATCCCAAAAGGTACCAGCAGGAGCCAACAACATGCCCAGCCAATATAAACATCAGAAGATTTATCACAAAATTTACCCATGCTGATTCATATATGAACCTTGTTGCAGATTGCCCAGCAAGTAATGGTAAAAATCTATATATTCGTGGTAGGTATTGAACAAGAACTGTGGCACGTAGTAGGTTCTTAGCATTATTAGCTCCAGAAAAATGAACTGTGTGTGGCAGAATCCTCAATATCAGTACCTGCAATGCTAATGCTTGTATGTTAGAAAATCATTTGAAAAGAAAGTATATCACATCTACGAAAAATACAACAGCAGAATTGAAAATGCTAAGGTGGATGTGTGGTCATACACGAAAAGATCGATTCGGAATGATGCGATTAGAAGAAAAGTTGTTGTAGCTTCGATAAAGAATAAGATGAGATAAAACCGCTTAAGATGGTTTGCCCATTTGCAAAGGAGGTCGGTTGATGCACCAGTTAGAAGATGCGAGATTCGGGATGTTGAGCTGGTTAAGAGAGGGCGAGGAAGGCCCAAGAAATATTGGAATGAGCCTATCCGAAGGGATCTTAGTTATTAAGATTTAAGCCCAAGATTGATCCAAAATAGATCTGAATGGAGGCAAAAAAATCCATGTAGCCGACCCTACTTAATTGTGGGAAAAGGCTTGTTGTTGTATAAAAGTATGACAAATCAAAATTGACATTCTAAACGGAATGGATATGAAAAAAAATGCTAAATAGGGGCATAAATATATTTTTTATCCAGATCTTATTCAAGAAAAGTTCCTGTAGTGGCAGGCCTTACACCTGACTGCAAGCTCTATCAAAGATTTTTGTCTGGCGTAGTAAAATTGGAGGGAAATTCAAAATGTTAAGAAGCTTCTGTCCTACAGAAGCCTACTAATTCTAAGCTCCGTTCTTAAATTTTCATCTAAATAAAACAACACGGAAAATATGTCACAATGCCCCTATATCAGGAGGAGGAACCCCGGATTCTCTCTAGGGTTTATTAGTTCCCTTTTATTTAACAGGGAGAGCGCAGGTATCACATTCACATACAAGCACATACCAGCATGAACCTCAGCAATGTAGTATTTACATAACACCGACCAAATACACATAACCCGGATCCAGGAACATCTAAATATAAAATCCATGATGCTTTAATTTACAATGTCATCAAAATTGTGACCCCAAATTATCATCTAACATGGAGATGTTTTATGATATTTTAAGGATTTTTCTCTTAAATATCATTGAAATTTGTTGAGATATTTGTTATCGTTATTACTGTTTTGATTATTTTCTATTTCTTTTGCCCTTTTCTTGTAATTTACCCAATAGGTTCCAGAGAACCCTAAGACCTTTAATTAATCAATTCATTCTTTTCCGACAATATGGTATCGGAATGACAGTCCTAGACCGGAGTTCCCATATTTCATCCTAACCCTAACCCTACCCCCCCACCCCCCTGCACTGCCACCGCTGCTGCATAGCCTCTCTAGGCACCCGCCGACCTTCCCTCTCCTTCGATAGCCACCCAAGGCCGTCGTCCGGGCCCCCCCCCCCAGCCCTACAGGTCGCAGCCCAGGTCATTGTCGTCCACCGCCCGACCTCCCCAGGCTACCCATGCCATAGCAGGCTGCCGCACGGCCTTCCCAGGCCACCGTTGGCAGTAGCCCGCTCCCTCCTCGGCCACTGTCGGCCCTACTGCGCGCCTTCGTGAGCTTCTGAGGTTTGATTTGTGGTCTGATTTCGACCAGAGAGCATGATTTCAGCCACAAATTACATTTTCCGGCCCTAACGAGCGCGAAGGTTGATGAGGATGGTTGTATGAGTCTACACGTGCAACCACTCCTCCGTATGTTTGTGTAGACTTGTTCACACCGGTCTACTCCCCAGTTGAGTTCCGTCTTTGACTTTCTTATCACCATGTCAGAGAACAAGGGTGACATTTTCTCGTCCGGAGCCTTCAAGGGTCCGGCTCCCATCGCTAAGATGAATGGGACCAACTATGTGTTGTGGTTCATGCAGTTTCTCCCCCTCATGCAGTGCAACAATAAGGAGCATATCTTGATAGATCCAGAGCCAACGGATAAGACTGGGACAAATGCTTCTTGGAAGCAAGATGACGTGTATGTGCGTGTTTGGTTATGTGGGACTCTCACCACAGAGATAGCCAATGATATCATGAACCAACCCACCGCCAAGGAAATGTGGGACACTTTGGCTTCCACCTATGTTCAAGTGAAGAATGAGGCCAAGATTCTTCAGCTACAGTTTGATATCTACAACGCTAACCAGAATGGTCGTCTCCTACACGTGTACTACTTTCACTCACTGGTATGTTCGAGAAGTTTCATAGTTATATGCCTATTACGACATCTCTAGAGCAGCAGAAGACTTAAAGGAACTCCACAATAGTTGGGGATTTCACGGCAGGCCTTGATAAAGAGTATGATGCAACGTGCACACGGCTTCTCACTGGGGCTATCATACCTCCCATGGAGGAGGCCTATAGTCGTCTCAGCCGGATTATCATGCCTTCTATGACCACTCCTTCGTCATCTTCTGCCATGGTCGCTTCTTGTGGACGAGGAGGGTCGACCCAGTCTAGAGGACGCACCCCTCGTGGCAGAGGTGGTGGGCATCTACGTGGTCCATGCACCTTTTGTCGTCAACTGGGACATGTAGAGGATACATACTACCTGAAGCATGGATATCTTGTTTCAGGTCACGTAGCAGAATGGATTGAGCCTTCAGAGACTCCGGCTTCCCAGGCCGATCCTCGTCTAGATGATATTGTCTCTCGTATTCGAGAAATCATGACTCCTACTGTTGGCACCACCACTACAGATACTGCAGCCGCATCCTCTTCGAGCTCCTCAGGTATCGCCTACGCTTTTACTGATAGTACTAGTGCAGACATGACAAAGTGGATTATGGACTCTGGTGCTTCACACCACCAATGTGGAGACAGAGCGCAGCTGAGGTCCAACAAGACTATACCACTTGGCAGATGGGTTGTCATTGCTAATGGCGATCACTTACCCGTTGCAGGACAAGGGAAGGTGCATTTGACGCCATCCATGTGCCTTCAGAATGTTTTCCATGCTACTGACTTTTATATGAATTTACTTTACATTAGACATATTACTAAGGATATGCATTTTCATGCCATTTTGACCCTCCGTCTCTTGTGTTTCAGGACATACTCACAAGCAGGGTGATTGGATGTGGCCATGAGCAGCGGAGGCTCTATAGATCGGTCCAACCACCTCATGTTGGCACCTCTACTATACCTACTAGACTGTCTCTCCATATTTGAGGCACCTTCGTTTTGGCCACCTTCCTCTACAGAAGTCATGTCATGTTCTCCCTCAGATTTCTACGAGATCCTCCTTTCAGTGTGAAATATGCCATCTTGAGAAGCATCATCGTTCCTCCTTTCCATCCCGTCAGAGTCGGAGCAGTGCTCAGTTATTTGAGCTTCTACACTTAAATATTTGGGGTCCAAGTCGTGTTCCTGATCACCAGGGACACCGTTTTTATTTTGTTACTGTCAATGACTTTTCAAGACTGTCCTGGGTCTTTTTATTGAACAATAAGTCAGAGGCTGGATCTGTGATCAAATATTTTATTAATGAGATAAGAATATTTTCTCTATCAAAGTCAAATACCTTCGTTCTGACAATGCTTTAGAGTTCTGCACTTTACAGATTTCTGAGTTCCTTAGATCTCTAGGCATTGTTCATCAGACCTCGTATGCTTATACTTCCCAGCAGAACAATGTTGCTGAGTGCAAACACCGTCACTTACTTGATGTGACCAGAGCCTTGCTGATACAGAGTCGTGCTCCTCATGCTTACTGGGGAGATGTTGTCCTCAATGCATGCTATCTGGTTAACCACATGCCCTCGTCTGTGTTGGGAGAGAAGATTCCTTTCTCGATTGTATTTCCCGAGAATGATCTTTTCCCCCTTACTCCTCGAGTGTTTGGTTCTGTTGCATTTATTCATGATGTCTCTCCTGGTCATGACAAGCTCTCTCCCAGAGCTGTCAAGTGGTTTTTGTCAGCTACTCTCATAAGGGTACCGCTGCTTTGATCCACTCAGGCAGAAGTACTTTGTCAGTGTTGATGTCACTTTTTTGAGTCTATCATGCATTTTTCTCCTACAACTGACAGACTTGCTTCGTCAGACTCTGACGCTGAGATCTACATGCCTCCTATTGTCATACCACTACCTCCACTGCCACCACCACCTCCTCCATAACCACATCCAACACCTGCTCATGTGGCTCCCCCTACTGTGACTCAATTTTGGCCTCGTGTTTTTACTCGCAGGTCTCGTTCGGTCTCCCTATTCACAGGCCTTGTACATCATCCAACATGCCGCAGGTATGTAACGAGCACATTGTTTCTGCTGACGGCACTACTAAGTTGTTTGTGCAACGGGATTCCATACAGGATGAGCAGGTGCCCTCTCAAGAGGGGAACCCACAGGTTACGGACTTGGCAGATGATCTTGATGTGCCGATTGCTCTTTGTAAGCAGAAACGTAAGTATGCTACTTATCCTCTTGCAGCACAGGTTTCCTTGTGCAGGTTGTGAGAGGATTTCAGGAGATTTACCCTGGGACTATAAACTGTGGAGATACCACGGCCATATCAAGAGGCTCTTCAGAACAGTCAGTGGAGGTTAGCTATAGGGAGGAAATAGCCGCGCAACAGTCACGTGGTAAGTGGAGTCTTGTTTCTGCTCTAGTTGGCGCATCCGTTGTGGGAGGAAAATGGGTGTTCACTGCGAAACATCGTGTGAATGGCAGCGTGGATCGCTATAAGGCGAGACTTGTGGCATGTGGGTTCACCCAGACATATGGGGTGGACTATCATGATACTTTCTCTCCAGTTTCCAGACATTCTACTCTACATATTCTACTTTCTGCTGTCGTAACATGAGATTGGCCCCTTTACCAGCTTGATGTGAAGAATGCCTTCATCTATGGTGATTTATAGGAGGAGATCTACATGCAGCAATCACCTGGATTTGCTGCTGAGGGGGAAAGTCAGAAGATTTGCAGGTTACACAAGGCTATCTATGGCCTTAAGCAGAGTCCAAGAGCATGGTTCCAAAAGCGCTCGGACTTGATAGAGCAACAGGGGTTTATGTGATCGATTGTTGAACACTTTTTGTTTGTGCAGAGGACTTCGAGAGGTACTATTGTCATTCTTGTTAATGTTGATGACATTATTGTTACAACGGATGACGAGTAGGGCATTCAGGGTGCCAAGGACTTCTTAGGTCAGCAGTTTGTGACCAAGGACCTTGGACATTTATGTTAATTCCTTGGACTGGAGTTTGCTAGGAACCAGTGAGGTCTTGTGATGACCCCAGAGAAAGTACGTTATAGACCTTTCAGAGACAGTCATGGTAGATTGCAGACATGCCACTACTTCTATTGACCCGAGAGTGAAGCTCTATGATGATGACACTGAAGAGGTAGACAAGAGTAGGTACAAGGAGCTTGTTAACAAGCTATTATATGTGACTATTACCAGGCCCGGTATATCCTTTGTTGTGATCGTGAGCAAAGTGAGTCGGTTTATGGAGCAGCCCTGACCTGCACATTTGGATGCAGCCCCTATGATTCTGAGATATCTGAAGACTTGACCTGGTACGGAACTCCCTTTCAACAGAGGCATATCTCTTTCAGTTATCGCATGTGCGGATGCAGATTATGCTGGGTGTCCAAAGGATAGGAAGTCTACATCAGGCTTTGTTGTGTTAATAGGGAATTCCCTGGTTTCATGGAAGAGCAAGAAGCAGACTGTGGCTGTCAGATCGAGTGTTGAATAAGAGTACAGGGCCATGGCGCAGGTTAACAGAGAGATGATATGGGTCAGATCTGTTCTTACTGACCTGACTATAGAAGTGCCTCTTCTCATGCACCTTCAATGTGACAATCAAGCTGCTCTCTTTATTGCCAACAACCCAGCCTTTCATGAGAGGATGAAGCACATAGAGGTCAACTGTCACTACACTCATGACATGATACATAAGGGTCGTATCGCCGCTACACATGTTAGCTCCGGAGACCAAACAGCAGATGCTCTTACTAAGGCTCTAACCAGGAGGTAAATTCCTTAGTAGTGTAGTTGAAAAACATAATTCCTCGAATATGGTCCCAAAAATATTAATTCCCTGAGTAATGCAGTTAAATCGCATGGAATCTATGCGTTATGTATATCGCATATAAAACATGCGACTTTCATATATTATTAACAGTCAAAAAACCCATAACGCATAGAAAAAAATGTGATTTTCATATTTTTACCTATATCGCATAGATTCCATGCATTTTACATTATTATTAAATGTCAAAAAAATGTCAACTTTGATTTATTATTGTACAAGTGTCGCATTTTATATATGTGACATGTATATCGCATAGATTCCATGCGATTTCACAACATTAATTAGGGAATTAGCATTTTTTGGACCATATTCGAGGAATTATGTTCTTCAACTACACTACTAAGGAATTTACCTCCTCTAACCAGAGGGTCTTATCAGAGATGTTCCAAGCTGAGTCGGATCGATATCTACGTTCCAACTTGAGGGGGAGTGTTGAGACATTTGTTATCATTATTATTGTTTTGCTTATCTTTTGTCACTTCTTGTAATTTTTCCAATAGGTTCCTATCCTATATAGGAGAACCCTAGGGCCTCTCATTAATCAATTTATACTTTTCCCACAACAAAATTCAATCTTTTCTGTGCAGCCACACATCCACCGCAAGATCTTTCCCCGTGCCACAATGTACTCGTTCTATGATTGATTGTTAAGCAGTACCACACTACATTGCTTGTCTTATCGCAACTTCATAGAATTCTCAATCACTTAGAAAGGTTCCATCTTGCCATAAAGCACATGATATTTTCTTCACTTCAACTAACCTAAATCGATTGTGTGAGTGAACCTTCATTATTTCTTTATCTTGTAAAAGAATCAACCTCATATGTTTCAGCGACCAGGTCGACCTATTAACGCCCCACACATCGTGTATTCATGGAGAAAACTAATATTGTAGAGAAAAACGAACGGATTGATTGATAACGATGCCATAGGGTTCTCTTATATAAGAGTAAATCCTATTTACGCAAATTACATAATAAAGATGCAAAGAAAAGAAAATACATATAAATATGAAAAGATAAATAATACCTCAACACTCCCCCTCAAGATGGAGCATAGATATTGTAACACCTGAATCCGAATAAATCCAAACCCAATCCGATTAGGGTCAAATGATCTAAATCGATCAATTGATCGTAAATCATAAGTCCTTTGGGATCAATCGATCAAAAAGCGATCGTATCGTAATGCGTGTCATTGGAAAAGCTACGACAAAAAATCAAAAATCGTAAAACAAACCGAGACCACCCAAGATCTGATTCAACGAAATAAAACGAAGTAAATCAACCGTTCGTCAATCGAAGGTCATTCGATATTTTAAAATCACAAAATTTAGTCACAACCAACACCTTATCCCGAGAGTTTCGAAAATTCATAGCCGATCCAAAGTATATGAATATTATATTCATATTAATCGTCGTTCAGAGACGGTCAAAACGAGCTATTATACATCAGAATCCGAGACTCGGGTGAAAATACGGAGGACTTTGGTAGGTCAAACAAGAGAGAGATTGGTGTTTTTTTTAATATAATACAAGTGAAATTCAATTTTAATGAAATTCTAGCAGTACACAGCAATAAGCACTTGGCCTTATGGTCTTTCCACTTGGCCATATTAGAGTCACTCCACCTTCCTTATTTATAATACCAGCCAACCCTCACTTATTTCCCAAATTCCTTCTCTCTTTCTCTTCTAATCCCAGCAGAAGAAGCTCTATTTAGAGCCCCTTGTTGTTGTTCGAATAGCTGCTGGAACCAGCAGCTGCAACTGCAAGTCAGCTCCTGTTGGAGTTGTTGCTTCCCTAGAAGAGCCCCCCCTCTACTACTGTTGGAGACTCCTGCAGCAGCCAGCTGCTGCCTATTCTTGTAAAGCCCTCAAATCCGGGCACCCGTTTGCATGCATTCGCAGCATTAATTGAATAATCGATCGAATTTAAGCATGAAGTTTAGGGGGAAAATTTCGCTTTTCTTTACAATGATTTCCAATTGTAGACAACAACCACCATAACAAGTAATGCCACAAAACTCTTTTCATTCATTTTTCATAGAATTTTACATGTACAAAAGATTTATTACAAGATGTATCTGAGATTCTCAAATGAAAGAAAAAGAGAAAAGTAAAGCAGGTACACAATCAAGTACAGGACAAAAAGAGAAACTGTATCATCTCCTGTAGACACACAAGCCATGTATCATCAACTCGCTACTGTGCTACAGGCTCATTTTGCCTGCCAAAACAAGGAAGAAGAGGCGTCAGCGAGCGCTGGTACTTCCCAAAAACTTATTAAAATAAGCATGCATTTAGTATGTTCAAAAGAAAGCAAGTAGACAGACATTTATAAATTTAAAATCTACCACCACCTACGTAGAAAAATATTTTCAAATTATTCTGTATGTATTTTCCCTCTGATCACTCAATGTTCCAATATTTCCCATTTATAACATTTTCATATAGTAATTGAGGCTAGTAAGTATATATTATTTTCATGCCATTGAGAGCAGGTTATGGATATTAATAAGGAGTTAGTGAGGTGATATATTATTTTACTCTTAATTTATTGATGATGGTAAGAATAATATTTTAATCTTGTTCTCAATTCTATCTATCTTTTCAAGTCTAGTGGATAGTCGGTGGTCTTGGTCTATGTATAACCTCAAACTATGACTCTAAGGCATGAATAATGCCTTAGGGTTGAGGTGCTTGCGTAGGCATGCGGTGTTGTGTAATGCATCCTAACTAAGTTCCCAACACGTCCACTTAATTTAATTATAATTAACTCTAGCTAACACAACTTATACTTAACCTCATCTCTTAGACAAGATGCATAATGCTTCTCTCTGAGTTCAACTGAAACTCCACCAAATGTAACCCTAGATGATTCGGATGTAGCATCACCAAGCCGATTGGCGGAAAAGTAACTAAAACTCAAGCGGTGAATAAGTCTCCTAAGAGACTCTTCTGTCTCGCCCTCTTATCGGAAGTGCAGTCCAATAGAGGGAAAGGTCTACTCCAAAACTACGCCCTAGAGACGGGTGAGAGAGAGACTCTCTGGAAAGTCACTCTAGAAACCAACTCGACTAGTACGGGCAAACGAGCTCGTACGTAAAACTAAAACCGAGGATCCCCTGTATGGGTATCTTGAAACAGAGGGGTCAGCGGATTGGTCAAAAGTCGGGATCCCAACAAGGCGTAAAAACATTGCAAGCTCGCATAAAAACCGTGAAAAAGACGGGGATCCTAGACCCGCGCACTTGGCGGCCGCTGCTCAAACTGGGCTTCCTATCTCCCATCCAGTTGAGGGCCACCGCGCCCTCACACAGTCAGGTGTAAGAGTTACCATGATCGGACTGATTAACCGATATCACTGAATCACAATGTTATGAATGCACTTAGCTATATATTAACTTCTCATTATCTTTTCTTGATAACCTCCTGATCTAAAGTGATTCTTGCATGATTTTAAAGGCTTCTACTTCACAAATAAAACGAGAAGCCTTTCGTAGTCTTTGTAAACATCCTCTGTTGGAACATTCGTTGTATGCGCCCATTGTGTTGTAGCGGGGTAAATGGATCCTGGAGGAGATCCATTTACCCCATCCAGTGTTTAGTCCCACATCGTCCAGTGGTGAGACTTGGAGGCTCTGGAGAGGCTATATAAGGAGCCCCAGACCTCCTGTATCCATTGAGAAAGTCAATAGACAAACACGTGTCGTTGAGGGCTTCTCCCGTGGTTTCATCCCGCTCCTCACGGAGTAGGGTTCCACGTAAAATCATGTGTTCCATGTTTTATATTTCTTGAGATTATGCTCTTTTTATCGTTTTCGCTTCCGCTTCTGATTTTCTAACATGGTATCAGAGCGGGTTCGATTCTCGAGGATTTTTGTCGTTTATATTATTCGAGATTCGATTGTTCTTGTTTGTTCAAGTTTTTCAAGTTCTAGGGTTTCAACCCTATTTTCTGGAGTTTTGTTCATGATCATAGTTCAAGATTCGTCGGCATCCTATTCCCATGTTCGGAGATCAGTTCTTGAAAGATTATTGCTGCAGATCGCATTCTTTTTCAAAGATTGTTAATGATCCAGGGTATCTAAACCCTAGATCGGTCGTTCTCCATATGGCGGCAACACCACAGGACGTCCAGGCCCACGAAACAGGGAGCAACGCCTTCATCAACTTCCAGATCGCAGCGGCCGTCTTCAGATCCTGGCCCTGTCATCTTCCTGCCCTAGCCGCGATGGCATTCTCCATGCGATTGTGCATATTCAGTGCACGCAGGCAGCATATTCCAATCAGTTTTCGTGACGCGAGATGCTTTCTTCCCTTACGCGAAACTCCTGCAACAGTTCATGTTCCAAAGGCACGCAGGTGTCATCGATTTCATTGTGTGGCACCTTTATCGGCTCCAGATCGTGCCTGCGCTACTCCTCTTCCAACATACAGGCGGAACACCCTCCAGATGCAGGCGCACATCCTCTCGAGTGCGCAGCAAGCACGCAGAGCATCGCGCAACCCCAGATCCCTACACAGGATCCCTAGCGCGCAGGCGGCGCCGCACAGGATCCATAGCGCGCAGGAGGCGCGTATCAGCAGGCAGCGCGCGAAACCCCAGATCCAGAAACTCCTCGCGCGGCACATCTCCCAGCAGCGAGTGCCGCAGCGCGCTTTCTCCTCCAGGCATTCAGGGGGCAACGCTCAAATCTTCTCCAGGCGCCTCTCCTGTGCAATTCCCCAGGCGCGCGAGCCCTAGCACGAGTTCAGGCGCATCGCGCGCAACCCACAGGGCCACAAGCGGCGTGCATCTCGGCGGCGTTCCTCCTTCCATCATCCGCATGCGTTTTCAGCCCCATCGCCATCCCGCGAGCTCTATCCCCTAGAGCAAACCCCATCCGATGACTCTTCTCTCTCCCAGGGCCGGCGGCGAAGTAGTCCCCGATAGGGGCGGGTGGTCTTTGAGAAAAGGGTTCCAACGAGAACCCCAAATAAGCCGGGCCGGCCTATTATTAAAAAAAAGGAAAATGGGGCCCGATTGCAGTTCAAAAAAAATCAAAAGGGGGGCCTGTGAGCCAAGTGCGTTTAAAAAAAAGAAGGCATGTTTTTGAAAAGAGAGAGAGAGAGAGAGCAAAGTAGATGTATTTTGTAAAGCCCAAATGGGCTAAGGTTTCTTTGGGCCCAATTGGGCCACATTTATTTTAAAAAAAAAGAGAGAGGGAAGAAGTAGGAGGAGGTTAAGTTTTAAAAAAAATCATAAAAAAAGGCACGTACATGAGAAAAAGCCGTACACAAAGTTTATCAAAAAAAAGAAGAAGTTGAAAAGCCGTATAAAAAAAAGGAGGTTGAACGGCTTGTGTTAAAAAAATCATCATCATGGCGGCTATTTAAAAAAAATGACAAAGCTGCAAGTTTCATGTTATTTACCCCCTATTTATGTTGTCTTCTCCCAACTTTGTCGATGTGTCTGTTTTCCGACAAGTATGGGAGAAAGGGGGAGTATATGTAGAGTCATAGGTCTTCTCCAGATGTCAGAGTTCCAGATTCAGATACCAGTCTCCAGACCATCCAGATATTTCAGACTCTACATTTCTGACTCGAAGACTGATTCCGAATCTCCAGTTTCAGAGACGCACGAGTATGCGGTCATTTTCAGATGAGCATATGTTGCCATCATCAGTTCGAGGTCCCCATCATTCTTGTGGTTGTTTCGGCCAGAGTTTTTCATGTGGTATCATAGGTACACCAGAGCAGTGCACCATTCTCTGAGCCAGATGGGAGAGACCCAGTTCTCCTACGAGGAGACTTCAGGCGCAAGTTCAGACTCGATGGTCAGATTCCGAGTCTTCAGTTGATTCACACTCCAGTCCATTCGTCCTCCTCACCTGCACGGCATGAGAAGCAACGTCCTCGACTGCAGCAATGTGCGCGTTGGGTTGATATTGTCCGTAGTGTCCTGTAGCGTTGAGTTGAGTTTCTTTATGTTTGTCCAAGCTGAGCATTGCATGCTCCAGCTTGAGGGAGAGCATTGGAGCATTCGTTGTATGCGCCCATTATGTTATAGCATGGTAAATGGATCCTGGAGGAGATCCGTTTACCCCATCCAGTGTTTAGTCCCACATCGTCCAGTGGTGGGACTTGGAGGCTCTAAAGAGGCTATATAAGGAGCCCCAGACCTCCTGTATCCATTGAGAAAGTCAATAGACAAACACGCCCCGTTGAGGGCTTCTCCCGTGGTTTCATCCCGCTCCTCACGGAGTAGGGTTCCACGTAAAATCCCGTGTTCTATGTTTTATATTTCTTGAGATTATGCGTTGTTTATCGTTTCCGCTTCCGCTTCCGATTTTCTAACATCCTCTTTTCTTCACAATTATAAAAGCAACTTCGATTTGAAGATAGTTTGAGAAGTAGTACGACGAAAGTGAGTCAAGTGACGGAAAGTCTATCTTAATGAAAAGAGAACATAGACCTCTTAATACTAAGAAGGCTTAAAGTCTATCTCAGACATCTTGCATGTAAGATTTTTACACTTCAGAATAGAAAGAGGGCATAGACTTCTAAAATTTTCAAATCGAGAAGACAAGACCCTAAGCAACCATAATCTTAAACCGGATTCGCAATTACCCCTGGGTTTGTTCCTATGTGCCAATAATCTTCAAACTTTCATCTTTATAACATTATTCCCAATAACCTACAGCTCTGATATTTCAAATGATGAAGAGAATATCTTAACAGGAGTCGTAATTATCTCTGGCTCTGTTTCCATGTGCCAATAACCTACAACCTTTCATCTTTGTGGAAGGTTTTTTCTAACTCACGGTTTACAAGGCTGCGACCAAATAGAACAACAACTAATTTGAATTAAATACCTGAAACTCACCAATACCAGGGTACTTCCAGCCCATATTTTTCTGAAAATGAGGGATATTGGAACTCTCTGGAAGCACCAAGTCCTATCTCAACAGCTGAGATCAGGCCTTCTACAAACAAATCATTGAATTCCATGCATAAACTGTTCATGAAGTCAAAGTGTACGTCTATACCCGTTCTCCCTTTGAGAACATGCTCCTTATCGATTCCCTATGAAAGGCATTCAGTGTTACTCCTCCCTTCACAGTCTGTAAAAAAATATCTTGATTATCTCTTCCAATCTCCATTACCCACCTTGGTAGTGTGATTGGAATTTCACAAAATCCACTGCCACCCTCATGGAATGCCATGACAACCTGTAAATTTTATTTTTGAATTCTCGAATAATATTAAACAACTCTCTGTAGTCATATCAAACATATTTCTGTAGACTCCAATTTTTCAACAATTCCCCACCAACAAGATATATCAACTCCATCAATATGCATGGATTTAAGATGATGCAGAATTTCTCTCATAGATTCAGGGTCAACCAATTGACAGAAACCATTTATGATACTAATAGGAAGCATTACAAAGAAAGGAACATATGGAGTTCCAGGGAGATCAGCATCTTGTGTCCTCCTTTGAATATCATGCATTAGCTGATTAGCTTCCATACACTCTGAAGAATTAATAGGGGTAGCATTTACAAATTTGGATATCCTTCATATCACCTTCCCCAACAACAATAAATCAAATGATCCAAGTGATAACCATCATCAAGACCAAGAATGGAAGGTTCACAGTACAACACTTAGAGTGGTTCTGATTCTTTAGAGAAGATAATGGTTATCACCTGGATCATTTGATTTGATTATTGTTTTGGAAGGTGATATGAAGGATACTCAAATTTGTAAATGATTCCCCTATTAATTCTTTAGAGTGTATGGAAGCTAATTAGCTAATGCATGATATTGAGGGCACAAGATGCTGATCTCCCTAGAACTCCATATGTTCATTTCTTTGTAATGCTTCCTATTAGTATCATAAATGGTTTCTGTCAATTGGTTGACCCTGAATATGTGAGAGAAATTATGCATCATTTTAAATCCATGCATATTGATGGAGTTGCAGTGTCTTATTGGTAGGGAATTGTTGAAAAATTGGAGTCCACAGAAATATGTTTGATATGACTACAGAGAGTTGTTAAATATTCGAGAATTCAAAAATCAAATTTACACGTTGTCATGGCATATCAAATTTACAGGTTGGCACGGCATTCCATGAGGGTGGTAGTGGATTTTGTGAAATTCCAATCACACTGCCAAGGTGGGTAATGGAGATTAGAAGAGATGATCAAGATATTTTTTCACAGACTGTGAAGGGAGGAGAAACATTGAATGCCTTTCATGAGGAATCGATAAGGAGCGTGTTCTCAAAGGGAGAATGGGTATAGACGTACACTTTGACTTCATGAATAGTTTCCGCATGGAATTCGATGATTTGTTTGCAGAAGGCCTGATCTCAGCTATTGAGATAGGACTTGGTGCTTCCAGAGAGTTCCAATATCCCTCATTTTCAGAAAAATATGGGCTGGAAGTACCATGGAATTTGTGAGTTTCAGGTATTTAATTCAAATTAGTTGATGTTCTATTTGGTCGCAGCCTTGTAAACCGTGAGTTAGAAAAAAACCTTCCACAAAGATGAAAGGTTGTAGGTTATTGGCACATTAACAAAGCCAGAGATAATTACGACTCCTGTTAAGATATTCTCTACATCATTTGAAATATTAAAGCTGTAGGTTATTGGAAATAATGTTATAAAGATGAAAGTTTGAAGGTTATTGGCACGTAGGAACAAAACCAGGGGTAATTACGAATCCGGTTTAAGATTATGGTTGCTTAGGGTCTTGTCTTCTCGATTTGAAAATTTTAGAAGTCGATGCCCTCTTTCAATTCTGAAGTGTAAAAATCTTACATGCAAGATGTCTGAGATGGACTTTAAGCCTTCTTAGTATTAAGAGGTCTATGTTCTCTTTTCATTAAGATAGACTTTCCGTCACTTGACTCACTTTCGTCGTACTACTTCTCAAACTATCTTCAAATCGAAGTTGCTACTTATAATTGTGAAAAGAAAAGGATGTTTACAAAGACTACAAAAGGCTTCTCGTTTTATTTGTGAAGTAGAAGCCTTTATAATCATGCAAGAATCACTTTAGATCGGGAGGTTAACAACAAAAGATAATGAGAATTTAATATATAGCTAAGTGCATTCATAAGATTGTGATTCAGTGATATCGGTTAATCGGGCCGATCATGGTAACTCTTACACCCGACTGTGCGAAGGCGCGGTGACCCTCAACTTGGCGGGAGATAGGAAGCCCAGTTTGAGCAACGGCCGCCAAGTGCGCGGGTCCAGGATCTCAGTCTTTTTCACGATTTTTACGCGAGCTTGCAGTGTTTTTACGCCTCGTTGGGATCCCGACTTTTGACCAATCCGTTGACCCCACTGTTTCAAGATACCCATGCGGGGGATCCTCGATTTTAATTTTACGTACGAGCTCGTTCGCCCGTACTAGTCGGGTTGGTTTTTAGAGTGACTTTCCAGAGAGTATCTCTCTCACCCGTCGCTAAGGCGCAGTTTTGGAGTAGACCTTTCCCTCTATTGGACCGCACTTCCGATAAGAGGGCGAGACGGAAGAGTCTCTTAGGGTGCGTTTGGTACACGGGTTAAGGCGGGTTAAACTGGTAGAGGGTAACCCGTTTTTGAGTTTTGGTGTTTGGATAGAGGGTTAAACTGGGGGTGGGTTAGAAGTGGGTTTATTGTGATATGATTTTATTGAAGTTTGAAAAAGTGAGTAGTTAGTGTGATGTGATTGTATTGAAGTTTGGAAAAGTGAGTAGAAGTGGAGTAGCTTATAAATTTTATATGATATGATGGTATAATATATTATTTTTTGATGGAATTAATTATGGAGAATTGATTTATTTAATTTTTTTTAAAAAAGAAATAAAGTGGGGCCCGCGCATGAGAGAGAGGGAGTGGGTTAGGGGGGAACTCCCCCATGGGGAGTTTACCCCACCAACCGAACGGTACCATAGGAGACTTCCTCAACGCTTGAGTTTTAGTTACTTTTCCGCCAATCGGCTTGGCGATGCTACATCCGAATCATCTAGGGTTACATTTGGTGGAGTTTCAGTTGAACTCATAGAGACGAATTATGCATCTTGTCTAAGAGATGAGGTTAAGTATAAGTTGTGTTGGCTAGAGTTAATTATAATTAAGTTAAGTGGACGTGTTGGGCGTGCGCGAAGGGGGTCCGTTGGAGGAAGGTGGCGAGGGGTGGACTTCGGTCTCGCACAGGAAGCCTGGTCGAAGGTGTTTTCGTTGCGGGGAGAGGGGGCATGTGGCCTCGCTCTGTCCTTCCCCCCTGTTAGAATACTTCGATGATCATTCCATAGAGCCCTCGGGTCTCTTATATAGGGAGAGAGCCCTTGGGTAAATTACAAGAGAAGTACATAAAGAAATAGAAATAACATAGAAGACTATCAACTATCTCTACATTCCCCCTCAAGATGGAGCATAGATATCTATCATGCTCAGCTTGGAAGAACATCTCTGGAAAGGTCCTCTGAGCAATGGCTTAGTAAATATGTCCGCTGTCTGATCCTCTGAACTGACGTGAGACGTGGAGATGAAGCCCTTCTGAATCATGTCCCTAGTGTAATGACAATCCACCTCTATGTGCTTGGTTCTCTCATGGAAGGCTGGATTGTTGGCAATAAATAATGCTGCCTGATTATCACATTGAAGATTCATGGGCAAGGGAACATCAATATTCAGATCTTCTAAGACTGCTTTAACCCACATCATTTCTGTGCTTGCCTGTGCCATGGCTCTGTACTCAGATTCGGCACTGGATCTTGCCACAACAGTCTGCTTCTTGCTTTTCCAAGAGACTAAAGAGCTTCCTATGAAGATAGCAAATCCAGAAGTAGACTTACGATCCCTTGGACATCCAGCATAATCTGCATCTGCACAAGCTGAAATAGACAGATCTGTCTCTTTCTTGAATAGCAACCCTGTGCCTGGGGAAGACTTCAGATATCTCAATATCATGTACAAGGCATCCAAATGTACTTGCCTCGGCTGCTCCATGAATTGACTCACCTGGTTGACTGCAAGGACAATATCCGGTCGAGTTATAGTGATATATAAGAGCTTACCCACCATTTCTCTGTACCTTCTCTTGTCCACCTCCTCAGTATCATCATCGTATAGCATCATACTCGGGTCCATAGGTGTACTTGAAGGTCTGCATCCAGTCATTCCTGTTTCAACAAGCAAATCTGTGACATATTTTCTTTGGGTCATCACCATTCCTTGTGCATTTCTTGCAAATTCTATCCCCAGAAAATATCGTATTGCGCCTAGATCCTTTGTAATGAGGCTGCCCAACATAGACTTGGTTATCTCAACCCCCTGTGCATCATCTCCAGTGACCAATATGTCATCAACATATACCATAACAACAATGGTACCTCTTTGGGTCTTCCGGACGAACAATGAGTGGTCCGCATTTGATCTTCTGAACCCTTGCCGTTCAATAATCTGGGAGAGCTTTTGGAACCATGCTCGAGGACTCTGTTTAAGGCCATAGATAGCCTTATGAAGTCTGCACACCTTCTGAGACTCCCCCTCAGCAGCGAACCCAGGTGGCTGCTGCATGTAGACTTCCTCCTGTAGATCACCATACAAAAAGGCATTCTTAACATCGAGTTGGAAGATAGCCCAGTCACGTACCACTGCAACTGAAAGAAGGATGCGAAGAGTAGAGTGTCTCGCCACCGGTGAGAAGGTATCCAAATAATCTACGCCATATGTCTGGGTAAATCCTCGTGCGACGAGTCTGGCCTTGTATCTGTCTAGACGGCCATCCGCATGATATTTCACTGTAAAAACCCACTTGCAACTTACTACTGAGGCACCTGGAGGAATGGGAACAAGCGACCATGTTCCCCTAGACTGCAATGCACGCATTTCCTCTTCCATTGCAAGACGCCAGCATTCAATCTTCATAGCATCCTGATAGGTCCGTGGGATCTCAACTGACGATACAGCAGCTGCAAACTTCTGAAAGTCCCCAGTGAGTCTATGAAAGGATACATGAGAGGCAAGGGGATAGGTGGCACACTGTCTGCGCTGCTTCCTGTGAGCAATGGGCCGATCCAAATCATCCAAGACTGTGCTGGCCGGTTGCTCCTCCTCCTGTAATAAAGATTCCTGCACAGGTGCATTCTCTAAACCATCATTAGTGTTAATTTCAGAGCAAACCTGAGGCGTGGTGGATGGTTGACTTGTAGCTTGAGCAGGGCCTGTTCGCCTCGTATAGAACTTAGTGTAAGGGACAACTGGAGGAGGTGGTGGTGGTGGTGGTGGTAGTATTGGTGGAGTAGAGGATTGACCCATGCTTGGCGGTGGTGGGACAAAGACATTGGAATCCGAAGAAGTGGAGGAGGCCAGTCTGTCACCCGCAGGTGAGAAATACATGACAAGTTCGAAAAAGGTAACGTCTGCACTCACATAGTACTTGTCATGGATAGGATCATAGCAGCGATATCCTTTCTGTGTCCTGGAGTAACCCACAAAGACACACTTGATAGCCCTAGGAGAGAGCTTATCAAGTCCTGGAGATAAGCGGTGAACAAACGCAACAGTGCCGAAGACCCGAGGTGTAAGAGCGAACAAATCTCTGTCCGGAAAAAGAACAGAGATTGGGGACTTTTCACCAAGAACAGTTGTAGGCATTCGGTTGACTAGATAACATGCTGTAAGGATGGCATCTCCCCAAAAAGATAATGGAGCACAACTTTGAATGAGTAATGTGCGAGAAATATCAAGGAAATGTCGATGTTTTCGTTCCGCAACTCCATTTTGTTGTGATGTGTAAGCACATGTGGTTTGATGAACAATGCCTTTTGAAGAAAGAAAGTTAGCAAGAGAACGAGTGCAGAACTCCAATGCATTATCAGTTCGAACATACTTAACAGTAGAAGAGAAAACATTTTGGATTTCATTAAGAAGATTTTGGATAACACTTCCTGCTTCAGATTTATTTTTAAGAAGAAATGTCCAGGACACTCGAGAAAAATCATCAACCACTACTAAATAGAACCTGTGCCCCTGATGATCTGGGACACGACTTGGACCCCAAATGTCAACATGAAGTAATTCAAACGGGGAGCGACTGCTCCGACTCTGACGACCTGGGAAGCTAGATCTATGGTGCTTCCCTAACTGACACGCTTCACAACGAAAAGAGGAACTTGGAGATATCTGAGGCAGTAGGTGACGCATCTTCTGCAGGAGCAGATGACCGAACCGAAGATGCCAGGTGTACGGAGATACGGCGCTTTGGGAATGAAGAGAGACGCCAGCGTAGGAGTTACGGACTAGACGATAGAGGCCATTGTGCTCAGAACCACAGCCAATCACCCTGCCCGTCAGTATGTCCTGAAAAATAACAGACGATGGATCAAAAATAGCACGACAGTGCAAATCACGTGTAATCTGACTAATGGATAAGAGATTCATAGAGAAATCTGGAGCATGTAGAACATTTTGTAAGTGCATAGAAGGTAGCAAAGCCATCTCCCCCTGACCGATGATAGGAGAGTGAGTGCCATCAGCAATGAGTACAGAGCGACCAGGCTGTACCGCTCTGTAGGACTTCAAAATATCTTTCTCACGGCATAGATGATGGGTAGCTCCAGAGTCGACAATCCATCCTGTGAGATCATGGCAATGAGATGAGACTGAAGGACTACCTGAAGCACTGGCAGAAGCGGATGTACTGGCTGACGCCGAGGCTGCAACATCAGAAACTTCAGTATTCTCTGGCGACGATTGAGGCATGATATCACGAAGCCGTGCCACCAACTCTTCGAACCTGTGGTCTGTAGCAGGAGCTGAAGGACCCTGAACATGATCCGCGACACGTGCAGAAGGAGGGAAGCCGTGCTTGGAATAGCACGTATCCTCCGAGTGACCAGTACGGCGGCAGAATGAACACGTGGAACGTATGCGACCTCCGCGACCACGTCCACCACTTCCTCTTCCACGAAATGAGGACGAACTACCACGTCCCCTGGAAACTGCCATTGCTGACGGAGTCGCAGTCGCTGTAGTGGACGGAACAGGTACACGACTGAGCCTCCTGTATACCTCTTCCATCGGTGGGATGGTGGCATCTGCTAGGATCTGAGCACGGGCCGCCTCGTACTCCGGGTCTAAGGCAGCAAGCAAAACGCCAACCATAGTGGCGTTGCGGAACGTCTTCTGCTGTTCCGGCGTGGCTGTAAGCGGAATGGTGCTATAGAGCTTCTCGAACATGCCACGAAGCGATGTGTACAGGGAATGAAGTGGCTTCCCATTCTGCTTCATCGTAAATATATCATGCTGCAACTGGAGCATCTTCGTCTCATTGCGGACCTGAGAGTACGTCATAGACAAAATATCCCACATCGCCTTAGCGGTGGGCTGGTGAAGGACATCATTCGCTATCTCCGTCGTAAGTGTACCTGAGAGCCACACCTTGGCGTACGCATCATCAGCCTCCCATGAGGCATAGATCCCTGTCTTCTCCGGTGGTTCATCCTCGGTAAGAATATGCTTCTTACCACACGACTTCATGAGACTGAGGAACTGTATCGCCCACAGTTCGTAATTTGTCCCGTCCATCTTAACGATTGGTGCCGATCCTTTGAAGGCACCTATGGCGGGCATATCGATCTTCTGATCTGACATACTTCCGGAGAAGAACAGCTACTGATATACCAAGCAAACTGTCTACCAAGACCTTGTAGGATTCAAGTGCATAGGTAGACGATTATGCACTTGAATCGAACATGACGCCGAGTCCTGAGAAGAACGCGGCACACCTGCAACGAGTAGAGGCTGTGAGAGCCTCTACTTGACAAAGACGGCTACTGAAAGGCGGCGGCGGCTGCTGGACAGCGGTGGGGGCGTGCCGCTGTGGCTGGCGGCATGTGTGGTGGGGCCGGAGGAGAGCCCGACGGTGGTGGAGGGGCTGGTGGGGGGCCCGGCGGCGTTTGGGGGCCGGGGGGGGGGGGGGGCCTGGCGGCGTTGGGGTGGCCGCTAGGGAGGCCCTGCGGCGGAGAGGGGCCGGTGTGGAGGCCCTGCGGCGGTGGAGGGGTCGGGGTGAGGGACCCGGCGGCAGTGGGAGGCCGGTGGAGAGGGGGGGGGGCGAAACCCTAGAGGGAGAGGGGGGGGGCCGAAACCCTAGAGGGTGGGGGGGGGGGGGGGCGGCGGTGGAAAACCCTAGGTTAGGGTCATGGCTCTGATACCATGTTAGAATACTTCGATGATCATTCCATAGAGCCCTCGGGTCTCTTATATAGGGAGAGAGCCCTTGGGTAAATTACAAGAGAAGTACATAAAGAAATAGAAATAACATAGAAGACTATCAACTATCTCTACACCCCCAGGTGCTACTCTTGTGGGCGGGTGGGTCATCGTCAGGCTTCATGCATGGCGTCTCGCTGGGTACGTGGTTACTCCTTGGGAGCCGGTCGTGCTTCCTCTACCTCAGCTGGTCGTGGGGTACGTGAAGGGAGGTGAAACATGCAAGGTACGGAGATTACGCGCGGTGGTCCCTCTTTTACGGAGGTGGTTCGTAACGAGCGCAAGGTCAATTGCTCAAAGCCGTCTTTGTCCGGGGCTGCTGCAGGGGGGAGGCGATCGAAGAGCGTGAACCAGGAGGGGGCGGTTGCTCGGGGAGTGGGCGTGCATGCGCTGATCGGTTTTGTTGTAAGGGGCCTGATTGATTTGGACGTGGTCCTGCCCCACATTCGTGGGTTCTTGGGTGCAAGCTTCGAAGGTGATGTTGTGAAGCTGAGTGTGACGAGGTGCTGCGTGCGTGGCTTGTCGCGGCGTCGCCTGACCAGAGGGATCGTTTGCTTCGCAATGGGGATGTAGCGAACGTCTGCTGGAGGCATTTTCGGTACGCGGATGGGGTCTGTTCGGAGGTTGAAGTGTGTGTGGTGAGAGTTAAGGGCGTCCCTTTCCTGTCGCGCTAGCTTGGCTGTTTGAGGAAGGCGCTGCGGAGGTGGGGTGCGGTCAGGGAGGTGCTGGACGACGGTCTCCGACCTGGGTCGCCTGTGGAAGACACGCGGATCCTGTTCGAGTGCAGCAAGAGATTCCTCGATAGTATCGGGGAGAGAAGCTTGTTCGCGGAGGTGGAGATCGGTTGTTTTTCTTTTGCTGTGGAGTTGTTGATTGAGGTTCCCCCGCCATCTCCGGCGGTTCTGGCGGCGAAGGCCGGAGGAGAGTCCGGGGACGCTTCGGTTGGCGAGCTGGCGGTTGGGTTTCCGAGGGGTCCCCTCGGGGGAACGGATTTGCCTCTTCCTTATGCGCAGCGGTTCGTTAACCTCTCTTCGACTTTGTTCGTGCCGCCAGGATTATTCTTTTTGCATGGTGACGTGGCTGTACGTCCCCCGGGTGTTTCGGCTACTATACTGGAGCGGATCGCGGTCGCGGATTCAAAGGTGCGGTTTGAAGACTTGGACCGTCTACAGGGTCCGTTTATTGGTTCGTCTTCTAAGGCGGGTATGGACTCTCTTTGTGATTCGGGTCGAGAATGGGCGTGTCCGGATCCTATGCTGCATGTTCCGGTTACGACATCCAGCAGCTCTGCGAAATGCTTTTTTCCATCTTGGGAGGTCCTTGGCGCGCAGGGGGATGCTTCGAAGATGATCTCCTTCTCTTTATTCTCACAGAGCCTGGCGGAGGGGAGTCCTCGGGCTCAGCCTGCGGCAGGGGTGGTTGTTGCGCCCTCTTCGTCAGACACCGGCCTCTCCTCTAACGGTGGCATCGGGAGGGGCGATGCAGGTGGCTTTGATTTGTTGGTTACTGATCCCGGCTGCGGCGAGGAGGCGGTCGACAGGAGGAGTGGCAAAAGATATAGAAGGAGGAACAGAGCCAGGTCGACGCGACCGGAGGAAGGACCGTGTCCACGGTTGAAGAGGCTTGTTGCGGAGACCGCGGGAGTGGTCAGGATTTTGGGACGCTCCGAAGTTTCAAAATGAAAGTTCTCTCTTGGAATGTTCGTGGCCTTGGTGACCCGGTTAAGCGGAGAACTGTGGGATCCAGGTGTATTGAATGGGGTTACGACATCGCATGTTTCAGGAGACGAAGCTACAATCTATGACGGACGACGTTTTGAGGTCCTTCGGGGCGGGCGCCCCGGATCAGTTCTGTGCTCTTGACGCGGTGGGGTCCGCGGGCGGTTTACTGGTGGCGTGGAGGTCATCGTGTTTTTCTTTGGAATCGGTGAGCCACGGGAGGCATGTATTGATGGTAGTGCTCATTTGTTCTGTTCCCTCTGTGCGGTTGGTGGTTTCTTGTGTTTACGGTCCGTGTTGTGGGGCGGCGCGGGAGGAGCTTTGGGAAGATCTCCTGGAGGTGGGTAGGGCCGTGGGTGGTGGTCCTTGGCTGATCGGGGGAGATTTCAACGTTACCCTATTTTCGTCGGACAGACCTGGGGGCAGGGGTGGCCAGGACCCGGGCTCACTCGCCTTCGCGGACACTGTGGATTCTTTGGGCCTCTAGGTGTTGGATGCGGTGGGCACCGCGTATACTTGGAGGAGCTCCAATTCTCGGTCGCGACTGGATCGGTTCCTTGCTTCCAGCGAGCTTCTGGAGGCCTTTGATCTTGCCTCGGTGGAGGCGAAGCCGCGGGTGTGCTCGGATAATAACCCAATCATTTGGTTCTCGGGGGAGGCGCCAGAGCAGCGGGGGTTGTTCAGATATGAGAAGTGATGGATGCTCGAGGAAAAGTTTAGGGGCCTGGTGGAAACGCATTGGTCGGAGGCGGTCGTTTCGGGGTCCGCGGCATCTCGTTTTGCTCAGAAGCTTAATTCGCTACGAGTCTGGTTAGCTGCCTTCAAGAGGGAGTCTAGAACGGCTAGAGGTGCGGCCAGGGTGGACGCGGAGGAGACTATCCGACGCATGGTTATTAAGGCGGCAAGGCGACAAGGCGTTCATCCTGGGCGCCTGGGCGCCTAGGCGTCTAACAAAATGTGACCTATATCGCATTTGAGACATGCGACATCTAATTATTTAAAGCAAATGGATGTCGCATGTCTCAAATGCGACATCCTTTTTAATTTTTTTAAGCGTATGTCGCATTTTGGAGATGCGATATCAATTAATATATTTTTTAAGAAAAATTACAGTAAGTATTGGATTTATTTTTCTGTCAAGACCTTTTGTATTTATAAATACATAGTAACTAGAGTGTTAGAGTAATAAATATCATTTAACCAAACATTAGTGATTAATCACAAGAATCAAGAATCACAACACATAAAGGAATCAGAACATAGATAATTAAACAAGCTATGTTTGGCATACAGACAAATTGTTTGGCAAAAAAAAGTGGAAATGTACTAAAAATACAGACAAATTGTTTGGCATAACACAACATTTCAAAGACTGAAAGACAATAATCTAATACAGCAATGCTTCAATCATCATCATCACGCAGGTTAGTTTCTTCTTCATGTCCTTCATCTTGCTCTTGGCCATCATCATTAAGATCCATCCAATCATCTTCCTTGTCTTCTTCCTCCTCATCGTCCGGAACATGAGGAGGTACATATTGTCGCCTAATCACATGTGCACCACGAGTACCACGACGACCACGGCCACGAAGACCACCACGTGCTGAAGTGCTTGGTTGTGCTTGTGGTTGACTCCTTCTTGGACGAGAACTTTCGTATGCTTGAGAAGCACATAATGCTTCATCAATGACCCTCAATGTAAGCCCAGGTACAACCTCTGGTTCCACGTAAAGACATGTCATCCATTCACTTGACTAATCTAACTCTGAAAGAGCAATTGGATCAAAATCTTTTGCTAAATTCCCGAGCCTCCTATTTTTGAATCTCTCTTCAAGTTGCTTGTTGTATTGGATGTAAACGAGCTTGGAAAGTCTATCAACCTCCAACTTATTCCTCCTCTTTGTGTGGATCTGCACATTAATTCAAGTATTACGTAAATTTACAAGTATAAAGTTGGCATTTATATTTGTAAATTTATAAGAGTTTTTGATACATACAAAGTCAAAAGCACTCCAATTGTGTTCACATGAGGAAGATGTGCAACATAGTCCCAAAATACGCTTTGCCACCCGCTTCAGAGCGGGGATGAGACTTCCATAAGTATCCCACCATTCCACTACACAATAAGTCAACAATGTAAACACATGTTACCATTAAATCATTCAATATAAATAATAAAATGTAACTTACATGGTGGTTTTTTTTCCCTTTGTCTAATAGCAATTGCTCTGCCAAACATACCACGAGCGCCTTTGTAGACCTCCATTTTAGAGCATATCACGTCTTGTTGATCGGGATCATCAACCATCCTCTCAAGGCAAAATATGAAATCACCTTCATACCTTCCCATCAATGCCTCATTGTTGTCCTTCACTTTGTAATAAAATGCAGGATTCAAGAAACATCCTGCACCATACAAAGGACGAGCCATCTGATTATCCCAGCGAGAATCAATAATTTGTAGAATAGGTATGTAATCTGTTTCCTTCCTGCCAAAGTTTTCAATAATCATTTCCTTTGCAGTGTCAAAAGCCCTAGCAATGTATCCCATGGGCGGCTTCTCGTCAGCATCCACTAAACGCAGCATAGTAACGATGGGTTGCACAGCTCTAAGATAATCTTCATTTTTTTCCCAAAAAGCATTCGCCATCACAGTTTCATAGACATATTTCCCATCATGTGTCTTCGACCGGGAACTAGTGTTCCACACCTCAGAAATAAACAAAGACGCCAAAGCTTTCCTTTGATTGAGCAAACTAGTAAGGGTCAAGTAGTTGGTAGCAAAGCGGGTAACTCCGCTTCTAGACAGCTCTTGGTGATCCTCACTGAACTGTAGAAACGCATCATGCAACCGAATATGCTGGTAAATATAGGTTGTTACTTTTCTGGCCCTCTTGATAACTCCTGCAAATTTCTGTAACTTGGAAATATCCTCAAGCATCAGATCCAAGCAGTGTGCAGCACATGGAGTCCAAAAGAGGTTTTTCCTCTTCTCGATCAGTAACTTTCCTGCTAAAACAAAATTGCTTGTATTGTCGGCGACAACTTGTACAACGTTCTCCTCACCCACCATCTCCACAGCCTCGTCTATCAATTTGAACACATACTCCCCGGTGTGTACATCGGATGTTGCATTCTTTGCATAAATAAAAAAGGACCCTTCTGGAGAATTAACAAGGAAGTTAATCAGACTTCGTTGTCGTTTATCAGTCCATGCATCACACATAATCGTGCATCCATATGTCCTCCAATGGCTTTCATGCTTCACCTGCAAATCTTTGGTCATTGCATATAATCTTTCAAGTAGGGGCTTTCGCAATTGGTGATAAGATGGAGGAACAAATCCTCTCCCAGCTTGGACAATAGCCTCCACTACCACCTCAAAAGCTTCTCGTTGTGCAACATTAAAAGGGATGCCACCTGTATAGAATAGCTCAGCTATGGCATCATATACCACTTGTGTAGCATTCTTTTTTAAAGCAAACTCAATTGTAGTTTGTTGTGCTTCACCACGAGCCCTTGCTGCCCTCCTTTGTGCCACAACCTCCCATGGGCTAGCAGAACTAAACGAGTCCAAAGGCCCTTGCCGTGTGGATCCTTCCGTACAGGTGGCCTATTTGCAGAACATGAACCAGAACCAGATTTAACGTTTTTACCTGTTGTAGCTGTAGGATGTGAGTCATCCAAGATGACTACATGTTCACCATGATCACCATCATCTGCATCTGGAATGTTTGAATCAGCTCCACTGTATCTGTAATCAACGACTATCTTCCTCTTCTTGTTACGATTTTTGAAGTCATCCATCTCTTTCTTAATCTCCACAGTGGCTTTTGGACACATAGATACATCTTGATAACCACCAGTCAAGTGTTCTTTACGCATTTTGATTCCACCATTAGTAATGTGGCCGCACAATGCACATTGCACCTTATTCTTGTCTAGTGTATTCGGCTAAAAAGAGTACTTCCAACCGGGATCCTTCGACGCCGCTTTCAAGCATGGATCATTCATCTTGTCGGTGAAGCGGGGATCAACTTCTCCAGGCCTTTGCACAGTAGATGGGGTTGGTGTAGTAATGGGATTAGGAATGGCATCCTCATCCAAGGATTCCATTGAATTCATTCTACAACAGGAGAGCAAGAGAACGCACGGAGGCTGCTGGAGGAGGAGGGAGGCCACTGGAGGAGGTAGGGAAGTCGCCGGAGGAGGAGGGAGGCCGTTGGAGGAGGTAGGGAGGCCGCTGAAGGAGGAAGGAGGCCGCTGGAGGAAGAGGGCGTCCGTTGGAGGAGGTAGGGACTCGGGAGGACGTCGGTGGAGGATGGAGGCCGTCGGAGGAGGAGGGAGCCCGCTGGAGGAGGTAGGGAGGCGGCTGCGGAGGAGACAGGGACCATGCAAGGGGTTTCTCTGCTAAACAGGGTAATGAGGGTCGGGTCGAATTGGGTGTGGTAATACAGGGTCGAACGGGTATATCGCATTTCCAATATGCGACATATATATCGCAATTTGAAAATGTGTAACATCCGGTATCCAACCAAACCCGAACTCGTCCGATTTTGGGTCCAATGAACCCGATAATGTTGTTGGTCAATACCAAATAGCCTAAAACGATAAACTGGTCGTGAATCAAAAAACGTTCGGACGAAATCGACCAAAAATCGGTCGCTTTGTAATGCGCGCCGCAAAAAGCCGCGATGCAAATTCGGAAACCGTAAAACAAACTGAGACCGTCATTAGATCCGATTCGACGATACAAAAACAACGGAATCGACCATTCGTCAATCGGAGGTCGTTTGATATTTTTAAATTGTAAAATTTAACCTCAAACCGAAACCGTATCACGAAAATTTCGGCCATCCAAACCCGACCGAAAGTATATCAATATTATACTCATATTGACCGTCATTTTGATATGATCGAAACGAGATATTTCGCGTCAAAATCGGAGGCCCGAGGCGCATATATGGTCGACTTTTATATATGCCATAGAAAAGGAAATTTTAGAAAAAATATATATTATTAAATTAAAATTTAATAGCTGCTACAGTAAGACTAAGACGGTAGCATCACGCGGTATTCGGTTGTTTAAAAAGAAAATATTTTTCTAACAGTTGTACAGCTGTACCATAGGAAGCTGCCATGTTGACAATTAAACCACACTTGGCACGCACACTGTCTCCAATTCCTCTTATTTATATCGTGCAAAACACTTCTTCTTTTTTCCAAAACGTTTTCCCCAATCCCCTTCAAGACCCCAATCGAGAGAGGTACTCAAGTGGCTCGAATTGCTCCATCAAACTCCCGATTTTCCCCATATTGCTGCTCCAGGCAGCAGCTTGAAGCTGCTGGATTTTCTCTCCCAGGAGCCCCAATCCACCATTTCAAAACTTTGCTCCTGGAATCACCTGCAAACCAAAGTAATCTTCCATTTTTGAAAATTTCAAGGTACTCTCCTTATTTCCACTCTTTGCTGCCATGCATGCCTAATTAAACCCTCATTCCCCCATTCATGTGTACTTATTCTCCTTTCATAATTATTCTCTACATAGATATATTTCCTTGCTGCCTATTGAATAATATAATTATTAATTCTTTGAGTAATAAATGGCACACAATAGATTTCTGGTATAGCATGTCAGGATTTCTGTTTTTCAGTTTTAATTTGCCCTTATTAAAGGGTTAGGCAGTATAGTTGATTCCCCTTTCTTGAGTATGGAGCAATTGTCATGTTCTTGTTGTGTTCTTCCAACCTGATATGCTGCAAAAACGTTTCATCATTTGCATAAGACACAACCACTTAAAATATTTTTTAGATTTGCTTGAAAAGTTGAGATATGATATTAGAGAGGATTTTGGGAACGTGATTTGATTTTAATTGGAAAGTCTGGAGTTATCAAGGTTCTGTAGATGATATGCTTAGCCTAGAATGTCTAGAGTTAGGAGAAATTTGGATAAACCCAAGAAATTAATGAAGGGTTGTGTTGGATTGGAATCAGAATTTGAAAAAAAAATGGCATATTTTGTTCATGAACCTTATTTCTCAATTGTGTCCATTACCGAATTTTAAGATTACAAAGTTCATCTTGTAGTGTTATGACCTGAGATTTGATCGATCTTTCATTTAACTGTGATGATCCTTTCTTGACGAAACAGTATTAATCGTGAGCATGATCTATTGGATCTGTAATATAACCTATCCCAATATGTTACCTCTGACCAGTTATGCCACTAGTAGTGATATGGATAGATGGGTTAAGGATTTATTTGGGCTAATGATACTCTGTTATATGTGCCAAACATTAAAGCATTTATTCGAGTCTTACATATCTATACTTCTGGAATGTTGGTCATAGCCAATTTGTCCATAACACTCGAAGTGAACATCACCTGACTAGAGTTAAAGTGAAGGACTTAAAAAATTTTGATTTGCAAGGGATGATTATGATTTATAACTACAGTGATGGAGTTTAGTGGTGAGCATCAAAGGTATGGATATTCTGGTAAACCTTTTCTACTGGTGGTAAGGAGAGTTAAGATTTAAGAGCCGTGTTTTAGTAATTATATCGTTCTTGGTGGAATTAAGAGATCAATTGTCCAAACGTAATGGTTTTACAGTAACACTGTTATGCTTTTTTATGGATTCCGAATTGGGATTTTAAGGAGTTGAGAATGCCTAAATCATTCCGAAGATTGGATCTGATCATTTAAGAAAAAGATCATTTTTTTATGAAAAGAGACAGTGTAAACCAATCATTGAGATCTGCGAAGCTAATCACATATATATAGAAATACGAGTATGTGATTAATGAATCTATGCAGAAAATAAGGACGTTCGGTAATCAGAAATGACAATATTTATGCCGGTCAGGGTGGCCCTTACACATGACCGTGCGAGGGCGCGGTGACCCTCAACTGGGCGGGAGAATAGGAAGCCCAGCTTGGGCAGCGGCCGCCAAGTGCGCGGGTCTAGGATCCCAGTCCCTTTTCGGTTTTTACGCGAGCTCGCAGTGTTTTTACGCCTCGTTGGGATCCAGACTTTAGACCAGTTCCGCTGACCCTGTCTTTTAGGATACCCAGGCGGGGGATCATTGGTTTTCAGTTTTTACGTACGAGCTCGTCCGCCCGTACTAGTCGGGAAGTTTTTCTAGAGCGACTTTTCTAGGGAGTCTCTCTCACCCGTCTCAATGGCGTAGTTGGGGAGTAGACCTATCCCTCTATTGGATCGCGCTTCCAATTAGAGGGCGAGACGGAAGAGCCATTTGTAGGCTTCTTCACCGCTTGAGTTACTTCGCCAACAGACTTGGCGATTCTATATCTAGATCATCCATATCTACATCTACAACATCTGGAGTTATATCTGAAACATTGAAGTCAAAAATTTGGAGAAGTTATGATCAAAAGACTATTCTCTCTATCAAAGAATTTAAATAAATTAATAGATCTTTACAATCTCAATTTTTCTATTTTCACTCACCAACATGATCTCTGAAGAAAAAGATATATACATTCACACTCATACACTCATGAATACGCAACTGCTATATAAATATGTTACATGTGGGAAAAGCTGGGTTTTGGGACAAACAATTGAGATGCTTACAAGTAGTCTGAAGAACCTTTTTACTTGCGCAAGTAGATGTAAACTTTACTCTCCACCTTTATACTTGCCTGCTTTTGCACATATTAAATGTCTAGTTATTTTTATAAGTTTTTAGGAGGTACCAGCAATGGCTGACGCCTCTTCTTTCCTAATGTGTTTGGCAGGCAAACAGCCTGCAGTTTAGTAGCCGCTCAGTAGCTATACATGCTTCCTGGAGACAGAGTTTACACTAGACGGTATGAAGTACTTTGTCTCAGTTTTTGTCTAGTTGAGGATGTATATGCTATCTCTTTTGTATCACTTGGGATATATGTTGTAATATGGAAGATGCTTGTGCAAGTTGTAAATGAATATGAATATTAATGAAAAAGAATTTTGGTGCTAATTGTGTCTCTTTTACTTTGTGGTTATGTTGTGAATGTGAATGTCATGTGGATAATTAGTCGCGCGAAAAATTTTCCCTGCTTTTCGGTAACTTCATGTGATCTCATGTGAATAATAGTGCGATTGTGTAATTAACGGGTACCCAGATCCTGAGGGGTTCACAAAATGCGTTATGTATATCGCAATTTCTAAATGTGTTATGTATATCGCATTTGAAAATGCGATATATGTGTAAGTACGCATAAAAAAAAGTTGCCTACGCGGCGCCCAGGCGTGCCTTGACGCCCAGGCGACCCAAGGCGTGCGCCATTTTTAATGAAAGGAAGGCGTGCTTTCTAGGCGCACGGCTTGGGGCGCCTAGGCGGCCGCCTAGGCGCGCCTAGGCGCGCGCCTTAACAACAATGATCTGGCGTCTCGACGCGCTTGGGGACACCCGAGATCTCTCGGAGCTGGAGCTTGTCGATCGCGCTGCTGCCCAATTGGTTGTTGCTCGAGAGGATAAGAAGCGCGTGACGGAATGGAGGCAACGCTCGAGGAGCATGTGGCTTAGGGAGGGGGACGCGAATACCTCCTTCTTTCATCGTATGGCTAGTGGGAGGCGCAGGGCGAATGCGATGCGGTCCATCGTCATCGGGGGGACTCGCGTGTAGGGCAATAGAGAGATGGGGAGGGCTATTGCGGAGCACTTCAAGGGCGTGTCGTCTTCAGCTATCCCGAGGGTGTGGAGATGGTTGGGATCGAGCACGCGTCGGGTGGCGTTCGATCAGGCTGACTGCCTTATTCGTGACTGGTCTTTGGAGGAACTTAAGGATGCGGTGTGGGAGCTTAATGCTGATGCGGCTCCTGGCCCGGATGGGTTCCCAGTGGTATTTTACAAGGATTTTCGGATCTCGTGGGCCATGAGGTGCTTGAGGTGGCTCTGGAGTTCTGTCAGGGGAACGCGTGCTTTGACAGGATCAACCGCGCTCTCATTATTTTGTTGTCGAAGTCGTCGGCGCCGGTCTCCATTGAGGACTTTCGCCATATTGCGGTCTCGAATGCCATTTATCTCATTATTACGAAGGTACACGCTACTCGATTGTCTGGCACTATTAGCGGTGTTATCTCCCCGTCGCAATCAGCCTTCATCCCGGGGCGGCAGATTGCTGATTGTCTCACGCTTGCGTCGGAGGTCATTGCGGATTGGAAAAGGAGGGAGGTGTGTGGCATCTTGTGGAAAGTGGACTTCAGAAAGGCCTACGATTGCCTTGATTGGAGGTTTCTCTAGTCGGTGCTTAGGAAGAAGGGGTTCCCGGAGTTGTGGATAACGTGGGTGAGGCGTTGTATCACCGCCGCCTCGATGTCTATCTTGGTCAACGGTCGTCCGGAGGGGGGTTGGATCCAGTCGCGGAGGGGGGTTCGCTAGGGCTGCCCTCTTGCGCCTTTGATCTTTATTCTGGCGGCTTATGTTCTCTCTGACTTTGCGGCTAATATGGTTGATAGCGGCCTCTCGCGGGGTTTTTCCAGAGAGGATGTGCATATTCCTATCTTGCAATACGCAGACGATGCGTTGTTTCTCTTAGAGGGGATGTGGCGGAGGCGAGGGGTATGGTTGTGGCTCTGGAGGTCTTCGGCGAGCTATCAGGGTTGGTCAAGAACGAGGCCAAGTCCATGTTCGTGCCCTTCGGCCCTGGACCGTGATGTTTATGCGGTGGCTTTGGGGTCAACGTGCTCTTTGCTGCCGATGGATTACTTGGGGATTCCCTTGAATGTGGGGAGGACGCGGCTGGGGGATTGGCTGAGGGTTGTGGAGAAAGTAGAGGTGAGATTGGCGGGCTGGAAGTCCGTGATTTTATCGAGAGGTGGCAGGCTTGTTTTATTTAATGCGGTCCTTTCGACGATTCCGATTTATTTTTTGTCCAACCGTAAGATGCCCAAGGGGATAAAGGCTCGGCAGGAGAAGCGTATGTGCGCCTTCTTGTGGGGGAAGCAAGGGGAGGGGGCGAGGGGGATTCACTTGGTTGGGTGGGAGGATATTACTTACGGGAAGGAGCAGGGGGGGTTGGGGGTCAAGTCGCTCGCACATATGAACGAGGCCTTGCTCCTTAAGTGGGCGTGCAGGATTTGGGGGTCGGGGGAGGATCTCTGCCTCAATGTCGTGTGGAGGATTTATGATGTTGGGGGAGGTTTGCCGTCGCAGATCTGTCGTATTGCTTCCCCCACCATGTTTTGGAGGGGGTGGTGGAGGTGTTCTTGAAGAATGTTGGGCTTTTCAGGCCGGTGCTTGGTGGGAGGGAGTCCTTCTGGAAGGACGATTGGGCGGGGGGGACCCCTTTGCTCCCGCTTCCCGCGGTTATTTGCTTTGGCTGAAGATAAAACTTGTTCGGTTGCGGCTTGCTGTTTGGATGGGATTTGGTGTCCAACTTTCACGGCGAATTTCTCGGATCGGAAGCTGGAGGAATTCTTAGCGTTGATCGAGGCGGTGCGGGAGGTTGGGCGCCCTCCTGGGGGGCGCGATCACTGGTGCTGGAGGGAGTCCCCTTTCACGGTCAAGAAGGCCTTTGGCGCTATCACTAGGCCGCCACCGTCGCTGTCGGAGAGTATCACTCTTGATTGTGCCTTTCTTTGGGCTCTGAAGCTTCCGGAGCGGGTTGGCTTCTTTTTATGGCTGCTGAGGAGGAAGAGGTTGATGACGAGAGATCGTTGTGCACGGCTCTTAGGCATGATTTCCGATAGATGTCTTCTTTGCGAGGCGGCAGTTGAGTCTGTGGAGCACTTATTTTTTTTATGCCCCAAGGTGGTTGAGATTTGGCAGGGGGTTGATTTGTGTTGGTGTTGCACTATTGACCTCCAATCGTTCCGGTCTTCGCTTCGGGCTAATAAGGGGAGGCCGAGGCTGGAGGTGCTATATCCGGTTGTCATGCTATGGGCGGTTTGGCGGGGGAGAAATGACCTTTTGTTCTCGGGCCAAAGGTTCTACAAGGAGAATGTGGGAGCTTTTGCAAAACACCTGGTGAGGGATTGGGCGTCGTAATATCGTTGTAGTGTGATTTTTGTTGTTTTTCTTTTTGTTGTCCTCCATGTTCCCTTCTTTTATTGAATAAGATTTTTGGGGAGTGCACCGTCGAGTGTATCCCCCTTGCTTCTGGATTTCAAAAAAACTGTCGAACATAGTCCACGATGGTTCATATGTATCCTACTGCTCATATTCATTCATTTGACTCATGGTTACCATTTTGCATATACGTGGGTGTAAACCCAAAAGGGCAACGGTGTGAAAAGTAACTCAATCCCTCCAACCCTAAGCCATGAACACCAAGAATTTTTAGTGTTCCCTTCCCTTGTAAATCTATTGTCCAGTATGACTTTGATATATCCAAATAAGAAGGGGTTTTTTTAGCTAACCCAGTCAATTTCTCCACTCAGTCAAACTTATATGAAACCACAACCCAAATGATAAAAATCACACCACATTAAAAAAACTTGGGTTGGTGTCCGCCAAACTCACGTAGTAATGATTGATTAGCACAGTGAATTTGGAACAAAATGAGTAAACACCATAGTAAGAATATTTACATCCTCCCATGGTACATCTATTCATGTTGTGATCAATTTTGACCTAGAACAAATATCGTATAATTTATCTTGTTGATTTATTTCAGTTTCTTGGAAATTTTTTTAGCATAGAATCTGAAATTTACAATATTTCAAGGTGCATTGAGAACATGATCACTATTTTTCTTCATGTTTTGGAGGTGGGTACATAGTTGGAAAATGTAGGTATGGGATGTGGCATCATAGAACTGTGCAAGAGTGTTTCACACATCAGATAATAAGCTTAAGCATAACAGAACATAGGGAAGAACTTATTAAGATAAATATGCAAGAAGTAAGCTCATTAAGTTTTTATCTATTTCAAACCATGCTGCATGCTCGACCTTATTTATGGACATATCAGATATAATTAGGAAGGATATGGAATTAGATGGGGACGGTGGTGGAGCGCATGTGTCGGTGCAGTCATTGAGACTTATGAGATAATGAGATTATATACTTTATTTCGTGATTTGAAATTTAAAATAATTAGGGGTAGTTTGCATACTTTAAACCCAAATCCAATCTACTATTATACTTGGATTTCATGATCAAAGTTTTTTTAAGCCAAAAAAGGGGGAGACACTCTTAGGTGTTCACCCATACGTATATTAAAAATAGGGCTGGCTATCGAGCCTAACGAGCCGAGCCAGGGTTGGGCTCGGGCTCGGGCTCAATCGAGCCCAGCCGAGTTGGCCCGAGCTCGAGATCGGTGGGCTCGAGCCTTTATCGAGCCAGCTCGGGCTCGATAAGTCTTGAGCCGATCCCTTTATCGAGCCCGAGCTTCTTATCAAGCCTGGTCTGGGCTCGAGCCTATTCAGGCTCGTTAAGGAAATAGGTGTTTTTTTGGTGAAAAAGTGTCTTGCTTGGGCTCGAACCCGAGACCTCCTTTTTAAAGATCGTCCACCTTACCAGTAGGCCACCATTTGAGTTGTATATAAAAGTTAAATTATAATATATATTGTAACATTCTGCTTGTTAATAAAAATGAAAAAATACTAAATATCTAACTATAACCTAGATTAACATAGATAAAAGGTAGAGAATCCAAGTCTACAACATAGTCCACCCAACATTGTTGTTACATAAACAACATAAACACATAATCCACCATTAACAATGTTGCAAAACTAATACAAATAAAAATAAAAATCATTGTAGTTTCACAAATAGAATATATATATATATACATATTCCTTATCGAGCCCGTTATTGAGTTATCAAGCTGAGCAGGGCTCGGTTCGGGCTCAGCTCGATAAGCTATCGAGCCCAAAAATATGGCTCGGGTTCGGCTCAATAGCTTAATGAGCCAAGCTCACGAGCTCTTATCGAGCCAAGCTCGAGACTGGCTCATCGAGTCGTGACTCAATAGTCGGCCCTAATTAAAAACCATGAATGGAAAAGTAAAGTACAGAAAAAGGCTCTCTAGACAAGCCACGAGCGCAAAACACCCGAAGCACTGATACAGATGTTTTCCTTGTAAAATCTATGATTAGAAAATTACAGCTCATTCCTAGCCAACCAGATAGACCAAATCAGCGCCAATGGCTGCAACAGCTCCGACCTTGGCCGATGCCTGATCGTGGTCAACTCCCTGCAGAAGTCCTCCACACCCGCCCTACCGACCCATCCCAGGCCAGGTCTGCCCAAACTGGTAACACAAACGGGCAGGAAAAGAAGAGATGCTCCGAAGTCTCGATGTCCCCATCGCACAGCAGGCACCTGTTAGAGACTGCCCCGAGTAATCTAGCACAGCGGCCTCGCGTCATCAGCATCTTCCTCTTGAACAACCAAAAGAAGAAAGCAATCTTCGTCGGCAGACCTAGCCCCCAGAAGAAAGCGCAATCTCTAACCAGCTCTACCGAAAGAGAGGGAGGGGGCCTGCAGATCACCGAGTAAGCCCTCTTAACGGAGAAGGCACCTCCACGCCAAATCCAGTGGTCATGACCCATGGAAGGCCCCGAAGTCTCCCGAAGCGCGTCGAGCAAATGCAGGAACTCCTTCAGGCGTTGGTCGGAGAAGTTCGAACGGAAAGCCGGCATCCAGTTCCCATCCAGCTAGCAAGAAGCCACCCTAACATCCTGGTCCGCCGCCAAAGCAAAGAGACGAGGGAAGCGCAAGGATAGCGCTCCCCTGTCCGTCCAGTCGTCCCTCCAGAAGGCGAAGCGAAGCCCATCCCCTAACACAAGCCTGAACAGCATCCAGAAGTTGATAGAGAGCGATTGGATGGCCCTCCAGAAGGGAGAGGGTCTCCGCCCATGCGCACCAACCGTCGCAACCCCCTCGGGCACCGCCCCCTCGACACCGTAGATCCGTCGAAGGAGACTGCTGCAAAGGTCCTCCCTGCTTCCCCAGATTCTGGCCACCAACTTCAGCAACAGCGCCTCGTTCAGCTCAGCCAGCCGATAGACCCCAAGCCCGCCCTCGCACTTCCGCAAGGTAATATCGTCCCAACTAACCATGGGCATCCCAGAGCCCTGCCCGTTTCTGCCCCACAAGAACCGCCTCATCAAACCCTCCAATCTCCTCCTAATGCCCGCAGGCATTAGCCTCGTGGAGGAGTAGTACACTTGCATGGCGGACAGAACCGCCCTCAAGAGAAACATGCGACCCCTCTTGGAGAGGATCGTCGCCTTCCATCCTGCGAGTCGTCCCTCCACCTTTTCGACCAGTGGCAGCAAGTCGGCCATCTTCGATCTCCCATAGTTCAGTGGCAAGCCCAGGTAGTGAATGGGGAACCTGAAACTCTCAGTGGCCAATGCTGAACCGCAGAGACCCGCCAACTCCTCAGTCATACCGAACGGGACCATCTTGGACTTGCTGCTATTCTGCACCAGACCGGACATGTCACTGAAAAGCTCCAGCGCTGCTGCCATGCCCTTAGCCTCCTCGAGGTCCCCTTCTATGAAGAATATGGTATCGTCAGTGTACTGAAGAAGCGGGATCCTTAGGTCAACTCTCGAGTAGCCACATGTAAGCCCCACCTGTTGTACTTTGTCCACCATGCAAGCTAGAACGTCCGCCGCGATGATGAAGAGCAAGGGAGCGAGAGGGCAACCATGTCTCACCCCCCTCTGCGGCTGAAAAAACCCTCCCTCCGGACGCCCATTAACCAGGACCGTCAGGGAAGCCGTGGTCACGCAACGCTTCATCCAGGAGATCCAGAGCTCAGGAAAGCCCCTTCGATGCAATATCGTTCAGAGAAAGTGCCAATCCAGTGTGTCGAAAGCCTTTGTGAAGTCCACCTTCCACAGAACAGCATGTCTGTCGTTCCTCTTCCAATCCGCAATAATTTCAGACGCCAGGACCAGGCTGTCCGCGATCTGTCTCCCTGGAACGAATGCCGACTGAGTCGGGGCAATAATGTGCTCTAGGACCCTACTCAGTCTGGTCGCGAACACCTTGGCAACAATAAGGTACAATGCATTGGAGATCGCAATAGGCAGAAAGTCTTTGATTCTCCCCGCCCCTGCCTTCTTTGGGAGAAGCAAAATCAGCGCTTTGTTCAACCGCTCGAAGCCAGCATAGCCATGACAGCACTCCACCACCACATCAAGCGCCTCACTGCCAACCAAGCCCCAGAAATCTTTGTAGAAGGAGACAGGGAAGCCGTATGGACTGGCGCACCATCACCGTTGAGATTCCTGGCCGTCGTCTTTAGCTCCTCCATTGTAACAGATTGGGTCAGACTTGAAGCATGGGCGCCCGACAGGCGCATCGCACCCAAGCCCGACCATCTCCAATGCCTGCCAGCACCCCTTACGGAGAGCTTGTAGAAGTGATCTGCAATCGCCCTCCCAAGCTCCCTGTTCTCCTCCACCGCCTCCCGACCAACGAGCAATGATCTGATGAAGTTCTCCCTCCGTCTCTTGCTGGCCACCCTGTGGAAGAAGGCCGTGTTAGCGTCTCCCTCTGTAAGCCACTTGTGCCTGGATCTCTACCTCCACTCGGTGACCCTCTTCCTGTCTTCGTCAAAGATCAGCTTCTGCGCTTCAGACCGTTGCCTCAGCTCGTCCCCCACTAGGGGACGCTCATCCTCCAACGCGTCGATCATGCTCACCACGCCCTCCGCCATCGCCCTAGCCACGCGGCGAGTCTCCCTCGACTTCCGCTTGAAATTGCAAAGCCTAAACCGCAAGGAGTCCAGCTTCTGAACGAACCTCGTCGTAGCAGAACCTGCCACAGTGATCGAATTCCAGTACGACGCCACCAAGTCTCTGAAACCTTCCTCGAGCAGCCACGTCTTCTCATAGCGGAAGAAGCCACGAGTGGGCGCCGGATCACCGGACTCCCAAAGGATAGGTGTGTGATCAGACCAAGAACGCAGCATGGCCGTGACGAATAAGAGCGGGAAGAGCTCCAGAAGCTCGGAAGATGCAAGGAATCGATCAATGTGGCCTGGAGTTGGCATTAGCCATGTGTACTTAGTACCCGCCGCATCCATCACCTCCAACTCCAGCGACTCCACCACCTCAACAAAGGCCTCAGAGCCGGGGTCCTGACCGCCCCGCAGCCTCGGCCTATCGGACGAAAGCAAAGTGACATTGAAGTCCCCCCCACCAGCCAGGGGACACACGGGAATGCCTCCCTAGCGTTCCGCAGGTCCGCCCAAAGGTGCTCCCTCTCAGAAATCTGGCATGGTCCATACAGGCAGGATAGCGCGAGCATCGCCCCCGAACGAAGGCACTCCAGTAGAACAGTCAGGACATGCGCACCCCTCAGCTCCCCACGTCAGGTGAAAGCCGAGCCCTTCCACGCAACGAGAATCCCTCCCGCAGAGCCAACGGCCCCAATCGAGTCGAAGTCAGAAATCGGGCCCGCACCGAAAGAACGCCAATTCAAGCTCGTGAGCACGCCCAACTTTGTTTCTTGCATGAACACCACATCACACCCCCACTCCAGAAACCTCGAGCCCAAGACTCTCCTCTTTTCTGGGTCGCCCAGACCCCTCACGTTCCATGAGAATTTGCTATGACCCCCGCTCCCAAATATATCACTCATGCTGCCTTCGCCACCGCGAGCTTCAGCTCCGAGACCGCAACTTGCCCCGCCGCAGCGGCCCCGGCCCTGGACTGAGACCTCCTCTGATACCTCTTCCCCGTCCTCCGATCGCCCCTACCCCCTCCAGAGGCAGAACCCACGACAGTCCCATCTGGTACCTGCGAAGCCGCCATCGTGCCCACGGCGGTGCAACCATCGTCAGCGCCGGAGGAGGGGCAGCCAACTTCCGTGCCGGGACTAGAAGGGGCCACCCCCCGCCACGAACAATCACGTCAGAGAGGACCGAGGCGCCAGCAACCAAATTGTACAAAGGACCGCCCAGAGGGCAGGGACCGGGTAACCCCTCGCCAGGGCAGCTGCAGAAGGCGCCACGCAACGCAGCAGAAACGCCCCACCCCGAGGGGGCCATAAGATGTGAAAGGCCCCGAATCGAAGTTCAATGGAAGTCCACAACGAAATAATAGGAACCAGAGTGAGGTGCATCCGAAGGTGTAACCCGAGTCGGGCCAAAGCCCCCCGCGCGGCAACCCGAACACCCGCATGCATGACGCGCAAGGTTCCATCCCAACACAGCCCATGTGGGGCCCCCAGAGGAAACCGAACCGCCAAATCTCCCCCTGCCCCCAACGGTTGGGCAAACGAGGCTTGGGAACCGCCACCTCACGAAAATCCAGGAGGCGCCTCCAATGAGGGCGATCGCTCCCCTTCCGCTGCAGAATCTGAAGCATCCAACCGCGGTGACCGCTCCCCTCCCGTCGAAGAATCTGAAGCGTCGATCAACCGCTCCTCCCGAGCAGCCAAAGCGTCTTCGATCCCGACTGTCGGAGAAGACCAAGCGCTGTCATCCTCGTCCACCCACCCCGGCGGTGGCGGTGGGTGGTCGAGGAGCCGGATCCGCAGCCCGAACGAGAACCGACCAACCATCAGCAGCGCCACCGACTCCTGGGGCGGCCCCCAGTGGCACTCCAAAATAACAACCGCCACCTCCAGGTCACTACCAGGAGAAGCACCATCCTCAAGCACCTCCAAGATCTCACCCAAATGTCTAAGCGTCGGCCTCAAGGCGTGAATGGTGCGAGAAAGAAAGGCGCCCCCCAAACATGCGCCACCCGGATGATCGAGCACACCACCGCTCCATCGGCAAACCTTGGCGGCTTCCATAGGATAGAGTCGTCCGCTCCCGACGCCAGAAGCAACCTTCTTTGGGCCGCAGAGAGGCCTCGAACACAAAACCGACCCGCTTCAAGAGTGACGACGTCACCGCAGAACTCCCCACCGAAGCGATGGGAGAGTTCCCACTCAAGCGCCTCCCTGGAAATGGAGAAGCCACTGCCTCCGACATGAACCCACACCAGCATGCCGCCTACCCCCTTCCCGCCGCCCGACAACCCGCCAAAGGCAAAACATCCAGCACCTCCCCCATCCCTCTTCTCCGTTGAAACCGCACCTTCCGCCGCCCCCAGAGAGCCAACATCCCCAGAAGCCCACCCGTGAGCACCCGCTGCTCCACGAAGAGCTTCCACGTAGTGAACTTGCCGGTTGCCCGGCTTGCCACAGGAGAAGCAAAGGGGGGGAAGAGCACAGACCGAAGCGATGTGGCCTCGCCCCCAGCAACGGAAGCCTCGGGGACTCGGCTTCTGACGGGACACCTCCACCCAGCCAACCGCCTCCCCGGACACTTCGCCACCCCTGGGCATCTTCTCGTCGGCTCCCCCCTCATGTAAGCCCCCCTCTCCGCAACATGACTCTCCCTCGCAGCCTCCTCTCCGCCACGATCGCGAGACCGAGCCGCCTTCTCCAACCCAGCCCGACAAACTTCACGCCACGCTCTAGATGTCTTCGCCGCTCCTCTCCCACGCATCCTTCCTCCAGCAATATTTTTCTTTCATGAGCAAAGTTGGGGGATTTGAGGGTGATTATTATGTACTTAAGATCAAAATTCATATCCAATGAATAGTAACTAAACTTATGATTTAGAAATGATATCCTGAGACCGCAAGGACCGATCATCTACATGAATTAATCTTTTAGGTATACTTTACTAACTATGGATTACTGTTGATAAAAAAAGACCTGGATCTATTCAGTCAACTATAGAAGGACTGAGAAAGAAATAAGTAGTCAAGTAAGTGAAAATGCTGAGAATCAGTGATGTATGATAATGATTAGTACCGGTCATGGTGACTCTTACACCTGACAGTGCGAGGGTACGGTGACCCTCAACTGAGCGGGAAATAAGAAGCCCAGTTAGGGCAGCGGTCGCCAAGTGCGCAGGTCTAGGATCCCTATCTCTTTTACGATTTTTACGCAAGCTCGCCGTGTTTTTACGCTTCGTTGAGATCTAAGCTTTTGACCAGTTCTGTTGACTCTTTGTTCTTAGGGTGCCTAGACTGGAGGACCCTCGATTTTAGTTTTTATTTACGAGCTCGTTTACCTGTACAAGTCAGGCCGGTTTTTAGAGTGACTCTTCCGGAGAGTCTCTCCCATCCGTCTTAGGGTCGTAGTTTTGGAGTAGGCCTAGCCCTCTAGTGGATCGCACTTCCACATAAAGGGTGAGAAGGAAGAGTCTCTTAGGAGACTTCCTCACCGCTTGAGTTTTGATTATTGTTCTGCCAATAGGTCTTTGCGATGAAAAGATCGTTGTTAGCTTGAGTAAAGGTCGGTTACAGTTGAGTTTGGTAACAACTGAGTTGGCTACAGTTGAGCTTGGTACATAAATCATTAACCATCGTCAATTATCAATCATCGATATTTAATCAGATCTTAGAACTACTACTATAGATGTTAGGGGAAGCTAGTGGACATGTTGGGAACTTAGGATGCATTATACTCCACTGCATACCTACGAAGGCACCCCAACCCTAAGGTATTTTTCACGCCTTAGAGTCATAGTGCACGGTCACACTCAAACCAAAACGACAGACTATCCACTAGATTTGAGAAATTAGACAGAAATAAAGATCAGAGTAGAGACTCATCATCCTCAAATACCAATATCCATCAACATGATCTATAAGTGGTAAAAAGATAATAACTTACGTATGGATTATTAATTAATATATGAAAAGGTTATTTGTGGAAAGTTATATGGTGATGGGTGATCAAGTAAGTTTCATACATAACAGCTTGAAACCAAACTTCTATGCAACTTAGCTTGTTAAATTTAAATTTCAATACCTATCTACTTGCTTTCTTTTGAAACCACTAGAATACATGTTATTTTAATATGCTTGATTGTATTCAACAATTGCTGGCATTCTCTTGTTCCTATCATGTTTGGCAAGCAAGGCGCTTGCATCATAATAGACTGGCAGCTGGGCGTTGAGTTCTACATTGAAAAAAATCCCTAATTTCAGTAACATAATGTGATAGATGTTGAAAATAATATTGTGAATGTCGTGTAAACGGGTAATCCGGATCCGTGGGCAGTTGTCACATATATCAATAACGCTCAACTTGGAACATCTCCGAAATGACCTTCAGGCTAGGGCCTTGGTGAACACATTTTTTGTTTGTTCCCCTGAGATGACGTGAGAGGTGGAGATAAAGCCCTTCTGAATCATGTCACGAGTGTAGTGATAGTCGACCTCGATATGTTTGGCCCTCCGTGGAAGACAGAATTTTTGGCGATGAAAAGAGCAACCTGATTATCACATTGGAGATGCATGAGAAGAGGCACATCAATAGCTAGGTCAGTCAGAATGGATCAGATCCACATCATCTCCGTACTCCTATGTGTCATGGCTCTGTACTCTAACTTTGCATGAGATATGGCAACCACCGTCTGCTTCTTGCTCTCCCATGACACCAAGGAGCTCCCTATGAACACTACAAAATCTAAGGTAGACTCCCTATCCTCGAGACATCCTGCGTGACCTGCATATGCGCATGATGTAACTACAAGGGTTGTTTCGTTGCTAAATAAAAGTCCAGTACCGGGAGAGGTCTGCAGGTACCTCAGAATCATATGGATTGCATCCATAGGTACATGTCTAGGCTGCTCCATGAACTGGCTCCCTCTGCTCACTGCAAAGGACATTTATTTTGAAGAAAAACGTATGTGGCCTCCCAGGTAGGGACCCACATCAAGAAGTATGTATATATATATCGTATAACTACAGATTGTTATAAAATCCAAGATCTACATAACGCCTTACAATGCCCCGCACATTCTCGAAATAAAAACCACTTCCCCCCAAAAATCACGTTGTTCCGCACGCACCAAATAGCCTAGACTACTGCGAAGGGAAGTGCATTGTCCTCGTGTCCAAACCCGCAAACAGAGCAAATATCTTGTAGAGATATTTGTGTATTTGTATATTCTATATGTATCGTTTTCTTATTTGTATTTCTGTTTTTCTGCCTTATGTAATTTACCCATAGGTCTCTCCTCTATATAAGAGAGCCTAGGGTTCTCAGAAATAATCATCTCTTATTTTTCTACCAACATGGTATAAGAGCGGCGGTCCAAGATCGGAGCTCCTATACCCTAACCCTAGATCCCCACCCGCCAACACCCTCCTCTCTCGGCCTGCGTCGCCGCCCAGGGCACCCCGCTCCATTGCCGGCCTACCGTGGCCGCCCAGGCCTCTCCCTCCTTGCCGTAGACCACCACCACTACCGCTAAGGCCTCCGCCGAGGTCTACGCCTCCTTGTCGGGCATCGCTGACACCGTCCAGGCCCACGCCTCTGCCGCCCAGCCCTTGGTGGCCGCCCATTGATTTTCGCGGGCCCCTAAAGACCGCCTAGGTCGTCGGCCTCAAGTGCCGTCGATCTCAGCCATTGTTCTCTGTCTTCTTCGCGCAAATCGGGTGATGGATTTCATTGCATAGGTCTATATGCAATCAAATCCCCATATGTCATTGTAGACAAATCTCTCTTAGTCTACATACCTTGTGATCTTCATTCGATATCATATCAGAAAACAAAGTCGACGTACCCACCACAGGTGCCTTCAGAGGTCCGGCACCGATTGTCAAGATGGACGGGACGAACTATGAGCTCTGGGCTATGCAGTTCATGAGCCTTATGAAGTCTAACAATAAGAAACATATTCTTATCGACGATGAGCCGACGGAGAAAACAGGGATTCACGCCACATGGGAGGCGGACGATGCGTATGCCAAGGTCTGATTATCTGGGACGTTGACGATAGAGATCGCCAACGACGTGCTGCATCAGCCTACGGCGAAGGCAATGTGGGATATTCTAGCCGCGACATATTCTCAGGCGCGGAATGAGACCAAGATACTACAGTTGCAACATGATATTTTTACAATCAAAGAGAATGGACGTCCTCTCCACTCACTGTACACATCCCTGCAGGGGATGCTTGAGAAGCTCCATAGCTTCATGCCTTTGACGGCTACTCCTGAGCAACAAAAGACATACAGGAATGCTACCATGGTGGGTGTATTCCTGGCTGCACTTGATCCAGAGTATGATGTTGTCCGCTCTCAAATTCTTGCTGACGCCACTATTACTCCCATCGAGGAAGCTTTCCGCCGACTTAGACGAATCACCGTCCCGAGCTCTACTACTACCCAGACACCTCCGGCGATGGCAGTCTCCAGAGGAAGAGGTGGCTCATCTACTTTTCGTAGATGTGGTCCCCGTGGTCGTGGGGGTCGGATCCGTCAGCCCTGCACGTATTGTCACCGTCCTGGCCATTCTGAGGATACATGCAACTCTAAGCATGGGTTTCCAACATCGGCTCGGGTAGCAGCACAAGTTGAGTCTCCTGCACCTTCTTCTTTGGACCAGCGTTTCGATGATCACGTTGCCATACTGAGGAACATCATGACTCCTGACACAGCTCCAGGAGGCCAATCAGATGTGGCAGCCTATGTCTCTGCCAGTACATCCGCTACAGCCAGTACGTCAGGTAGTTCTTATGCTCTCACCTCTTGTGATGGATCTATGATTACAGAATGGATTGTGGACTCTGGAGCGACACATCACCTATGTAGGGACAAAGAGCAGCTTACTGCATATAGAGAGGTTCCTCCAGGGCAGACTGTGGTGATAGCCAATGGGACACATTCCCCGATTACAGGACAGGGGGAGATTACTTTAACGCCCCCCATGTGATTACAGAACGTGTTATATGCTCCTGATTTCTCTATGAATTTATTGTCCATTAGCCAGATTACGAAGGATTTGAACTGTCGAGCCATTTTTTATCCATCGTCTCTTGTTTTTCAGCACATACTCACGAGCAAAGTGATTGGGGGTGGCTGTGAGCAGAATGGTCTCTATCGTCTGGTCCGTACTCCCTATGTCGGCGCATCACTCCACTCTACAGGATCAACCTCTCCATATACCTGACATCTCCGTTTTGGTTATCTACCTCTTCAGAAGATGTGTCGTATTTTGCCACTTATTTCTCCAAGGTCGTCCTTCCAGTGCGAGGCGTGTCAGTTGAGAAAGCATCATAGGTTCACTTTCCCGAGTCGTCAGAGTCGGAGCAGTAGCTCTCTTTTTGAGTTAGTCCATATTGATATTTGGGGTCCCAGTCGTGTACCTGATCATCAGGGACACATGTTTTATCTTGTTGCAGTAGATGATTTTTCTCGCTTGTCTTGGGTGTTTCTATTAAAGAATAAATCTGAAGCAGGAGATGTGATCCAAATATTCATCAATGAAGTTCAAAATATTTTCTCTTCTACTGTGAAAATTGTGCGTTCCGACAATGCTATGGAGTTTTGTACTCATACACTTTCCTTGTTCTTTTCCTCTCGTGGTATAATTCATCAAACATCATGTGCTTACACTTCACAACAAAATGGTGTTGCAGAGCGGAAACATTGTCATCTACTGGATATCACTCGGACCCTACTTATTCAGAATCGAGCTCCACATTCTTTTTGGGGTGATGCAGTTCTCACTGCTTGTTATCTAGTAAATCGCATGCCCTCGTCTGTCTTGGGTGAGAAGACTCCTTTCTCTATAGTCATTCCTGATAAGGAGTTGTTCTCTCTTACGCCCCGTGTATTTGGCTCTGTCGCGTTTGTCCACCAGTCGGCTCCAGATCTTGATAAGCTCTCTCCCGGGGCTGTCAAATGCGTGTTTATAGGGTACTCCAGGACTCAGAAGGGATATCGTTGCTTTGATCCTTTACGTGGAAAATACTTTGTTAGCGTCGATGTCACATTCTTTGAATCTGTGATGTTTTTCTCTCCTACAGGTGATAGAATGACTACTCTCGAATCTGACACTGAGATCTACATGTCACCTCCTACGAGTCAGTTATCTCATGTACCAGTCATACCACCACCACCTCCACCACCTCAGATGCCTGTGATCGTGGTTCCACCATTACCAAAATTCTATACTCGTCGGCCCCCTTCTGCTCACGGCCATTGCCCGTTATCTAGCATGCCCCAGGTTTCGTTTGATAACATGGTTTCTAGCGATGGCTCTGGAGATGTTTCTATACAGGGATCAGTGCAGGATGAGGTTCCTGAGAACCTGGACGTACCTATCGCCATTAGGAAGCAGAGGCGTACTTGTGCATCCTACCCCCTTGCTTCTCAGGTTTCCTTTCATCGTCTTACAAGAGACTTGCAGAAATTTACAGTTGCTCTATCTGCCGTGGAAATTCCACGGACTTACCGGGATGCATTGCGAGATAGCAGATGATGTCTCGCTATGGAAGAGGAAATGGCCGCTTTGCAGTCCTGTGGCACCTGGAGTCTAGTTTCTCCTCCTGGAGCGTCTGTTGTTAGTTGCAAATGGGTGTTTATTTTTAAACACCATGCAGATGGGAGCCTTGATCATTACAAAGCAAGGTTGGTGGCACGTGGTTTTACGCAGACCTATTGAGTTGATTACATGGACACGTTCTCTCCGGCTGCTCGACATTCCACTTTGCGTGTTCTCCTTTCAGTTGTTGTGCTACGTGACTGGCCCTTATTCCAACTTGATGTTAAAAATGCATTTTTGTATGGAGATCTACAAGAGGAGGTCTATATGCAGCAGACTCCGGGGTTTGCTGCTGAGGGGGAGTGTCAACAGGTTTGTAGGCTCCATAAGGCAATATATGGCCATAAACAGAGTCCTAGGGCATGGTTCCAAAAGCTTTCAGATTTTATTGAACGGCAATGGTTCCAGAGGTCAAATGCAGATCGCTCTTTGTTTGTGCAGAGAACATCCAGAGGTACAGTATCTATCATGGTTTATGTTGATGATATAGTTATTACAGGAGATGATGAGCAGGGAATCAAGATGGCAAAAGATTTTCTGGGCAGTCAATTTGTGACTAAGGACCTAGGTACCCTAAGGTATTTCTTAGGGTTGGAATTTGCTAAAAATGCACAGGGTCTTGTGATGACCCAAAGAAAGTATATTACAGACATGTTTGCTGAGACAGGCATGATCAGGTGTCGACCTTCTACTACTCCTATGGATCCTAGCATGAAGCTATATGATGATGATATAGATGAAGTCGACAAGAGAAGATAAAGAGAGATGGTGGGAAAACTTCTTTATGTTACAATCACCAAACTGGATATCTCCTTTGCAGTGAGTCGAGTAAGTCAGTTCATGGAGCAACCTCGACAAGTACATATGGATGATGTATACATGATATAGAGATATCTAAAATTGTCTCCAGGTGCAGGATTACTCTTCAAGAAAGGAGAAACTCTCTTTGTATCCGCATACGCTGACGCAGACTATGCAGGTTGTCCTAAGGATAGAAAATCGACTTCGGGATTTGCAGTGTTTGTTGGCAGTTCTCTTATTTCTTGGAAAAGCAAGAAACAAACAGTTGTAGCGAGATCAAGTGCTGAATCAAAATACAGGGCTATGGCGCAAGCAAGTACAGAAATGATGTGGGATCGAGCAGTATTAGTTGATTTGCATATAGAGGTTCCTCTACCCATGGAGTTACATTGTGATAACCAGGATGCTCTGTTTATTGCAAACAACCCTACGTTCCATGAGAGAACAAAACATATCGAGGTAGACTGTCATTATACCAGAGATATGATTCAGAAGGGCTTGATTTCTACTTCTCATGTTAGTTCTGAAGAGCAAACAGCAGATATCTTTACCAAGCCATTACTCAGAGGACCAATCCAGAAGTGTTCGTCCAAGCTGAGCATGATTGATATCTATGCTCCATCTTGAGAGGGAGTATAGAGATATTTGTGTATTTCTATATTCTATATGTATCGTTTTCTTATTTGTATTTCTATTTTTCCGCATTATGTAATTTACCCATTGGTCTCTCCTCTATATAAGAGAGCCTAGGGTTCTCAGAAATAATCATCTCTTATTTTTCTACCAACATATCCCTCCAGAAGCACGAACAATCATGAGCACCAAGCCATGTAACACGCACCCTGCTCCACACCTCGACCTAGGACAGACAAGAGAAGAACAAGTGATCCAAATCCTCCACCTCTAAGCTGCATCTGTCGCAGGAAACATCTTCCACTCCCAACACATGCCCCGGGTGCTATTTCGTAAGAATTCTCCCAATCCTGAATAGCCACAGAAACACCTTAATCCTGGTTGGCACATTGCTTCTCCATATCAAGCACAGGCCCACCCCCTCCTCTTCCTCCACGTCCTCCTCGTCTGCCACAAAAAATTGTAAGCCTTTTATCTACCTCACTGCAAAGGATATGTATGGCATGGTGATGGTCACATATAGGAGCTTCCCAACGAGCTCCATGTACCTCCTCTTATCTACCTCCTTTGTGTCATCGTCGTATAACTTCATGCTCAGGTCCATTGGAGCAGTGACAGGCCTGCAATCTGCCATGTATGTCACAAACAGATTAGTAACATAATTCATTTGGGTCATAACAAGACCCCGCTGGTTCTTAGCAAACTCAAGTCAAAGGAAGTAATGTAAATTGCCAAGGTCCTTGGTTAACAAACTCCTGACCAAAGAAATCCCTAGTTGCACTAATGACATGCACATCATCCCCGGTAACAATGATATCATCAACGTAGACCAATATAGCAAATGTACCTCTCCAATTCCTCTGAACGAATAGTGAGTGATCTGTGGTCGATCTCATGAACTCATGTTTCTTTATCAAGTCCGAGAGCTTCTAAAACCATTCTCTAGGATTCTGCTTAAGGCCATAGATAGCCTTATGAAATCGACACACCATACGACACTCCCCTTCAACAGCGAACCCTGAAGGCTACTGCATGTAGACTTCCTCCTACATGTCACCATAAAGAAATGTATAAGCTGATATAGGGGCCCATCCCATGTCACTTTAGCAGAGAGAAGGATCCGCAATGTAGAATGTCGAGCAACGGGAGAGAAATATTCCGATAGTACATCCTATACGTTTGGTTGAACCCACAAGCCTCGCCTTGTAGCGATTCATGCTGCCATTCACTCAATGCTTCATTGTGAACACCCACATACATCCCACGACAGATGCCCTTATAGGAGTTGTAACAATGTTCCACATGTCGCGTGACTTTAATGCGACCATCTCCTCCTCCATGACAATACCACTGACTGTCTTGCATCGTCTCCTGATATGTTTGTGGTATACCACTATTAAGCATTGTGATTTTAATACGTTTGCTACTTATTACGGCTACTGATAAGGGGCACCGTTGCTTCGACACCGTTAGACGGAAGTACTACAAACATATCAGGAGACGATGCAAGACAGTCAGTGGTATTTTGACCTCTTCGACACCGTTGCTTCTCCTAGCATCTCACACTTCTTTCGTAACTCGATATTATAAATCTCATGAATACGGTCTCTTAGAGAGGATACCTTAATAGTGGGATTATCCTTCACAATGCTTAACATTGATGGGGGCCATGAAGGGGCACCGAATTTAGGGGCGATCCTATTTGACATATGGATTAGTACAAGTATGTGGACCGCCAACCTTAGAAATCACACATACACCGTCAAATCTCCTTAAATAACCACATAGAATCTATGCACAATCCTTTGATCCCATTGTGCACAAGATAGACCAAACTAAGGTCATAGATTCTTTAATCATGAAGCTGTAGGACTACATGAGGTACGTTTTCACTGCATAACATCTTAAAAAGATTGCCCCTTCCGGAGTTCATGCCCATTGCTGCCAATCCCAGCTTCATTTCAAAGTTTGCACGATCATCATTGCTTTTGACATCATAAAAGGGTGGGGATAATAGATTGGTCAATGGGTTCATTCTGATTATTTTGGTCATTTATAACTACATAAGCATCCTGATCTTCGTCATTTTCATCATCCATATCATCATTGATTCCCCATAAAGGACAATCGTTTAGAACATGGTTCACTTTTCCCAAGACAACTTCATTGATATTTGGACTCTCGTGTGTGAGTTGAGTTATTGTGACGCTAGGTATCCGATCCAACGAAGGAATCACGCCACATGCTCAGGAATGTCAACTCAAATTGGGAATTCGAATGGAGAAGTCTATAATAGCAAATGGTGTTAAGACTCGTGCATTTGTCGATGGCGAGATGACTGTAGTGCTTGCATTGATGACGCTCCATGCCACCCCAGTGACCTCACCCCTGTCAAACAATATAGCTACAAAATCTCATCTCCTTGACACATGGAATCGGAAGGAAGCCCGACCATTCTTGGGCACCAGATCTGTAGAAGAGGAGGAAGGTGCTCGTAGATCTCAATAATTACATCTAGAAGTCTCCAAAGAGACCATCCAACACCATAGAAACCACATCCATAATATCCTCAAGTGTCTATCATAGAGTCCCCTCCTCATGGCATCAGGTAAGCATCCTCACCACCTAAAGAAGTTGTCATCGACCCCTCCCCCACCCTAAAAGTCCTCAAGCCGGCTCACAAATGTAGAGCCCACATTGTCATTCACCTAAAAAAATAACCGCACTTCATACTCCGATAGCCTACAAATACACACCATTGACCCCTTTCGAAACACCACATCACTGATGAAAGAAGGTCCAAGCACGGCACTAACCGTCGAAGTTGCCAACAACAAATAACCCTCCTAGACCACACAATCACCCACCAGCAACCCATCCATTGCCAACAAACAGAGAACCTCATGCTCCTCCGCATAAACATGGTTGCACCTATTGGTGTCTTATATGAGGCATGATTGCTTACGCTCTCCCCACATTGGAGGCATTAAATGAGCTACCGACCCAACCGAGTCAGGTAGCCCTCCTCCCTAGTCCCCACAATGATAGCTTATTACAACATTTATAAGCATTTTATCATTACTTAACAAATTTAAAGTAACAATTAAATTTGAATCTAACACTGCATTTATTATATACATTAAAAATATAGAAAAAGAATATCATGTTTTTCTTAGCACCCAACCAGACATTTAGTGGACCAACTAATACAACAGAAAAAAAAACTAATAGAGTTATTCCATTCGGTCACCCCTCCAAACTGTATTTGGACAGGCTGGTGGGCCTAATCAACTGACAATACCATGCTTGGATGCATCCACAATTATGAAGAAAATCTGGGTCCACAAACCCTCCCTCTTTGATGAACTTCTCATACAAAGTGGCAACGATGGGCACATCATTTATCCCACTCCCAACAATCTGGAGCACCCACTGTGAATTTAACCTCTCCGAGCTGGGAAAGAAACGCAGTGAAATCAACCCAACAGGCATCTGAAAATGGTGAAGCGAACAAGACATCTAATGCAAAATCCTCCAATGCAGGCAAATATCTCCAGCAACATATCTTTGCATTCGTCTCTCTCTTTTATTATAGTCTCCTATGAAATTAAGTTGGGGAATAGTTTTGCCAATAAAACAGAGAAGAATACATGCATTTACCATTATTTTATTTCAAGTAACTCATATATTTATCAGTGTTTAGTTCAACCTGCTCAAATTGCAAACTCGGATAAAATTATCATAAGAAACAACACATTCTCACCTGAGGGAGAGGTAATACATTAAATACATCAAGTGCAAAGTAACCACCAATGTAATGGAGAGCAATTTTCTTTGGTTCTTCGACAAATTCCCCAGCTCCAACAACTCTCGACTTAGGATCAACATATGCTAGTCGAAACTGCACCAAAATAATTGAATTTGTAAAAACAAAACTAAATAAGAGTATGTTATACAGTAAAGCTCCAAATATAAGTTAGTATAGACAAACATGACTAATGAGTAAGTAAAACCATACTGCCTAAACCTTTCTTTTTTTTTTTTGAGGCTCCAAAAAGGGGGACACACTCACAGGTGCTCACCCCAATGCATTAAAAACGGTAAAGAGATACTTACATAGGGAAATGGAAGAACAGCAAACGAAAAACAAAGTGACGGGGAGTATCCAAAAGGCGGTACCCCCGCTATAAAAGCATCATATTACATTGAGGTCCAGTCAAGTAGAAAACCCGAGGCCGAAGAGCGAATATTCTCCAGATAAAACCGCTGCCTAGCAAAGATTGCTTCGTTTCTTCCCAACCAAAGGCTCCACAGTCGCGCGATTGGATCCAGCAGCGAAATCCGCGGTCGCCCCCTACCACGGAACAAGCTATCACAGAACGAGGCCAAAGAGAACAGGTCGAGCCAGCCCAAGTCGTCCCACAGAGCACAAACACGGCCGCAATGAAGGAATAAGTGGTCAATAGTTTCCGTCTCCAGTCCACAGAGTCCACAGATCAGCGATGCATTAGGAAACATAATAGCACAGCGTTCACGAGTCAACAATCTTCCCCGCCGTAATAACCAAAGGAAAATACCAATGCGCTCCGGGAGCATGAACCCCCACAAGAATTTGCAGTCCCGCAAGTAAGTCGCGTCGTCCCCTGAGAAGTTCGGTAAAAGGGCCAAGTAAGCCTTACGGGTAGAGAAGGAGCCGTGTTTCCAAGCCAAAAAGTCACGGCCCAGAGAAGGCACGGGGGCCTCAGCGAGAGCGGACATGAGAGAAATATAATCAAGTGTCCGCTGCTCCGATAAGGACTCAGAAATTGTAGGGCACCAAGTGTTACCATCCCAGCAGCAGGCCACCGTGACTTCCTTATTTGGCATCAAAGCGTATAACCGGGGGTAAAGGTTCCGTAAGGGCCCCCTTCCCGACCAGTCGTCCTCCCAAAAACGAATCAAATTACCATCACCGAGCTTAATAGCAAATAAAGAGCGACTGCGGTTAAGGGCATCCATCACCCCCCGCCAAAAAGATGAGAAGTGTCCCTGAGAATCACCACGAAATGCGGATACAAATCCGTCCCCAGCCGCCACCCTCAAACAATTTAACATGAAGTTGTCCTCCCTACCCCAAATCCTCGCCGCCCATTTGAGCAATAGGGCATCATTCACCGACGCCAGCCGCCTCACGCCCAGCCCCCCCACCTGCTTAGACCGCGTGACCTCATCCCATCCCACCAAGTGCACGCCCTTCCCCCCTCCCCCCTTTTTCCCCCACAAAAATCCCCGCATACACTTCTCCAATCTTGTTCGAACCCCCTTCGGCATCCCACGCACCGAGAGGAAGTAAATAGGGATGGAAGATAAAACAGATTTGAGTAGCACTAACCGCCCACCACGGGAGAGAATAGCCGCGCGCCACCCAGCCAATCGATGCTCCAACTTTTCCACAACCGACCTCCAATCGCGAATGCGGGCGCGGCCCACCGTCAGAGGTAGACCCAAGTAATCGAAGGGGAGATCGGCGGGAGGAGAGGCCAGAATCCGCGAGCACTCCTCAACCTCCGCCGCAGACATGGAGAAGGGGACCACCTTGGATTTATCCCCATTGATTTGAAGGCCCGAGAGCTCACTGAATAGTTGTATAGTAATAGCCATATTGGAAACATTAGAGGTATCACCCTCGATGAAGCAAATGGTATCATCAGCAAATTGAATAAGCGGAACGTGGTACGGGCCAAAGGAGCACCCGCGAGACAGCCCAGCCGCCACAACACCCTCAATCATGCGCGGCAAAACATCAACCGCCAAAACAAACAAGAGGGGAGCAAGGGGACAGCCCTGTCGAACCCCCCGGCGAGGTTGGAAAGTGCCCCCAGCCATTCGGCCATTGAGAAGTATAGAAAGGGATGTCGTTGTCACACAACGCCGCATCCACGAAATCCAAGTCGTAGGGAACCCCCTCCTCCAAAGAACGGACCACAAAAACCGCCAATCAAGAGTATCGTAAGCCTTCGCAAAGTCAATCTTCCAAAGGATCGCCTTGGAATCATTCTTCCGCCACGCCTCAATGATCTCCGAAACGACGGCATAGCAATCCGAAATTTGCCGCCCACGAACGAAAGCGGCCTGTGAAGGCGAAATTAGCGAATCAAGGAGCGGGGCCAGCCGCCGCGCCAGAGCCTTGGCGATGATTAAGTAGATCGCATTTGAGATGGAAATTGGCCGGTACTCCTAGATCCGAGAAGCCGAATTAGACTTTGGAATAAGAACAATAATGGCCCGGTTGAGTTTATCAAAGTCATCGTTCCCCTCGCAGAATTCACGCGCCACATCCAGAACATCATTGGCAAGAACATCCCAGAAATCCTTGAAGAAACACACCGGGAAGCCGTCAGGCCCCGGCGCAGCATCGGAATTGAGGTCCCAAACGGCCCCCCTGAGGTCCTCCATAGAGAGCGGACGGACAAGCGCCTCCGCAGTAGTCGAGGGGATAGCGGAAGCCCCCTGGCCCGACCAACGCCAGCGTCTCGGAGCCGGGGTCCCAAACGCGCCCCGGAAATAATTCACCACGGCCACACCCACATCCTTCTCCCCCTCAAAAAGCTCACCATTGATGGAAATAGATGGAATAGTATTAGAGCGGCGGCGGCCGCTCACCACCCTGTGGAAGAACGCAGTGTTGGCGTCCCCATCCTTAAGCCATCTCACCCGGGAGCGTTGGCGCCATTCGATCGATCTCTTTCTATCCTCCAGCCGAGCCTTCTCAACCGCCGCAGCGCGCTCAACCAACTCCTCCGGAAGCAAATCCCTGTCGTTCTCAATGAGGTCAAGCCTTAAAATCGCAGCATCAGCCTCCAAACGAGCGGAAATACGAGCCTGCCGCGACTCCCTCTTAAATGAAGCCAAGACCGTTCTAAGAGAAGATAATTTATGGTCAAAGCGACGAGCGGCAGAACCCACAAAGGATGTCTGCTCCCAATGATTGCGAACAAGATCCTTGAACCCCGGCTCAAGGAGCCAACAACGTTCATAGCGGAAAAGCCCATGAGGACGCTGATCATCCCCGGAGACCCAGATGATGGGGTTGTGGTCAGAGAAAGAGCGAGGTCGAGAGCTGACCGCGCAAAGGGGGAAGGCCTCTATCATGCTGACACTAGCCAAGAAGCGATCAATCCGAGATCTTGAAGAATTCGATCTCCACGTGTAAGAGATATCATTAGGCACAAGCCCCTCCAGTGCCATCTCACGAATGAAGTCCAAGAAATCCCCGGATCCGGGATCGTTGCCCCCACGAGCACGGGGGCGGTCCTGCGAGAGCAACGTGACATTGAAGTCACCCCCCAACAGCCAAGGCATATCACCAAAAGCAAGCGCATCCTCCCGAAGGTCCTCCCAAAGTTCCCTACGGGCGATGTGAGAGTTAGGCCCGTAAACACAAGTGAAAGTTGCGCGCACATTAGAGTCAGACAAAGTCAACACCACGGAAAGCGAATGACGCCCCATCCTCATGGAAGAAAAAGAGAAGCGCGAAGAGCGCCAAGCCACAAATAAACCGCCGCCCGCGCCAGCCGCATCCAACGAACGAAACGCATCCAGCCCACCAGCACCAAAGGACCGCCACAAATCAGCGTCCATCACAGCCAGCTTTGATTCTTGAATGAAGGCGATGTCGCAGCCCCACTCCAAAAGACGTGCACCCAAAATTTGCCGACGGTGAGGATCGCAAAGGCCACGCACATTCCATGACAAAATCTTCATTAACAACAACTGGGAGCCCAAAAACACTATCGACCGAAAAGGCATCATCATGATCCAGGAGGCGATCGCCCCGCCAAGCGAGTTAGACCTGAAGCCTCCGTCACAGCGTCGCGAAGCGAGAAAGAAGAAGAGTCACTGCGGGGAGAGATGATAGATCCCCCACGGCGGGAAAACCGCCTTCGACTGTAGCTCTGTCCAAATCTTGACGGGGGGGAGTTTACCACAAGGACATCAAAAGTTGCACCGTCGTAGAAGTTAGCCAAAGCAAGCCCCGTAGACCCGTCGCCGCCCGACGGACCCCGCGAAGGGGGCCCCCCAAGACGCGGTGAAGAGAAGGCGAAGGAATCTAATGTGTCAGGAGCTGTATGGCCTAGGTTTTTCTTCAAGTTAAATGATGACTACTAGAGATCAGTAGTCATCCACTTCATTGATAACCAATAAAGTGACATCACAATGTCGCATACAAGATAACATCCAAAACACCTCAACTGCATGCCCACCAAATCTCTCCACCAAAGCGGCCTACCCAGCCAAAAAGGACCTAAACAATGACAAAACATTATCCACATACAGTTTCTCGTCCATGAAGATTATGTCATTACGTTGTAAACATATCACCCAGATAATCATGAATGAATTCATCCATACCACTAATTGTCAGTACGCAACAGAGTTATTCACAATCGTATGAATCCTGATGGAACATCCAGAATGCCTGCCATGATTAGTGTCCATCCACAGCAACCCTGCAACTTCCCGCACCCTCTCAAAAAAGGTGCAGTTAATGTTAGAAAATATGAAGCGGAAGCGGAATCAGAAATAAAGATAAAGAACTTGAAGAACACAAAGAATTTTTACGTGGAAACCCTACTCCTTAAAGAGCGGGATGAAACCACAGGAGGAGCCCTCAAAGGGGCATATGTTTCATTGTTTTTTCTCATCTGATACAGGAGGTCTGGGGCTCCTTATATAGCCTCCACAGAGCCTCCAAGTCCCACCACTGGTAGATGTGGGGCTAAACTGTGGATGGGGTAAATGGATCCTGGAGAGATCCATTTACCCATCTCCCTCATAGATGACGCATACAACGAATACTCCAACACTCCCCCTCAAGATGGAGCGTATAATGCTCAACTTGGACAAACAGAAAGAAACTCAACTCACGCTACAGGACACTACAAACAATATCAACTCAACACGCACAATTGTCGGTTGCTGTCGAGGACGTTACTTCTCATGACGTGCAGGTCAGGAGGACGAACGGGCTAGAGTGTGAGTCAACTGAATCTCCTCGTCGGAGAGCATGTGCTCTGAACTGTGTTTGTCAAAGTCACTGCAACTGGAAATGAGTCTCATCGTCGGAGTACTCTGGCCCGCCACAATAATGTGGACAACTGCTTCATCTCTGAAAAGGGCCGAACTGAAAAAGGCCATGGAAGTGCAATTCTCGTCGGAGTCCACGGTCGCTGGAGAATGGAGTCTGAAGAAGTCTCCTCGTCGGAATCTTGAGCTTCTAAATCTTCCTACGGTCATCACAAAGAATGTGATCCACATATTATTGAGGAACCATATGGAACTGTCGCTTGGAGCCTGGAGATGGTCGAGTTCAAGAGCACCGTCGCTTGGAGCCTGGAAGCGCTGGTAGATCACGTGGAGGACCTGGAGATGGTCGAAGACCAGGAGGGTTCCTTCGATCTGGATCGTTGGAGATGCTCGCCGCGGAGATCGATATGCTGCCTGAAGATGAAGAATATGTGTACGATGAGGCCTTACTGGTGCCGCCAGGAATTTGGATAACCAATGCCATCAAGATTAGGGTTCTAAAAGAACCCTAGAACTTATTGAACAACAAATAAGAATGAATCTGCTCTCAATTGTCGAAAAAAATCAAGAAATCAATCGAGAATCGAACCCGCTCTGAAACCATGTTAGAAAATAGGAAGCGGAAGCGGAATCAGAAATAAAGATAAAGAACTTGAAGAACACAAAGAATTTTACGTGGAACCCTACCCCCTAAGGAGCGGGATGAAACCACAGGAGAAACCCTCAAAGGGGCATATGTTTCATTGCTTTTTCTCATCCGATACAAGAGGTCTGGGGCTCCTTATATAGCCTCCACAGAGCCTCTAAGTCCCACCACTGGCAGATGTGGGACTAAACTGTGGATGGGGTAAATGGATCCTGGAGAGATCCATTTACCCATCTCCCTCATAGATGACGAATACAACTACTCCAACAGTTAATAAAAAGGTTTTCCAAGAAAAAAGGTGTTCACCGATAAGGTGCACATAAAAAACCATTTTTTTCACAATGCAAGTCACCTCTGAGTATGGTGCCCACTTTCTTATGTACATTTATAACTGACCTAAGGCATCTGAAAAGCTATATTATAAACTTCATTTACAACGGAATCTTGAGCTTCTAAATCTTCCTACGGTCATCACAAAGAATGTGATCCACATATTATTGAGGAACCATATGGAACTGTAGCCCAACCGCCACACCCAACCGCCACAGAAGTTATTATCTGCTCATGCCCAAATGTCTACCCTCCCAAAATGGGTTCACGATAACCATTAGGCCTGCTATCTCCATTATTTCATCGAATCCTTGGTCAAAAACAAGCCGTGTAAATGTCGAGGCGTTAGTCCCCTTCAAACCTCCCCTCGTCTGGCAATCCCATCCAACAATCATAAACGTAACCCATGGGTCGGAAGGAAGGATGATGAGTTTTGAGAATCGCTCTCTCAAAGTTGCAATGTTTGACTAGTCATCAAACCAGAATCAAAACATAATGACACTTCCTACCTGTATACACACCTTACGAGGAGATCTTAGGTAGGTGCCTTGACCACCCCCCTATACAATCATGATTCACATCTCTCATGCAAATACAATGTTTTTTTAATGCCATAGTATAAGGGTGTTATCTCGTCGGAAAAAATTGAGACGTCCCCATGATTATCAAAATACACTTCACCAAAATCGCCATGTTTGCTACACGCAAATTCTTAACCCCTAACCCTACATCTATTGCTCTTGACATGCATACCTCTAGCCACTGCACGGAGGAATACCTTAGCTCCCTTCCCTATAACCCCTCCATAAGAATCTCTACAGGCATCGAACCTCATTTTTTTTTGACGCTCCAAAAAGGGGGAAACACTCAAAGGTGTTCGCCCCAGTTTATTAAGAAAGGTTTAGAGGAGATACTTACAGGGGGGGAACTAAAAGACAAAAAGTCGAGGTGGATGGTGCACTAGGTACCATCCGCCACCCAAAACAAAATTACATGGATAGCCAGTCCGCACAGAAATTATTAGCAGCGATACAAATGTTTTCCTTGTAGAAACGCTGTCCCGCAAATATCAACTTGTTTCTTCCCAGCCAAATGCTCCAAAAACGCGCAACGGGAATGATTCTAACCGATCGGGGGCGGGAAGAGGCAGCAGCAAGGCTTTCCCAGAAGGCCATGAAGGAGGAGCGGTTAATCCAATCCACGTCAGCCCAAATGTCCTGCACGAGTGGGCATAAGAGGAAAAGGTGGCTGGAGGTTTCAGTGTCAAGGCCGCATAAACCGCAAGAGGAGGAGATGTTCGGGAAAATGGAGGCGCAACGGTCCCGAGTAAGAAGTCTTCCCCGTCTGAGAATCCATAGGAAGATGCCAATCCTTTCCGGAATCTTGAGATTCCAAATAAAATTGCAGTGAAGGGAAAGGGCGGCATCCGCAGACAAGTTAGGAGGGAGGATAGAGAAATAGGCTTTTCGAGGCGTGAAGGTCCCGTCCTTCCAGCCAAAATGGTCACGGCCCGAGGAGGGCGAGGGAGCGTCCGCAAGAAGAGATAGCAAAGCCGTGAGATCAGAGAAACGCTGGTCAGAAAGGGTGCCCAAAATGGTAGGGCACCAGACGCCATTGCCCCAGCAAGAAGCCACCGTAGCCATCTTATCCGCAGCCATCGCGAATAGACGAGGAAATAGGTTCATGAGAACGCCCTTCCCGGACCAGTCGGCACTCCAGAAGCGAAAAGACCTCCCGTCGCCGAGAACCGGAGCCAGCAGAGAGCGATTATTGTTGAAAATAAATAGGATATCTCGCCAGAAAGAGTGGGAGGGACCCACAGGGGGTCCGCCAAAAATGGAATCAAAGGCGTGCCCAGCAATATCGCGAATGCATTGAAGCATAAAGCTCTCCTCCCGGCCCAGCAACCTCACCGCCCACTTGAGGAGCCACGCATCCCGGGTCGCCTCCATGCGCCTAACACCAAGGCCCCCCTGATTTTTCGGCCGAGAGATCTCATCCCAGCCCACCAAGTGCATTCCCCTCCGATTCGAACCATTCTTGCCCCATAAGAACCGCCTCATAGCTTTCTCCAGGCGGGTACGGATCCCTTTTGGCAAACCGCGAGCCGAGAAGAAATAAACAGGAATAGCCGAGATAACCGATTTGATTAACACTAGACGACCGCCCTTGGATAGAATTGATGCTCGCCAACCAGCCAATCTGACCTCAACCTTATCAATCAACCTTTGATAGTCCCGCAAGCGTGGCCGTCCAAGGAAAAGGGGCAAGCCGAGGTACTCGAACGGGAGCGCCCCGATGGGGGCCCCTAAAATAGAGGAGCATTCCCTGGCCTCAATGTCCGATAACCCAAAAGGCACCAAGTGTGATTTCTCGCCATTGATACGGAGCCCTGAAATTTCGCAGAAGAGTTGGATCGTAATGGCCATCCCCGAGGCGTGAGACCGATCCCCCTCAATAAAGCAAAGAGTGTCGTCCGCGAATTGAAGTAGAGGAATGTGAATGTTCTCGAAAGAATAACCGCGAGTATATCCCGCCTCAGCAACCCCCTGTACCATGCGTGGGAGAACGTCAGCTGCCAGCACGAAAAGGAGAGGGGCGAGGGGGCATCCCTGACGGACCCCACGCCGAGGCTGAAAGGAACCCCCGGAAGGCCGACCATTAAGAGACAGCGAGAAGGAGACTGTAGTGACACATCGTCTAACCCAAGTTATCCACAGCGGAGGGAAGCCCCGGGCTTTAAGAACCCTCCAAAGAAAGCGCCAATCCAAGGAGTCGTAGGCCTTTGCAAAATCGATTTTCCATAATAATCCTTTGGAGCCATTTCTATGCCAGCTGTCAATGATTGAAGACGCGAGAGTGTAGCAGTCTGAGATCTTACGACCCTGGACAAAGGCAGCCTGAGCGGGAGAAATTAGAGAGATTAGAAGAGGGGCAAGCCGAAGTGCCAATGCCTTAGCAATGATCAAGTAGATGCCATTGGAGATAGCAATAGGGCGAAACTCCTCAATGCGAGAGGCCCCCTGAGACTTGGGAATAAGCACCATGCTGGCCCGGTTAAGCCTATCGAAACCCCTGTTGCCAGAGCAAAAATCGAGTGCCACATCAAGAACATCATTAGAGATCACGTCCCAGAAGTCCCTATAGAAGGAAATAGGGAAACCGTCGGGGCCAGGGGACGCGTCAGCGTTGAGGTCCCAAGTCGCCCTCTTAAGCTCCTCGAGTGTAAAGGGCCGAGTTAAGATGTTGGCATCAGCGGAGGATAAGGAGGGTATCCCGTCTGCATGCCATCGCCAAGAAGAGGAAGGTTGGCGATCAAAGAAGTTTCTGAAATGTTCCACCAACGCGGATCCGATCGCGTGAGAGCCCTGGATAGTGACGCCTCCAACATCCAAGGAGGAGATACGATTAGCGCGCCTACGAGCGCTGGCGATCCTGTGGAAAAATGTCGTATTAGCATCGCCGCTCTTAATCCAATTAATGCGAGATCGTTGCCTCCACTCGATAGTTCTCTTCCGGTCATCGTCCAAAATAGTGCGAGAAGCCGACGAACGTTCTGAAAGTTCCAATGAAGAGAGCTCTCTATCGTTCTCCAAACGATCCAACCGAAGGATGATTTCTTCCGCGTTGTTTCGAGCGAGAAGCCTGGCCTGGCGGGTTGAGAATTTGAAGGCCGCAAGCGCGCGACGAAGCGACGAAAGCTTGAGATGAAAACGTTGTGCCGCGTGCCCCGGAAAGGAGAATTGAGACCAAATATTGCGGATCATGTCTTTAAAATTAGGTTCCATAAGCCAGCTGCGTTCATAACGGAAAATTCCACGCGGGCGGGAAGAGTCCTCGGCCTCCCAAATTATGGGAGAGTGGTCAGAGAAGGATCGCGGCCTAGAAGAGGTCGAGCACAAAGGGAATGCTTCCATCCAGCTGTTATTAGCAAAGAACCTGTCAAGGCGCGAACGAGAAGAAGAGTTGCGCCACGTATAGGAAATATCACCTGCAACCAAGTCCTCGAGGGCCAAATCATGAACGAAATCCAAGAAATCAGAAGAGCCGGGATCACGTCCCCCATTATTACGTGGGCGGTCGCAAGCCAGTAAAGTGACATTAAAATCCCCCCCCCATGATCCAAGGGATATTGCCAAGGGACCCAGCATCAGCATTCAAATCCTCCCACAGAACACGTCGCTCCCGGTGACAAGAAGGCGCATAAATACAAGAAAAAGCCATGCAAGAATTGGAATCGACGTGCCGAAGAGTCGCAGTGATAGAGTGGCGACCCAGCCTTTGATCAATGAAAGTGAAGGTTGAAGAGCGCCAAGCAATAATCGCGCCGCCAGATGCCCCAATCGCGTCCAAGGAACAAAAGGCATCAACAGAACCTGCCCCCAACGACTTCCACATCGTGTCGTCGACGCCCGCGAGTTTAGATTCCTGGATAAAAACAACGTCACAATCCCATTTGCGGATGCGTGAACCCAAAGCCCTTCGACGAAACGGATCGCCCAAACCACGCACATTCCATGATAGTATCTTCATTAAGATTACAACAAAAGGTGCCCAAAAACCAAAACAAAGAAGCCGGGTTCCGACCGCTAAGGTAGGCGGCGTGGCTGGCCGGTCCAGCGAAGCCCCGCCGCATGAGCAATAACGTCGCGGGAAGGCGAGAGGTCGTCCTGGCAAAGCAAGTCCAATCGACGAGAATAGACACGTCCATATCTCGTCGGAGATGCACAGAAATCATTCCAATTGTTCCAGGAGAAGTCGAAGCCGGGAGGCGAAGCCGGAGGAGCGGTCATAGGGGAGGACATACCATCGCCATAAAGCCAAGAGCTTCAATAAGAGAGATAAGGTGGGGCATCGTTGCGAGAGAACATACCGGCCATGACTGATGAAGAAGCCCCCTCGGAGGCCGAATCCACTGAGACGAAAAGAGTTGTCGACGCGGAAGCCTGCTGAAGGTCGGCAGATAGAGTCCCGTCGAAAGGGATATAACTAATCGGTTCAGGGCACGGAATATCCGATAAGCATAAAATATTTTCGTCTTCAATAATCGGGTCGGATATCGCCCGTGAGTTGCTTTGATTACTGAGTAGGTCCGATCCAAAGGTCGGAATAGAGACCGCCAAGGAGTGAGAGTGGACCACCGTATCAGAAGTAGAGGAATAGTCAGTCTGAGGCGAATCAATCTCGATTCGGCTCCCAAGAACGAATGGGAGAGACCTTTCCGCTTCCCAAGACGAGAGAAGGCCAGAAGACAAACCGAAATTAAAGTCTTGAAGACGCATCTCTTGGATAATATCACTGCACTTTGCCACGTGGCCGATGGAAGATGAACCGACCAGAGGATCCACTGAGGCGCCGTTGCCGGGGACGGGAGGTGGCCGGGGAGAATCGTCCGGCGGGAAGAAAAATTCCAGCCTGAACGACCACCGGCCGATGGAGAGCTTCTCGATAATAGCCTTGCCTCTCATGGATAGACATAAGGAAGAGGAGCACTCGATCAAAACCTTCATGCATGCCCAATCAGAACCGGGCGAAAGCCCATCATCCAGAACAGAGACAACCTGGCCCCAGTTGCCAATAATCTTCGAAATGCAATGAGCAGACCGAGATAAGAACGGTACGCCGTGAACCTCCACCATGCACCTCTGAGATACCATCGCCGCCCCATCCGCGACCCGCGGCCGGCGCCATTTGACCAAAGCAGCATCCGCATGACGGCAGAGGAGCTCCCGTTGCTCCGGGGAGAGGCCTCTAGCACAGCATCGGAAATCGTCGAGGAAGATAATGTCACCCAAGAAGTTGTCGCCCAGGATAGAAAGAACATCGGACCGGATCACTTCCTGCTCAATCCCACGGCGTTGCATCACACCCACCGCCAGCGAGTGCATAGGCCCCCGCGCTGCCTGGGAATGCAAACCCGGAAACCTAGGATCAGAAGGACCACCAACCTGGAGTTCCGTAGGAGGAGGAGGAGGATGGGGCGCAGCGGTAGTCCTGGGGCGACGCAGAGAGTCCCGCCAAGCAAGAGAACGAGAAGGGCGAGAGTCGGCCATGGTGACCGGAATATCATCAGCAGCATCAAGGTTACTCTTAGTATCACGAACAGTCCCGGACACAACCTGAGCAAAGGATCTGTTGTCAACGCAAGTGGATGGCGGTCGGCCCTGGAGAGATGTTTCCGCGAAGGTCGAAGAAGAGTGCCGGCGAGGCGCCATCCTTCCCGAAGAGCACGAAGAAAGGCGGTGGCCGAGCATCCCGCATCGGAAGCAACGAGGAAGAGTGGAGCAAGCAGACGCCAGGTGCCCGCGTTCCCCGCAACGGAAACACCTTTTGCCCGGCTTCGAGTGAGACACCGTCCTCCAAGACATGTCCCCCTCATCAAGCGTGAGCGTCGCCGCGTGGCGAGGGTCCTCACGAGACGAAGCGCGATCAGACCGAGGGCGAAGAGAGTCCCCCCCCCCCCCGCTTCGGGACCCAAATCCCTCGGCTTTGGAGTCTCCCGTGCAAAGAGCGGTGACGTCCTTTCACATCGCGGTGGCACTCTCTCACGAGTTGGTGGCGCTCTCTCACTTGTGGGTGGCGCTCTCTCACTTGTGGGTGGCGCTCTCTCATCGCTCCTTTTTCAAACAACTCTATCAATGATAAAGAAATACAAAAATAAACAATGATTTGGCCGATAGATTTACATTTATGAGCACCAATCCCTCCCCGAAAACGAAGTTGAGGAAGCCTAGGTCTCCAATCTCCTCTCAAAATTTACTATCCACTCCTCACGTTGATGCACTTACCAAACGTAGCCTGAGTAAACCAATAGCAAAAAGCTATGTGATGACTATAGTATTGTCTAGCATCATGCCCCTTCATTTCATCCATGTTGAGGGAGACCAAGGTCGAGTTCTGAAAGATTAACCTTGAGCTCCAAAGTCGAGCCAAAAATGTGCAGCAAGTTCCTCACCCCAATATCCTCTGCCTTACCTCCCTCATTTAAGAAAATTGTATCATCTTAGTGAAGGATATGGAGAAATCCTCAAGCGCATCACGGAAGCGTGAGCATCGTATCGGATACACAGCGCGGGATCCAAGCGCGGTTGCTCCTGATCTCGTCGCACGAGATCAAACGTCTCCTTCGCGGGCGAAGCACTCGAAGTAGACGGAGAACCACAGAGCGTCGAAGCGGTAGCACGAAGGCGAGGGCGACGACGATTCCCTCCACTAGGGTGGACGGCCACCAAGAGGAAGAGGGAGAGAGGGCTGTCGAGTATGAGAGAAAGAGAGAGAGAGTTTTGCTACAATAGCATGTGTGAAGAGAGAGCCAAGAGTGCCTCTCTATTTATAGGGTTTTGGGATCCATGGATCTCAATCCATGTGTCATATAAAATCAATGGATGAGATTGATTTATGACAATCCAATGGTCAAGATTGTTGTTGGTAAAAGCCAACAACTTGTGATTTAATTTTGATTAAATATATTTGATAAATCAAATATATATTAATACCAAATTAAACCAACTAAATAAGGAGTGGAAAAACAAATGAGAGCCACCTTCCCTAATGGGAGGAGTGGACGGCCACCAATTCCATAAAGGAATTGGTGCCGCCACCTCTTCCCATATGGGGAGGGCAATCCCATGGATTCCCATGGGATTGCATATCTCCTTGTTTTTCTCTCAACTTATTTTCCAACAATTATTCACCAAAAATTAATTCTCAATTAATTTTGGGAATATTGCAATCTTGACATTGGAATATTGTGAATCACATTCACAACCCAAAACAAAATGTAATTTACATTTTCAATTAATTAAACAATGTGTATCCAATACACATTAATAATTAATCTACTAATATAAATTATATTTAACTCTCTCTAATACATTATAAATCACATTTATAATATATTAGGAATAATTGGATATTACTATCCACATTATTCTTATCCATAATAATTAAATCACATTTAATTATATTGGATAATTTCTCATACATCATGATAATTAAATCACATTTAATCATCAACTTCTCTTTGCTTAGATCTTATGGAATTGCTCTTAAACCATTTAAGAACAATGCTATTTCTCCTCAGATACTTGGAGATAAGGACAGGGCGATTGTATTGTTCCACGTATAGTGACTTGGATATTGAAATCACATCTCAAATCCAGATCCCATGGACCTCTCATAGATGCTTGATTAAATCAAGACCGTAAACCTAATCTTCTCATTGCATCTGAATCTCATTCAGATCAATGTCCAGTACATGGACTAAGATTAGGTCACTTCTCTAATGAGAGGAGTCACTAAAATCCAGACCTGTTTCATCACTCCCTCGGAATGGAAGCGTCATGGTTATACAATCGTTTATGATCAAATCACCCTTCAGGTATTCCTAATACCTGCACATCCTGCATACTAGAAGACTCATGAGCATTATGAAGATAAAGATCACTTTTACACTGTCATCTTCATAGTCTGATCATTAAGTTTCTCAATCTTGGTCCTTGGGATATGGTACAGATCATATGCTTTCACAAAGCATATATCTTACCTTCAAATTCATATCATGCTTCTAAAGCATGATGACCATGCATGGAATTTGGTCAATCCCAATACCTCATGAGTGAGCTCATGTCTCCCGGTTCACAAGTGAACCTGTATGATCCCTTTGAGAGATCATATTACTCATATGCCCTTACGTGCACACCAGCTCGCCGGTGTATAGACCTTGATTAGGTCATCAACCTATTGGTCTGCCAAATGTACATGCTCAGACATATAGTGATATATCTGTCTCTGGTCAGAGGATGTTTGCCCGTGATGTGACAGTATTCATCATAGGTCTTTGGTTATCTCGATCTCGTTAAGTCAACTCATTGACTCAACTAATCTGATACCTCCGAATCAATATTCCTATGCAGAGGACCTGCATCAAGAGGTCGATCAGATATCAGTCTAATGAGATGGGATTGCCATCTCCCACTCAGACTGGAGATCACTACTTGTTAATCATTGATGATGCTTGATGAGTCCTCTATCTAACTCCTTAGATATTCATCCAAGCATCAGCCTCTATGATTCAATCATTGAATCAACAGCTGTATGATTATCAAGTTGGCCATGGTACATAACCCTTATTGTACAGAGGGACCTTATAGTGCATTCATTCATTCAATATCAGAAAGGGAGTGAAACAAAACATCAATAACTTTTATTGATAAATCATTTATTACAATAACATTTATTGTAGGAATGGTTCGCCTCGGGCTCACATTGCTAACACTTAGTAGAGAACAAAAGGAAGGTAGAGGTCGATCATCCTGCAGTGAAGCTCATGGAACATACCAATTGTCAATGTGCTTACAGCCAGAGCATTCTCTATCACTTCTCTATCACTGCATGGAAAAGAGGTGCATCCTTACCTAATACCACTCCAAAGTTTCTCCCTTGCCAGGCATACCTCTTGGTCGTTTTGTAGTAAATCACATGGATAGCTCAACCTTATACGTTATTGAGGTGCTCACAACCAAAGCATCCACTGCCAACACATAAAGTAGACAAGAGAGAGGGCACTTTGCGTAGTGTTAGTGTCCTCGTCCTTGAGCCAAATTTTTGTATGATCCTTGCCTCTATTCAATATCAGTCTCTACGTCCTCTCTACTCACTTCATTGTATCATCGCATCTCCACCACCTCATCTATATATTTTTTTTTAAAAAAAAGGGTGGGATCCCGAGATGGGACCCACCTCAAGGGCTAAATGTATTATTGAAAAAAGTTAGTTTACATGGGTCTAGGCTGCGTATAAAGCCCTGCAATGTTCCAAAACATTCTCAAAGTAAAAAAATCTGACCGCGAAAGACGCACTCGTTTCTGCCACACGAAATCTCGCCCACAAGAGCGCAAAGGGGAGAGAGCTATCTTCATACTCGTTGTCGCATACCGCTCGAATGGAGCTCCAGAAGTTTGTTGCACTTCCTGCATCAAGCCATGATATCCCCGCTCTCCTCCAGAACTCGACCAAATGGGTACAAGTAAAGAGAAAATTATCATGGTCCTCCACCTTGATGCCACATCTGTCACAAGAAATGTCCCTGTCATGTATCACCATGCCTCGACGTGCTTTTGATAGCACCCTCCCATGTCTAAAAAGCCATAGGAAAATACCTTAACTCGTGAACGTGCCCTAGTTCCATATGAAATGGTCCCTCCCATCTACAGGATCCTCTAGACCTGTCAGCTTCTCCTACTTCCCATCCGACCAGAAGAACCTCCTCATCAACTTTTCCAGTCTTTTATGAGTTATGGACACCCACTGGAAACAATATCGTAGAGCAGAAAAACATGGGAGTAGCCGACATAACATACTTCAGCAACACCGACTTCCCTCGTGATAACAACGTTGCCTTCCATCCTGCCATTCTCCCCTCCATTCTGTCAAGAACTGGCTGTCAATTACATGCCTTTAGCCTACCAGTCATAAGAGGTAGGCCCAGATACGTAATTGGCAAGTTGTCAATCGAACAACCCAATACCTTGGAACCTAATGTCCCTTCTGGTGCATAAAACCGAAAGGCACCACGAAGGATTTCTCCCTATTAATCAGCAATCCTGAGATGTCACCAAAGAGGTCCAACAGCCAGGAAGCATGCCTAATCTGTCACCAAAGAGGTACATCGATATATAAGTCCGCTAGCACCGCTCGGACCCACATCATCTCCGTGCTCCCTTATGCCATAGCATTATATTCTGATTCAACGGTTAACCCGGCAACCACAGTTTGCTCCTTACTCTTCCAGGATACTAGAGAGCTGCCAACAAATACAATGAAGCTTGAGGTAGACTTCATGTTCTTAGGACATCCTGCATAGTCTACATATGCACAGGATGCGATAGTAAGTGATGTTCCTTTCCTAAATAACAATCATGCACCTAGAGGTGACTTTAGGTACCTTAAGATCATATACATGGCATTCATGTGTACTTGTCGAGGTTGCTCCATGTACTGACTGACTAACCCGACTAACAACAAAGGAGATGTATGGTCTAGTGATAGTAATGTAAAGAAGCTTTCCCACCAATTCTTTGTATCTTCTCCTATCTACCTCCTCTGTATCATCATCGTATAGTGTCATGTTGGAATCCATAGGAGAAGTTGCAGGTCGACACCCAATCATGCTTGTCTCAACTAGCATGTAGGTAACATACTTTCTTTGGGTCATCACAAAACCATGTTGATTCCCAGCAAACTCTAACCCAAGAAATATCGTAGAGTGCCAGGATCCTTGGTGACAAATTGTCGGCCCGGAAATTCCTTTGCCCTCTTGATCCCATGTACATCATCTCATGTAACAAGTATGTCATCAACATATACCATGATAAAAACTGTACCTCTGGAGGTTCTTTGTACAAACTGTGAATGTCCTGCATTTGATCTCTTGAATCCATGCTTCTCAATCAAATTCGAGAGCTTCTGAAACTATGCCCTTGGACTCTGCTTAAGATCATATATTACCTTGTGAACTCCACAAACCTGCTGAGACTCCCCCTCAGCAGCAAACCTCGGAGGCTGCTGCATGTAGACTTCTTCCTGGAGATCACCATACAAGAATGCATTCTTTTTTTAGGCTCAAAAAAAGGGGGAGACACTCGTTGGTGTTCGCCCCAGTAATGTATAAAAGAAATTAAGAAAAGATAGTTACAAAGTCGAGGTGGGAGAAAAGAGAAGAGAAGCCACAAGCAAAAACAACAAAACCCCGGGGCTAAAGAAAATACCGGCCCGCGACACTAAGGCCCAAAACCCTACAGAATACACCAGTCACGAATAAAGCGAGCGCACAGAATAAGAATGTTTTCCCGATAGAACCGCTGCCCGGAGAAAATAGCTTCGTTCCTGCCAAGCCATATGCACCACAGTCGCGCAACGGGAACCAGGAGCTCCCGCCTATCCCTGTTCATGTTGGTCCAAAGAAGCTCGCAGAGAGCGGAGAGGTTGTCCGCTCTCGCCCAAGGCAAGTCGTCCCAGATCCCCGACACCATCTGGCAGCCGAAGAAAAGGTGGTCAATAGTTTCGTCCTCAGCATTACAAAGGGGACAGGAGGCACTGAAGTTAGCAAAGATTCTAGCACAACGATCACGAGTCATCAGCCTCTGTCTGCGCAGTAGCCAAAGGAATATGCCGATGCGCTCCGGCAAGCGCAAGCCCCAAAAGAATCCACAGTCACGCACAAGAAGAGAAGAAGCAGGAGGAGGAGGAAATACCAGAGCCCGGTAGGCCTTCCTCGTGGAAAATGGGTCGTCCTTCCAACGCCAATGATCCACTTGCACATTCGGCGTAGCAGCATCACGAAGGGCAACCAACAACGGAACAAAATCGTCCACACGCTGCTCAGAGAAGTTCGCGGAGAAGCGTGGACACCAGCACCCATCCAACCAACAATCAGCCACGGTCGCATTCTTATGTGATGCTAATGCGAACAAGCGCGGAAAACGCACCTGAAAAGGACCACCGCCCGACCAATCATCCTGCCAAAACTTGAATGAGTCCCCCTTCCCCAACACCGGGATGAAAAGCGCAGCATTCCTCGCAAATGTGGCCATCACACTACGCCAAAACGGGGAGGGATGGAAGCTCAGTGCCCCCTGCGCCAACCCTGACCAATCGTCACCCAAGAACTCCCTGAGGACAGAGATAAAGAAGTTATCATCCGTCTCCCAAATTCTACTCACCCATTTGAGTAACAGAGCGTCATTCACCACATCTAATCTCCGCACACCGAGGCCGCCATAACGCTTAGGCATAGTAACGTCATCCCAAGCAACAAGATGCAGGCCCCTACCCCCCCTTCCTTCCTCACAGGAAACGACGCATACACCGCTCAATCCGCAATCGAACCCCCGCCGGCATTCTTCGAATAGAGATAAAGTATAAAGGGATAGAGGAGAGCACCGACTTGAGAAGAATAAGATGCCCCCCCCCTAGAGAGCAAAGCCGCCCGCCAACCAGCAAGGCGCGTTTCCACGCGCTCAATAATCACACGCCAATCCCGTACTCTGGCCCGACCCACCGACAAAGGTAAACCAAGATAGGCAATAGGAAGCTCACCAGGAGAAGAACCAAGTAGCCGACCGCATTCCTCCGCCTCCGCTGGCGAAAGGCCAAAGGGAACCACCTTGGATTTGGAGGCATTAATCGACAGTCCCGACAATTCACTGAAAAGGGCAAGAGTGGTCGCCATACCGGAGACCTCCGCACTACCACCCTCAATAAAACAGATAGTATCGTCTGCAAATTGGATCAAGGGCACACAGACATCCCCCTTATGGAAGCCATTAGAGAGCCCAGCGTCAATAATACGGTCCACCATACGCGCGAGAACATCCGATGCCAACACGAAAAGGAGGGGCGCAAGGGGACAGCCCTGGCGCACCCCCTTTCTAGGTTGGAAAGAACCACCACACGGCCTGCCATTGATCATCACAGAGAGGGAAGCAGTGGTGACGCATCTACGCATCCACGAAATCCACAAGTCAGGGAAGCCGCACCTACGCAAATCCGACCAAAGAAACCGCCAATCCAGGCAATCGTACGCCTTAGCAAAATCGATCTTCCAGAGTACCCCCTTCTTTTGTTCCTTTTTCCACTCAGCGACCAATTCAGAGGCAACAACAATGCAATCAGCGATCTGCCTTCCCTTAATGAAAGTGGCCTGGACCGGAGATATAAGAGTGTCCAATACCCGAGCCAAACGAGTGGCAAAGATTTTAGCCACGATAAGGTAAATGCCATTAGAGACAGAGATGGGCCAATAATCTTCTATGCGTTGCGCCGCCGACTTTTTTGGAATCAAGACAATGTTAGCCCAATTAAGACGATCAAAACCAAAGTTGCTCGCACAAAAATCGGATATGACGTCCATAACGTCGCCGGCCACTAACTCCCAAAAATCGCGATAGAAAGCAATCGAGAAGCCATCGGGGCCCGGGGAGGAATCAACATTTAAGGCCCACACGGCCTCCTTTGTCTCCTCCACACAAATAGGACGAATTAGAATCGCAGAATCAGAGTCGGAAAGAGAAGACGCGCCAAGACCCAGCCAGCGTCACCTACGCGGAGAGCAAGACGATGAGAAGAGCCTGAAGTGATCCACAATGGCACTCCCCATCTCCCGTTCCCCAGAAATCTGAACGTCATTGACAGAGAGACCCCGCAACATATTGAAACGTTTTCTATTGCTCGTCACACGGTGAAAGAATGCCGTATTCGCGTCGCCCTCTTTCAGCCAATTTAAACGCGATCGCTGTCGCCATTCAACTATTCTTTTCTTGTCCTCAGCCTGCACCCGAGACTGAGCAGAGAGGCGCTCCAAAAGTTCCTCAAGGAAAAGGTCCCGTTCGTTCTCCTTCGAATCAAGGCGCAAGATAATTTCCTCCGCCTCCGCGCACAAAGCAATACGCGTCAGCCTAGAGTCCTTCTTGAACCCCGCAAGCACCCTGCGCAACGATGCAAGCTTTTGATCAAGTTTGTGGGCCGCTGAGCCCGAAACCGGAACATGAGCCCAATGGTTCTGAACCACCTCCTTGAAATTGGGTTCCAGCAGCCAACATTTCTCGTAGCGGAATAGACCCCGAGGGCGAAGACCCTCGCCAGAGTCCCAGATAATGGGGGAAAGATCCGAAAAAGAACGGGGGCGGGAAGAGACCGAACAAAGGGGGAAGGACTCCAACATTTTCCCAGAAGCCAAGAATCTATCGATTCTGGAGAGAGGAATTATTCCGCCAAGTGTAGCTGATATCGTTAGGGACCAGAATTTCCAACGCAAGTTCATCCAACGTTTCAATAAAATCAAGCGATCCCGGATCCTGGCCACCCCTGCCGCGAGGTCAATCGGAGGAATGAACCGTGACATTGAAATCTCCCCCCAGGAGCCAAGGGAGGCCCCCGAATAATGAAGCCGCGACACGAATGTCCTCCCATAATTCCTTCCTCAAAACATGGCACGAAGGGGCGTAAATACAAGAGAACACCATCGGCTCTGTGGAGTCGGACCGGTTCAAAGCCACTGAAATCATATGCCGCCCCACAAGGATCGAGCTAAAAGAAAACATTTGAGAAGGCCAAGCTATCAAAAAGCCCCCCGCCAAGCCCAGTGCATCGACCGCACGGAATTCATCGAAAGAACCTGCACCAAGAGAGCGCCACATGGTATCATCTACACCTCGCAACTTAGTTTCTTGGATGAGAGTAACATCACAGCACCATTCAGAGAACCGCGAACCCAAGGAGCGACGCTTGTCCGGGTCCCCAAGGCCCCTAACATTCCATGAAAAAACCTTCATTAAAAACCTCCGTCATTTCCCCCAAGACCACATAGCCCCGCAGCATCCGCCACAGCCTCCCGCTGAGTCGCACAAGAGTGCCTCACCACAGGGTCCTGCCTGGAACAATTGCGTCTCCTGTAGCTCTTCTCGAAACGTCTAGCAGAAAGTCCTTCCTCGTCGCAGTTTACCGCCGAGCCCGAGGGAAGGTGGGGAGAGAAGGCACCAGCCAAGTCCGAGGAGGCCCGCAATGGGGTAGCAGGAGAAGCCAAAACCGAGGACTCCCCCCCCCCCCCCCCGCGTCCACATCAACCCGCACTTCCTCGACGTGGATCCGGGGCAAAACCGTACCAGAGACGGGCGAGAAAGCCCGGGCATTCGGGCGAAAGACCCTCAGCCAAGATCCGAAGTTGAGGGATCCGCCATCCATCACGTGAGGAAGATCCGACGAAGGACCCAAAAAACCAACAAACAGCGCAGGAGCCGGCACAACATGACGAGAATGAAGAACAGAATCTACCTCGGGCGCCCTTATCTCGGAGAATGCAGGAGTTGCAGGCGATGGGCACGGGATACGAAGAGGTGCGTCGAAGGGTCCAGCCACGTCATGCAAGGGGAGAGACGCTTCGGAATAATCAGCAAAATGCGCCAACTGGCAGGCCGAAGGCGAAGCGTCGCGTGCTGGCCCCGAAGCAACAGGACCGACCGTCAGCGCCACCCGGTCCGGCACCGCCGCCGGCGAAGGGACGATGATGGAGAGCTCCAGCTTGAAGCACCACCGGCCAACCTTTAGGGAGCCGAAGAAAATCTTATCTGGCGCATCACAGAAAAGACCCTTGCTGCGCTCGAAAAGAACCCTAGTTATTTTCCAATCTGCCTCCGGTGCAAGCCCGTCGTCCACGACCGCCAAGATCTCTCCCCATCGACGGAAAGCCTTGGAGAGACAGGGGACATTCCTCGAAAGGAAAGGAACACCACGAATCGCCGCCACACAGACCTCAGTGGCTTGAGAGGCGCCATCCGCCACTCGAGTCACCCTCCATACAACGTCGTCGGTAGACCCATCAGACAGCAGTCTATCACGTTGCTCCGGGGACAAGCCACGCACACAGCAGCGAGAAGAGCCCAACAGAAAGAAGTCCCCACGGTAGAGAGGACCCAGGAAGGTGCCAACATGCAAACTGACACCGGCCCAGTCAACATTGCACCGCCGAGCCACCCCGACAGCCTCCACGCGCCTGTCGACGTCAAACACCCCCTTCCCACGCACTGCCTCACCATGCAACACATCCCCATGCACATTCGCACGTAACATGGCCTCCTCCAAGGACAAAGCAACCCCCACCGTCGCCACCCCAACCGAAACACGAACAGCACCATCAGCACCACCAGCCTCCAACTCTTCTCCCTCGCCACAAGAGCTGTGCTGAAGTGACTCAGCACCAGTCGCCTTAACACCCGCAATGAAAAGACCATCGCCCGACGAGCAAGAACGAGGAGCCACCACCCGAGCGTAAGAGTGAACCTCCCTCCAAGCAACAGGACCGGAACGAGAACCTGGCATGCCTCGCATCTTCATCGAAGAGGAGACCACCCCAGACTGCAGGGGGCGGCGACGACGAAGTAGCCAACAAGAAGCGCGATGGTGACCCGGCTTCCCGCATGCATAGCACCGAGGCGGAAGAGAACAACAAGAAGCCAGATGACCCCTTTCACCACATCGAAAACAACGCTTACAAGGCTTCTTATGCGAAACTTGCACCCAGTCCCCCTCCGCAGCTCGCCTCTCGAAAGCACCTTCCCCACTCCTAGAGCCATCAGCGCCGTCAAAGAGCACCCCCTTCTCCTTCGCAGCATCCACAACCGATCTCTCCTCGCTCGCCCCTTCGCACTCCACGCTCGCCATCAACAAGAATGCATTCTTAACATCAAGCTAAAATAAAGGTCAATCACGTACCACAACAACTGAAAGAAGAACTAGTAGAGTGGAGTAGCGAGCAACATGGGAAAATGTGTCCAGGCAAACCACCCCGTAAGTCTGGGTAAATCCTCAAGCAACCAATATGGTCATGTAACGATCAAGACTCCAATCTACATGGTGTTTCACTGTAAACACACATTTGCAACTGAGAATAGATGACCCATTAGGAGTGGGGACCAAACTCCAAGTACCACGTGATTGTAGTGCAGCCATTTCATCTTCCATGACGAGATGCCATCAATTGTCTCTCAAGGCCTCCCGGTAATTTCGTGGGATCTCCACGGCAGATAGGGCAATAACGAATCTCTTGAATTCCCCTAACAAGCAATCAACGGAAAACTGGGAAGCGAGAGGATATGAGGCACGTGTACGCTTCTTCTTCGGAAGTGCAATAGGTACATCTGGGTCATTGAGAATCTCCTCAATCTATATGCTAGCCTCCTGCAAAGGTTCCTGCTCAGACACATCTCCAGACACATCGTTAGAAACATTGTATTCAGAACAAACCTGAGGTGTGCTAGATGAAGGTCGATGACCATGAGCAAAAGCAGGCCCACGTGTATAGTATCGTGGCAAGGGTGGAGCTAAGACTACGGGATGTGGAGGTACCAGGGGAGGTGATGGAGGTAGAGTAGGAGGTGGAGATGGTGATGGAGTGGGAACCACAGGTGCAGATGGTAGTGTTGGGCTCGTAAGAGGAGGTGGCATGTAGACCTCATCATCTGAATCTGATGAAGTCAAACTATCACTTGTAGGAGAAAAATACATCACCAACTCAAAAAATGTGACATCAACGCTAACATAATATTTCATGCGCAATGGATCATAACATCTATATCTCTTAATGGATCATAACATCTATATCCCTTTTGCGTCCTGGAGTATCCAACAAAACACATTTGACAGCTTTAGGAGAGAGCTTGTCAAGACCTGGAGACAACTCATAGACAAAGGCAATAGAACCAAAAACACAAGGACTAAGTGAGAATAACTCCTCTGAAAATGTCAGGGAGAAAGGAATTTTCTCACCCAGACAGAGGAGGGCATGTGGTTCACAATATAACATGCCGTAAAAATCACATCACCCCAGAATGAATGTGGGGCATGACTCTAAATAAGAAGGGTTCGAGCAACATCAAGTAAATGATGATGCTTTCTTTCTGCAACACCATTCTGTTGAGAAGTGTAGACACATGATGTTTGATGAACAATACCACAAGATGAAAAGAATTGTGAGAATGCACAAGTACAGAATTCCAATGCATTATCAGTTCTCACAATTTTGACAGAAGAAGAAAAAATATTCTACGCTTCATTAATAAAAGTTGTAATCACATTCCCAGTCTCAGATGTATTCTTCAATAAAAAGATCCATGACAAACGAGAAAAATCATCGACAACAACTAAATAAAACATGTATCACCGGTGATCAGGAACACAACATGAACCCCAAATGTCAATAATAAATAACTCAAAAAGGGGGTTATTGCTCCGACTCTGACGACTAGGAAAAGCACACTGATAGTGCTTCCCTAACTGACATGTCTCGCGTTGGAAGGATGAACGAGGTGAGATCTGAGGGAGAAGTTGAGGCATCTTCTGAAGAGGAAGGTGACCAAAGCGCAAGTGTCACATGAAATGAGGGATTGGTCCTGTAGGTTAAGAGGATAGGCATGCATATGGAGTTTGGACTAATCGATAGAGGCCTCCTTGCTCACGACCACAGCCAATCCCCATGCCCGTAAGAATATCCTAAAATACAAGAGATGGTGGATCAAAAATAACACGGCAATGCAAATCCTTTGTAATCCGACTAATAGATAATAAATTCGTAGAAAAGTCAGGTGCATGCAACACATTCTGCAGGTACATCGAAGCCGTCAAACTGATCCCCCCCCCGTCATGTGATCGGGGAATGAGTCCCATCGACTATGACAGCAGTTCTCCCTGGAGGAACATGTCTGTAAGCTGCAAGCCGGTCTCTGTCTCCACACAAGTGATGTGTCACCCCAGAGTCCATAATCCATTATGTAATATCATGTCCATGACAATTAGTAAGAGCATAGAGCTACTTGAGGTACTGGCAGAGGCAGAAACAGCAATATCTGAGTGTCCTCTTGGAGCAGGCGAGGAAGAAATGGGGCTAGCAAGAGGCATATAATGTCCCTCAATCGTGCTACGAGGTCATCAAACCTATAATCCGAAGGAGCTGCACGAGACTCAACCTGCTCCGCTACACGAGCCGATGCAGGAAAACCATGCTTGGATTAGCATGTATCCTCTGTGTGCCCAGGACGATGAAGTAAATGCAGGGTTGACGAATATGACCTCCTCTACCAGGAGGTCCACGGCCACGAAACTGAGAAGAGTCCCCCTACCGCAAGAGGCTACCATCGCAGAAGAGGTCTAAGTGGAAGTAGGTGATGAGATAGTGATTCTGCTAAGTCTGCGAAAAGCTTCCTCCATGAGAGGAATAGTATCACCCACCAGTATCTGTGAATGAGTTGCATCATACTCTGGGTCAAGTGTTGCTAGGAATATACCAACTATAGTGGCATTCTTGTATGTTTTCTGCTGCTCAGGAGAAGACAAAAGAGACATAAAACTGGGGAGCTTTCTCGAACATTCCTCGCAGGGACATGTATAAAAGATGAAGGAGTTGTCTGTTCTGCTTGACAGTAAATATGTCATGTTGTAGCTGTAGAATCTTTGTCTCATTCCTCACTTGGGAATAGGTGGCTGCGAGGATATCCCACATCGCATTGGCAGTTGGATGATGTAATACATCATTGGCCACCTCTGACGTCACGCATCATATTCCTCTCACGAGGCGTTGACCCCAATTTTCTCAGCCGGCTCTTCCTCGGTACGAATATGTTTCTTACCCACAGACTTCAAGAGGCTCATGAAATGCATGGCCCATAACTCGCAATTCGTCACGTCCATCTTGACAATTGGCGTTGGGCTTCTGAAAGCGCATGTGGTGGGGATATTGACTTTGTTCTCTGGCAAACTGTCGGATGAAGAATACTAAGTTTGTATACCAAAAGAAGTACGTCTACACAGATATGCGGGGATTTGGTTGCATGTGTAGACTTAGAATGCAACCAATCCCATCAAGGACCACTACTGCAAGCCAAAAAACGCTAATGGACAAAGAAGCAACCGGTGTCTAACATCACAGGGAGCGACTAAGAGGAATGCAGGTGACGGCAAATGATGCAACAGGGGGTTGCTACAAGGGGCGGCAGCACTGGATGGTGCTGCTACATGCGTCAGATGGTGCTGCTACAGTACCAGATAGTGCTGCTACAGCAACATCGGATGGGGCAACGGCCTTCCGAAAGGAGAGAGAAAGATGGTGTACAGCGAGAGACCGATGTGCAGTGAACAGCGGCAAGAGAGAGGGGGCGGGCGGGTGCTAGGGTGACGCAATATTTCTCAAATTGGCAGGGCAAATCAAATTGAATCAGAGGGCTGATTTGGGGATTTCTCAAATTAGGGAATTTCGTCCTCAATTAGTTATTTTAATTAGTTTACTTATTTTATCTAAATAAATTGAGATTGTAATCTCAACTTTTTTGGTAGATAAAATCAATTAGAGTCAATTAGGATCGAGTGGGATTTTAAATTTGATTCCTTTTCTATTTTTGTAATCCCGCCGCTCCTATATAAAGGGGATGGCAATCTATTGTTAGGACAAGTTCAGATTATATAAAAATTGAGTTTTATCTCTTTATCTCTCTCTCTCGTTATTCTCTCTCTCTCAATGTGATCTTCGTAATTGTTTTCCCAAACCCCACGCAACCAGCATGTTCTCCTCTCTCTTCCTCTCCTCTCTAAAATTCTTCCACCAAAATCAATTTTTCCACCATCAGATTTTTCCGTTTGCATCAAGTGGTATCAGAGCATGGCAACCGAATCATTCTTACAATTTGACGATCCAATAGCATATTTGTAACATCCGGATCTGAATGAACTGAAGCTCCTGTCAAGAAAAGGATGTTGCAAGCAAGTTTGGATCTCCAAAGTGGAGATATTCAAAGTTACATATCTCTCTCCTCTTTATTCTCATTAAAGTCAATGCTGAAGTTTCTAATTCAGTTTTTTTTTATGTTGCTATCCATCAGGTATTTTATCTATTGTTGTATGTTAGATAAAACCACAAATCCCTCCAAACTTAGAGGATCAAAGGTACAATCTTTCTCCCTCCTCTTGCTGCTTTCCATGCATGATTTAGCATATAAAAATTTTATTACAAAAGCCTTCTAGGTACCTGGGGTTGGGACATAAAAATCTCTTATATGAAATTATATTATAAGAAAGTATTGGTCATATCAAACTCACAAATAAGCCAACTTTTGGTTCACCTGGACTTCAAACTGGTTAATAGAGAAAAAGCTTTGATGTAATCAACTCCATGCGTATAAGAGAATTCTTTTACTGAAAGCCCATCTTTAAGCCAATCAAGCTTACCATTAAGTGTATGCTCTATAGGAAATAACCACCAACAGGAAACAAGAGTGACATTCAAAATAAAGGGCATGAGGTTAGAGGAGCATTCTTCTTATCATTCATGACCTGACTTCAGTTAGAGTTTTGTAATATATCAATATAATCTCTTAGAATCAATACAGTTAACAGTACATCAATGGATTGCATTCGGGATCAGATAAGTCATTACTCGTAATAATTAGAGATAGAATGGTGAACACATGATCTCACCCCTTCACATAGGGAAATCAACTGAAGTAAAGAAGTATCTTGAGCAATGTTTGATGAAGGGCTAGATTTGGATTGTTTATGAATTATGATTATGCTGCACTATTGAAAGTTCACATCCCCACCACATGTAGAAATCTTAATCACGTTTATCTATACCATTGTAACTTTGTGTAAACTAGGTTGGGGGAGTGATACCTTCTGAACAGATTTTTGGATAGAAGTTCGAAATTAGATGCATATGTCCATTGGCTACAATCGCTCGAAATCAAAATCTGCTGATGATTGTTCAATTAGTGAAACTCTTGCTTCACAAATGAACATTGTAAGCCTTGCAACATATGACCATGCTGCCACATTTTTTTATAAAAGACTATGGATGGCCTTATTATGATCGACTTCTATCTACCTATGAGACACTGCTCGAATAAGAGGGCTTAATCATCATAGGCAATCTCCTTGATGCCATCGGTTAATTTCACATGTATAAACATTGATCGGATTTAATATCTTACTTATATAGGAGCAAATATGACGATCTTCTGAGAATTCATCTTTTAAAATATTAGAACTCTTCCTTCAAAGTCAACAAATGATTTCTCAAGATCTTTACGAATAAGAAATCATCAATCAATTGATCATTATGTATAGTCTACTATTCATACAATCTATTATATATATAGGATGTTATGGTAAATGATCAGAGAACACCCCTCCTTTGATGTCTAACCTGGAACTGGTACAATTGAGACACGATTCTTGTTTAGGTACCATATAAAACAAAATGATAAAGACTAAGTAGATCCATATCCAAAGCGTAGATGGTGATCTTATGATTTAGAAATAATAAGATGTGACCACAAACACCGATCATCTTCATAAATTAATCTTTTAGGTATACTCTACTATTTATACATATCATCAAAGATAGGTAGTGACAAAATACCCAGAATTGTAAAGTCCACCATTGAAGAGATTGAGAAATGATGGGGTAGATGAATAAGTGAAATCAATGCTGAATCATTATATCAATAAGATCGTTGATCAAAAAGACCTAGATCTGTACAATCAACCACATAAAGGATTAAGAAAGGATGAGGGATCAAGTCATTGATGACTGATAATTAAGAGTGCCAGTCATGATGACCTTTACGCCTGACTGTGCGAGGGTGCGGTGACCCTCAGCTGGGCGGGAGATTAGGAAGCCCAGTTAGGGCAGCGGCCGCTTGGTGCGCGGGTCTAGGATCCCAGTCTTTTTCTCGGTTTTCTCGCGAGCGCTCGCAATTTTTACGCCTCTCTGAGATCCACAGGTTTTCTTTTAATGACCAGTTCCGCTGACCCTTGTTCTTTAGGGTACCTAGGCTGGAGGACCCTTTTTTTTTCGAGCTCGTTAGCCCGTACCGGTCGGGCCGTTTTTTCTTAAGAGACTTTTTCCGGAGAGTCTCTCTCACCCGTCTTAGTGGCGTAGTTTTGGAGTAGACCTATCCCTCTATTGGACCGCCTTCCAATTAGAGGGCGAGACGGAAGAGCCTTTTGTAGGCTATTTCACCGCTTAAGTTTTGTTTATTTTTCGCCAGCAGACTTGGCGATGCTACATCCGAATCATCCATGTATACATCCGAATCCTCTATGGCTACATCTGAATCAATTACAGTTGAATCTGAAAAAGTTACATTTGAGATTGGATTGAGTCACAATTGAGTTCTACTAAAGTTGAATTACAGTCGAACTTGTTATATGGGAGCTTGGTTACAGTTGAGTTGGTTCAGTTAAGTTGAACTAGTTACTTTTCCACCAATAATTCTTGACAAAGAGAAAAGACCATATCATGAAAATCATCCTTATCAGACTACAAACTACTATCACAGTTATTTGAAATAGCTAGTGGACGTGTTGGGAACTTAGTTAGGATGCATTTTACTCCACCGCATGCCTACGGAGGCACCCCAACCCTAAGGTTTCCTTACTGCCTTATAGTCATAGTGTGAGGTCTTACTAGACCAAGACCACAGACTATCCACCAAGTTTGAGAAATTCAACAAGAAAGAATCAAAACATCAGACTCATCATCTACACTTACTATGGTCTATCCACATGACTCACAAACATCAAAAGAGACCTGAATCATCTCAACTATGTCAAATCATTAAATACTCACGAAATCTGGATCATCTCAATTATGATAGGCATTGAATAAGTCATTGAAACTTGAAATTGATGGGGAAGAACGGAAATCATATACATTTTTATATGGAGTCACACCTTAGAATCATAATATGAGATCACACTCGGATCAAGATCCCAGATTATCCACTAAATCTGAGAGATTAGATAAAGACCAAGAACAAAGACTCAAAACCCACATCTCCAAGTTCCATTAAACATGATTTATAATTAAGTAAAAGATGATAGTTTAAATATGGATCATATAATCTATATATCAAAATAATAAATATTGGGAAATTAGGTTAGGATAACTAAGTCGGGAAATTCACCTGCTGAATAACTAGAAAACTTGTTTCATTGCCAATAGCTCTAAATTTAATTGCTAAGCCTTACTTACTTGCTTTCTTTTGGAGCCACTAAATTTCCTGTTATTTTTAATTAATTAAGATTTACTCAACATTTGTTGATGTTTTTTTCTCCCTATTCCATGGATTGCAGGCAAAATACCTGCACCGTTGTATTGGGAGAGTTGAATGTCAGTTTCTGAAGCAAAACATATCAGGTATGTATGTTAGAATTTTGTTCAAGGATATTATAAATGCTTTTATTTCTCTTTTGATACAATTGGGATGCATGTATATAATACAATTCTGTTATTACATGTTAACTGCTATGGAAGTTTATGCAATATAATTGTGACATACTGTAGTTCTGTGGTTTATTGGTTAATTTGTGAATGTCATTCGTAAAGAAAAAAATTTCCCTAATTTTCAGTACTGTAATGTGATCCTTAGTAAACATGATACTACGCGTAATATGTAAACGGGTATCCCAGATCCGAGAAGGAGCGGGTCTCACAATATTGGAGGATGCAATACGATTTAAGTCGTCTCTCCCATGATTAGCATTCACGTTCGCATTCAAGGAAGTTCAAGCATCGCCTCCTATCAAGTTTCAAAGTTCAAGCATGGTTGGACGTGAAAATCGATGAAAATTCACCCGTCGACAACAAAAATCAGAACTCTAGACCAGTTGTTCAAACCGATTTCGGCCAAGAAAATGAAGGGTCGATTTTTGATGAAAGTGCGAATGAAGAATATGGATTCGAGGTCGAAGTTGTTGTCCAGGAATCAAAAAATGAAGATCTGGGGCCCATATATGATGAGGATCTTGCAGACGAAAGATGTGAAATCCTCGATGTGTTCACGGTTGAAGCTACTGTCCAAGCGGATCCCCATCTTCCGCTCCCGCCAACTGCTGGATACTCCCTCTTCCCGCGGATGCCCTCGCTTCCCTTGTCATCAACTCCAACGTGGCACCATCTTCCTAAAGTTCCAAGCCCTCAAACCCACAGTCATAGTCGAGGCAGGCCCTGCACGCGCAACAGGCTCTGTCATCGCCGGCGACCTCAAAGCTCGGGGACACCACTTGCGCACCTCCTCGTGCGCAACTCATGCAGCCACCTCCAATGGAAACACCTCCAATGGAAACCCCACAGGCGAGCTCGGTGTCGCCACGATTTCCGATGGGGATCCTCCCGCCACCACAGATGCTTTCTCCTTGCGCAGATAGGCCGCGCCAATGGGAAACCCCGCCTCGCACGACACGTGTGGCCTCCCTTCCCCGGATGTTGCCGCCGCCATCTTTGGAATAGAGTGAACCAAACCCTAACGAGAGTTGGAGAGCTCTCTCCTGTCGAATCCCCTAAATTAAGGGGTGAGATATTTTGGAAATGTTACACGCAGCCCCCTCCTCACATAAAATTTTATCTAAAGTGTCAATTGAAGGATAAGTTATGTTATGGAGGTATTTTAAATGAAGGGGTAGAACATTTGCAGCCATGCCCCTTAGTGGAAAGAAACTACAAACGTAACATGGAAAATAATCAAGACTGGGGATATCTGCTCAACCAATCCAGATGAAATTCTCCGTCGATGGAATAAAGATTGAGCGATTCGTCAGGAGACGAATTTTTCAAGCGGAGGAGAATTGATGCAATATTTATCAAATTGGCAGGGCACATCAAATTGAATCAGAGGGTTGATTTGGGGATTTCTCAAATTAGGGAATTCCGTCCTCAATTAGTTATTTTAATTAGTTTGCTTATTTTATCTAAATAAATTGAGATTGTACTCAACTTTTTTGGTAGATAAAATCAATTAGAGTCAATTAGGATCGAGTGAGATTTTAAATTTGACTCCCTTTATATTTTTGTAATCCCACCCCTCCTATATAAAGGGGATGGTAGTCTATTGTAAGGACAAGTTCAGATTATATAAAAATTGAGTTTTATCTCTTTATCTCTCTTTCGTTATTCTCTCTCTCAATGTGATCTTCGCAATTCTTCTCCAAAACCCCGTGCAACTGGCGTGTTCTCCTCTCTCTTCCTCTCCTCTCTAAAATTCTTCCGCCAAAATCAATTTTTCCACCGTTGGATTTTTCCGTTTGCATCATAGGGTTAGGATTTTTTTCTCGGTATGAGAGCTCCGAACTAGGACAGCTGCTCCGATACTATGTTGGGAAAAGAATGAGAATTGTTTATTCCATGAAACCCTAGGGCTCTCTTATATAGAGGAAAGACATAAGGGTAAATTAGATAAGATGAACGAAAATAAAATAAACTGAGAAAACAGTATAGAAACATAAACATGTCTCTACATAATTAAAAGTATGATTAAATATATGTCAAAGAAATTTATGTTATGTGTTCAGCATATAATATATGGCAGCATGAGAAATCGTGGACCCTATCCATTTTGTTTTGCTTAATATATTGCAAATGTCATTAAGTTTACAAGTATTGTTTGATTTGATATTTATGAATTAATATTGAAATAACAAGAGTTTGCTGAAATAGTTGGACACAATTAATTGTAAATATGAAGTTATGGGCATGAAAGAATCATCATATTTAGGTATTCATCTTGTATAATCATTATTCTAAACAAATAGATATTTATAAGCTTCTCAAACTACCAAGCAAACCATTAAAAATCATAAAAATGCTTTAAAAAAGCAAAAAATGCCTCAAAAAGCAAAAACGTCTCGACCGCCTCGAGGCGTGCCTCGAGCCTACGCCCCGGCCATCTGAGGTGCGCATCTCACAGGACTGGACTAAGGCGCACGCCTTAAGGCTAAATAGGACAATCTCACCTCGAGGCATACGCCTCGACCGCCTCGACACTAGTTTTTTCAAATCATGCTCACAGAATGCCTCGCCTGCCTCAAGGTGTTTCGTCTCGAGGCTATGCCTCAGCCACCTAAGGTGCATACCTCACTAAATTAGATCGAGGCGCGCACCTCGAGGCTAATGAGGCTGCCTCGCCTCGAGGCGTATGCCTCGACTGCCTCAAGAATAGTCTTTTTCAAACCATGGTTGATTCCCAAGATGAAAGTGCTCAAGTTCATCTTCGGTTGCAACATCAAACCCACAAGAACAGCAGAACCACAATCGATGTATCCCTTTTACCATGTCGAATAAGGTCATGTTGGTAACCAAAGTACCTAGTGGAGGTTTTGACGATGAGGGACGATGGAGCATCCTCTTACCCACATCTATTGCAACTTGTTTCAACGGGAACAAATGAGCAATGCGGTGATGACCTACACAGCCACACTTGAAACATCATGGAGGTTCCATGCAAAAGCTCGTGTAATAGCCATGCAAACCACAATGATAGCACAATGGTCCCACCGGGGCTCGCTTTATGTGGCTAATGAACGTCCAATCTTCCTCTGACGCCCTCTCTGATCTCGGGGAACCTCGTTGACCCGCTCACCTTCCTGCTTCTGCCCTCTACTCCTCCTTTCGCTCCTCTCTCTACTCCTCCCTCATGACATTTTATATTTATAAAATTTCAATCTGTAAGTTTACTTTATTTGATACATCGTAGGTTGGTCCACATTTGATTTTATATATATAATTAAATGATATTATACCAAAATTGGGATTCTGCCTTGGTGTTTGCCACGTGGTTGTCCCTGGAGTTGTTCTCCTTCGTCCTTTGTTGTTGGTCTCTATAAGAGGTTCTCTCCTTGATATCAACACCGGTTAAAAGATGAGAGTATTATAACATCGTAATGTTCTTTCCAAGCTTGATAAAAAGTCAAAATCCAAAGTTAAAGATCATGTATCATGTTTGTGCCTTAAATTTAATCAAAAAAAGTGTGTACTTATATCTTGTTTATTGATTAAAGAACATTAGAAATCTTAATTTCTGAAAAATGAAGCTTAAAGTCATTTCCATGATTTCCAGCAATATCTGCAAAATTTTAGCCAAGTTCTCTCGATTTCTGTTTCCAGGCTCGACGAAACGAAACCAAAATCCAAAATTTAAGGTCATGAACAAAATCAAACAATCTTTATGAGTCATCATCTCGCGGCTAACCTAAATTTAGTATTGAACATAACCCTTGATGAAGCTTCTCGAAGAACTAAAAATAGAATCATATAAAAGTACTATTGTTTTTTGGCATGAATCAAGCTACGGTATGTTACAACATAATGCATGTATGGTTTAGACCTTATCAAGAACTAAATCACTAGCATAACCTTTTTTTAAGGAAAAAGGATGATGCACTAAGAAAACATACTCACGCAGGATCATGACATGCTCCACTAGCATGACATAAATTCCAGTAAGAACTCGTAAATGTAAAATTCCAAACCATGTTACTATTAAGTCTATCAACTATAGTAAATGGTTTAATAAGATGCTAAATGAAATTTAAAAGATAAAATTATGTCCGATATCTAAAAAAACATGTGAAAACCAGTGAGAAATACTATCAACCTGAAGAATCATGTGTACCAGGTAAAAGAAGTCAGTCAAACTTCGAACAACTGCAACTCCAACAGCATATGACCGATCAAAAACTATGCATTTGTACTCCTGTACTAGAAAATGAAAACAGACAGTGAATAGCTGATGCAATAAATAGCTATAAGCATATATTTATTAGAAAATAGCTAAGCATATATTGGCAAACGTCTATGTTGTGATAAAGAAAAGAATCATGTTGGGTTGTGTTCATAAAGGGAAGAATAGACATCCGAAAAAAGTGAAACTTTCCATAGTAGATATCTACTCAATAGTTGGCATAGCAAAGCATCTGGGCCACAAATGAAACCAATACTTGGTGTGCTGGTGTTGTTAATGTTCTACGAACGTAAATTATTTACTTCACTGCTATGTTACAGATTGGAACTACTCTTCTGGTGCTCTCTTTATGTGCCCTTCCGAACTGCACATATGCTTCACGATCAATCCATCCATGTAACTCTACCGGAATCTTTAATATCGCCATAAAGGGAAGGTACGTGCTCAGTTGGGAACAAACTAACAAAAGATCAAATGGATTGCCGTGGATAGCATGTGTTTCCCTAGGATGTCATGTTCCTTTGGGTTTAATGCCTTTACACGTAGTTGGATAACACAAGATCATATTTTCAATATCCCTTAAGCACCACTTAGGGTGCGTTTGGTTAGCGGGTTAAGGCGGGTTAAACTGGTAGAGGGTAACCCGTTTTTGGATTTTGGTGTTTGTATAGAGGGTTAAACTGGGGGTGGGTTAAAAGTGGGTTTGTTGTGATATAATTGTATTGAAGTTTGAAAAAGTGAGTAGTTATTGTGATGTGAATGTATTGAAGTTTGGAAGAGTAGAAGTGGAGTAATTTATAATTTTTATATGATATGATGGTATAATATATTATTTTTTGATTGGATTGATGATGTAAAATTGATTTATTTAATTTTTTAAAAAAGGAATAAAGTGGGGACCACGCAGGAGAGAGGGGAAGTGGGTTAAGGGGGGTCCCCTGACCCGAACAGGCCCTTAGTGTTAGCTACAAGAGGAGTCTTGCAAGAAGGGAGACGGAAGGAATATAAGAAGAAAGACATTAGCTTTTCTAAATTTGAGCCCAAGGATGACCCAAATTAAATATATGATTGGACGCAACGAATTCATGTTGCAAATTGTACATGAAGTGGGGAAAGCCTTGGTGGTGGTGATTGTTGATGTATCCATCCATCAGCCGACATAATTTTCTCTTATGGTTGTTGATCAGCAGAAATAATTCTCTTATGGTTGTTGATCAATGTTGATCGTTATTTTATGTTGTTTTGTTTACATATTTGTTTTCTTTTGATCTCTATTATGTAGTTTGCCCAACAGTGTTTATGCTCTCTACATAAGAGAACTCTAGGGCCAGATGAATAAACAAGTCACTATTTTCTCTCCATATGGTATCAGAGCGATGGTCCTAGACCGGAGCCTATGTTATATACCCCCTCCCTCCATCCACCTGCTGTGACGCCCTCGGATTTGGGTACCCATTTACACGGCATTTGCAGTATTACATTCAATAATGATCGCATTAGACAATATGAAATTGAGGCTTGTCTATACAAGGGAAAGAAGTGTCAAAATTTTGAGCCATAATTACTTTTGTGTTGACCAAATAATAGATTTTCATGTAAATATTCATTCACAATGTTCACTGTTAGAGTAAACAATACTCTGATGATTATTCCATAGAGCCCTCGGGTCTCTTATATAGAGAGAAAACCCTTGGGTAAATTACAGAGACGTACAATATATAAATAGAAAATACGAAACAGTACATCGTAACATATATAAACCTCTACACTCCCCCTCAAGATGGAGCATAGATATCTATCATGCTCAGCTTGGAAGAACATCTCTGGAAAGGTCCTCTGAGCAGTGGCTTGGTGAATATATCAGCAGTCTGGTCCTCTGAACTGACATGAGAAGTGGAAATGAAGCCCTTCTGAATCATGTCCCTAGTATAATGACAATCCACCTCTATGTGCTTTGTTCTCTCATGAAAGGCTGGATTGTTGGCAATAAACAATGCTGCCTGATTGTCACATTGGAGATTCATAGGCAATGGGACATCTACATTCAAATCTTCTAAGACTGCTCTAACCCACATCATTTCTGCGCTTGCTTGTGCCATGGCTCTGTACTCGGATTCAGCACTGGATCTCGCCACAACAGTCTGTTTCTTGCTTTTCCAAGAAACTAAAGAGCTTCCTATGAAGATAGCAAATCCAGAAGTAGATTTACGATCCCTTGGACATCCTGCATAATCTGCATCTGCACAAGCTGAAATAGACAGATCTGTATCTTTCCTGAATAGTAACCCTGTGCCTGGGGAAGACTTCAGATATCTCAATATCATATACAAGGCATCCATATGAACTTGCCTCGGTTGCTCCATAAATTGACTCACCCGGTTTACTGCAAAGGCAATATCCGGTCGAGTTATAGTAATGTATAAGAGCTTACCCACCATCTCTCTGTACCTTCTTCTGTCCACCTCCTCGGTATCATCGTCGTACAGCTTCATGCTTGGGTCCATAGGTGTACTTGAAGGTCTACATCCAGTCATTCATGTTTCAACTAGCAAGTCTGTGACATATTTTCGTTGAGTCATCACCATTCCTTGTGCATTTCTTGCAAATTCTATCCCCAGGAAATATCGTATCGTGCCCAGATCCTTCGTAATGAACTGGCTTCCCAACAGGGACTTGGTTATCTCAATCCCCTGAGCATCATCTCCTGTAACCAAGATGTCATCAACATATATCATAACAACAACTGTACCTCTAGGAGTCTTCTGGATGAACAGTGAATGGTCCGCATTTGACCTCCTGAACCCCTGTCGTTCAATTAACTGGGAAAGCTTCTGGAACCATGCTCGGGGACTCTGTTTGAGGCCGTAGATAGCCTTATGAAGTCTGCACACCATGTGAGTCTCCCCCTCAGCAGCAAACCCAGGTGGCTGCTGCATGTAGACTTCCTCCTGTAGGTCACCATACAAGAAAGCATTCTTGACGTCAAGCTGAAAAATGGTCCAGTTACGTACCACAGCAACAGATAGGAGGATGCGAAGAGTGGAGTGTCTAGCCACTGGTGAAAAAGTATCCAAATAATCTACCCCATAAGTCTGGGTAAATCCCCGTGCTACAAGTCTTGCCTTGTACCGGTCGAGACGTCCATCCGCATGATATTTCACCGTAAACACCCACTTGCAACTCACCACTGAGGCACCTGGAGGAATGGGGACAAGAGACCACGTCCCTCTAGACTGTAAGGCACGCATCTCCTCTTCCATGGCTAGACGTCAGCAATCAATCTTCATGGCATCCTGATAGGTCCGTGGAATCTCAACGAACGAGACAGCAGCTGCAAACTTCTGGAAATCCCCATTGAGACGATGAAATGAGACTTGAGAGGCAAGAGGATATGAAGCACATTGTCTTCGCTGCTTCCTGTGAGCAATGGGCCGATCCAGATCATCCACCACCGTGTTGACCGGTTGATCTTCCTCCTGTAGTAAAGGCGCCTGCATTGGTGCATTATCTAACCCATCATTAGTGATAACATCAGAATATACCTGAGGCGTGTTGGATGGTTGACATGTAGCTTGAGCAGGGCATGTCCGCCTTGTATAGATCTTAATAAAAGGGACGGTTGGAGGTGGTGGTGGCGGTGGTGGTGGTGGTGGTGGAGTAGAAGATTGACCCAGACTTGGAGGTGGAGGCACATAGACATTAGAATCTGTGGATGTGGAGGAAACCAATCTGTCACCTGCAGGGGAGAAGTACATGACGGGTTCGAAAAAAGTAACATCAGCGCTCGCATAGTACTTATTATGAACAGGGTCATAGCAACGATATCCTTTCTGCGTCCTGGAGTAGCCCACAAAAACACACTTGATAGCCCTAGGAGATAGCTTATCAAGTCCCGGAGAAGAGGTGGACAAACGCAACAGTGCCAAAGACCCGAGGTGTAAGGGTAAACAAATCTTTGTCTGGAAAGAGAACAGAAATAGGAGACTTTTCCCCAAGAACAGTTGTAGGCATGCGATTGACCAGATAGCATGTTGTAAGTATATCATCTCCCCAATAGGATAATGGGGCACAACTCTGAATAAGTAATGAGCGGGCAATATCAAGGAAATGTCGATGCTTCCGTTCTGCAACCCCATTTTGTTGAGATGTGTATGCACATGTTGTTTGGTGGATAATGCCTTTAGAAGAAAGAAAGCGAGCAAGGGAACGAGTGCAGAACTCCAATGCATTGTCAGTACGCACATACTTAACAGTAGACGAAAAAACATTGTGAACTTCATTGATAAGATTTTCAATAACACTTCCTGCTTCGGATTTATTTTTAAGAAGAAACGTCCAGGACACTCTAGAGAAATCATCAACGACAACTAAATAGAACCTGTGCCCCTGATGATCTGGGACACGACTGGGACCCCAAATATCTATGTGAAATAACTCAAATGGGGAGCGACTGCTCCGACTCTGACGACTGGGGAAGCTAGACCGATGGTGCTTCCCTAACTGACAAGCTTCACAACGAAATGACGAACTCGGAGAGATCTGAGGCAGGAGGTGACGCATTTTCTGAAGCGGCAGGTGACCAAATCGAAGATGCCAGGTATACGGAGATACGGAGCCCTGGGAATGTAGTGAGACGCCAGCGTAAGAGTTCCGTACGAGACGATAGAGGCCATTGTGCTCAGAACCACAGCCAATCACCCTGCCCGTCAGTATGTCCTGAAAAATAACAGACGATGGGTCAAAAATAGCACGACAGTGCAAATCTCGTGTAATCTGACTAATGGATAAGAGATTCATAGAGAATTCTGGTGCATGTAGAACATTCTGTAAGTGCATAGAGGGCAGTAAATCCGTCTCCCCCTGACCAATGATAGGCGAATGAGTGCCATCAGCAATGAGTACAGAGCGACCAGGTTGAACAGCTCTATAGGACTGCAGAACATCTTTCTCACGACAGAGATGATGGGTGGCTCCAGAATCGACAATCCATCCTGTGAGATCATGGTTATGATATGAGACTGAAGGACTACCTGAGGCACTGGCTGAAGCCGATGTACTAGCTGATGCCGAAGCCGCAACATCAGAAGCATCAGCACCCTCTGACGATGACTGTGGCATGATATCACGAAGCCGTGCCACTAGCTCCTCGAACCTGTGATCTGGAGTAGATGTTGGTGGACCTTGAACATGATCAGCGACACGTGCAGAAGGAGGGAAACCATGCTTGGAATAGCATGTATCCTCTGAATGACCAGTACGACGATAAAATGAGCACGTAGGCGTATGCGACCTCCACGGCCACGTCCACCACTTCCTCTGCCACGAAATGAGGAGGAACTACCTCGTCCTCTGGAGACCGCCATTGCCGAGGGCGGTGTAGTCGATGTGTTCGATGGAACTGGGACACGACTGAGCCGTCTGTAGACTTCTTCCATAGGTGGAATGGTGGCATCAGCAAGGATCTGAGAGCGTGCTGCCTCGTACTCCGGATCAAGGGCAGCAAGTAAGACATCAACCATAGTGGCGTTGCGGAACGTCTTCTGCTGTTCCGGCGTGGCTGTGAGTGGAATTGTGCTATAGAGTTTCTCGAACATTCCACGAAGAGACGTATACAGAGAATGAAGAGGCCTCCCATTTTGCTTCGTGGTAAAGATATCATGCTGCAACTGTAGCATCTTGATCTCATTCCGTACCTGAGAGTACGTCGTTGCCAAAATATCCCACATCGCCTTGGCGGTGGGTTGATGAAGGACATCATTTGCTATCTCCGTTGTGAGCGTACCTGACAGCCAGACTTTGGCATACGCGTCATCAGCCTCCCATGAGGCATATATTCCCGTCTTCTCTGGCGGTTCATCTTCGGTAAGAATATACTTCTTACCACGCGACTTCATGAGGCTGAGGAACTGCATAGCCCACAGTTCGTAGTTCGTCCCGTCCATTTTGACGATAGGTGCCGAACCCTTGAAGGCACCGATGGCGGGCATTTCGACCTTTTGATCTGACATAATGCCGGAAAAGAACAACTACGGATGATAGACAAATAAACTGGTGTCTACCGGGACCGTTGAGGATTCAAGTGCATATGTAGACGTTATGCACTTGAACCCATCATCAATCCGACGCCGACCTAAGCGAAACGGACGGCGGGGAAGCTGATGAAGCCTCGGCTGTGAAGAGCCGGCGGGGCAACGGCCGGCAAGGGCCTGGCGGAGGCCTGGCGGGGGCTGGCTGGGGCTGGCGGAGGCCTGGCGGGTGCTGGCTGGGGCTGGCTCGTGCTGGCGGAGCCCTGGCAGGGGCTGGCGGTGTCCTGGAAGGCCTGGCGGAGAGGGCTGGGGGCCCGGCGTAGGGGCAGAGAGGAGGCGGGGCCCTAAGGGGCTTGTGAGCGGCGGCGGGGGGGGCTTGGAGAGACCGGCGGCGGCGGGGGGGGAGAAAACCCTAGGTTAGGGTTAGGGCTCTGATACCATGTTAGAGTAAACAATACTCTGATGATTATTCCATAGAACCCTCGGGTCTCTTATATAGAGAGAAAACCCTTGGGTAAATTACAGAGACGTACAATATATAAATAGAAAATACGAAACACTACATCGTAACATATATAAACCTCTACATTCACCAATAGTTGCTCGAATTTATTGTCTTAGTAACCACGTTTTTTATTATTAACACTTCTTATGTTGGTTTGACAAGGCATTTACCTACATTAGTTCCTATAACCATGTGCAAGTGCTCCTTAGTATATAATTGAGTGTACAAGTTCATCTGTTTCAGTCCAACTATTCCTTTAGTATTGCTCAAAAAATCTTTAGGGATAATTATTTTGATGGAACCAGCCATCATCTATAAACATTGTAATACTGCAGTTTATACTACATCTTGCTCGAGTTAAGGACTGCATATCCATTGAAACAAAGTTATTGCATCTTAATTATTATGGATTTAGGGTAAAATATAACCAAGCAAGGTAGATGGGAATTGAAGGCCTTATTTCTCTAATACTATATAGCTGAAGTTTTAATTATATATATAATTTGGATTGAAAATTTCAGTTCTTTGTAAAATAATAATAATAACATTGATTTAGGCAACTACCTGCTACTACTGTGTACCGAGCTAAGAATAATAATAATAAGCATTATTGTTACGGGAGATTTGTTGAGATACATTATATCTCTTTATATGTTACTCTGTAATTTCCCTATTTATATCAGCTATCTATGTAATTTTCCCTAGAGCTTTTCTCCTATATAAGAGAGCTCTAGGGCTACGATGAATAGTACGAATGTTTTCTTTACACTTCCACATGGTATCAGAGCGACGGTTCTAGACCGGAGCATGTGCCCTAATTCCTTGTCCCCACCTAAACCCTACACGCTCACGTACCGTCGCCGCCACCGTACGTTCCGATTCACACGCGCCAGCACCTCACGTGTCCAGCGGCCTTCCTCGCCCGAGCCAGCGCCTTTGCTCGCCTCTACGTGCTTGAGCACCACGCGTGCATGCGCCTGTGCACGCCCCAGCGCCTGTGCGTGCCCGAGACCTTGCGCATGTGCGCGCTCGCGCCTGTGCGCGCTAAAGCTCCTGTGTGCATGCCCCTCCAGGGTTGTGTGTTGCACGCACATAACTGTGCACCTGTGAAGACTCCTTCTCGAGCCCTACTTCTTCAAAGCGGTTTTCAGAGCATGGAAGTGGTTGTGGTATGAGTCTACGCCCACAACCATCTTCCTACATGTTTGTGTAGACATTCTTCGTCCAAGTTTGCAACCCCAGTCTTGAGGAATCGTTATCATCATGTCAGACAACAAAGCAGATATCGGCACCTCCGAGGAGTGGTTGCCAGGCTTGATCGTCCTGGTATGTCCCTATGTGCCTTCAAAGGTCCAGCACCCATTGTGAAGATGGATGGAACAAACTATGAACTGTGGGCCATGCAGTTCATGAGTTTAATGTAATGTAATGGCAAGAAACATATCCTCACACAGGAGGAACCTATCGACAAGACTTGGATTAACGCCTCATGGGAGGCAGATGACATGTATGCACGAGTATGGCTCTCTGGAACAGTGTCCATGGAGATAGCAAATGGCATCTTGAGTCAGTCCACTTCAAAGACTATGTGGGATATTCTCGCCGCTACATATTCCCCTGCGAAGAATGAGTCAAAGATTCTGCAACTTCAACATGACATCTTCACTTCGAAGCAGAATGGTCATCCTCTCCATATCTTGTATACTTCTCTGAGTGGTATGTTTGAGAAATTACATGGGTACATTCCCTTGACTGCTACACCAGAGCAACTTATGGCATACAGGGACTCCGTGATGACAGGAATCTTTCTAGCAGCACTGGATCATGAGTATGATACAACTAGGGCACAGATCCTTACCGATGCCACTATACCTCTGATGGAGGAGGCATATCGTCGACTGAGCAGACTCTCCATATCTTTGGGTGGCCCTTCAATGTCTCAGACTTCTTCAGCCATGGCAGCATCTCATGGTAGGGGGAGCAATATGCAGATCCGTGGCCGAGGAGGTCGTGGAAGAGGAGGGAGCAGTAGACCTTCTCGTCAGCCATGCAGTTACTGTCACAAGCCAGGTCACTCAGAGGAAACGTATTATTCTAAGCACGGATTTCCTGCCTCGGCTCGTGTGGCAGAACAGATCCAGCAGGGCAGCAGTCCATCTGCCACATCTGACCAAAGGTTTGATGAGCTAGTTGCTCGGCTTAGGGAGATTATGTCGTCTCCTGAGTCGACCAGCACACAGTCAGGATCTTCAGAGGTAGCAGCCTCAGCCACTACATCCACATCAGATACAGCATATGCTTTTACTAGCTGTTACAGAGTAGACTTGTCAGAATGGATCATGGATTTAGGAGCATTACATCACCTATGTGGTGATAGAGGGCAATTCAGTACCTATAGCTCGACTCAGTCGGGTAGATCTGTGATAATAGCTGATGGGACACATTCTCCCATTACTGGTCAGGGGGAGGTGCAGTTAACCCTTGAAATGCAGTTTCAGAATGTTCTTTACGCTCCTGAATTCTCTATAAATTTATTATCTATTAGTCAAATCATCAAGGAATTGCATTGTCGTGCCATATTTGACTCCTCTGCTCTTGTGTTTCAGGACATGTTGACAGGCAGGGTGATTGGAACTGGCCGTGAGCAAGGAGGCCTATACAGACAGGTGCAATCCCCTTATGTTGTTGTCTCCTCTCTTTGCACTGAGACTATCTCTCCGTATATGTGGCACCTCCGCTTTGGTCATCTTCCTCTGCAAAAGTTGTGTCATGTACTTCATCAGATTTCTCCTCGTTCTACTTTCCAGTGCGAGGCCTGCCAGCTTGGAAAGCATCATAGGTCCAATTTCTAGAGTCGTCAGGGTCAAAGTAGTCATGGTCTTTTCGAGTTGACTCATTTGGATATTTGGGGTCCTAGTCGTGTTCCTGATATTCAGGGACATTGTTTTTATCTTGTTGTTGTTGATGAGTTTTCTATATTATCATGGGTCTTTCTGTTTAAGAACAAGTCTGATGCTAGTCCTATTATTCAGTCTTTTATTAATGAATTAAGAAATGTCTTTTCTGCAAATGTCAAGTATATATGTTCTGATAATGCACTTGAATTCTGTAATACACAACTCTCTCAAGTTCTTAGAATCTCATGGAATTGTGCATCAGACGTCATGTGCGTATACGTCCCAACAGAATGGAGTGGCTGAGAGGAAACAACGCCATCTCTTGGATATCACCAAGACTCTTCTAATTCAAATTTGTGCTCCTCATTCGTACTGGGGAGACGTTGTTCTTACTGCATGTTATTTGGTGAATCGTATGCCGTAATCGATTCTGGGAGAGAAAATATCGTTCTCAACTGCGTTTCCCGAGAAGGATCTTTTCTTTCTCACACCTCGTGTTTTTGGATGTGTTGCTTTTGTCCATCAGATGTCTCCAGGTCTTGACAAGCTCTCTCCTATAGCAGTCAAGTGTGCGTTTGTTGGGTATTCCAAGACCCAAAAGGGGTATCGTTGTTTTGATCCTGCTCGACGAAGGTACTGTGTTAGTGCAGGTGTCATCTTTTTTGAATCCATCGTGTATTTTTCTCCTACAGGTAACAAGCTCACTTCAGCAGAATATGAGGAAGAGGTTTATATGCCACTACCTCATGTCTCTCTTACTCCACCACCACCAATGACACCACCACCACCTCCACCGTCTTCGCCTCCTGCCACATCTAATTTCTTTCCACAGGTTTACTAACGTCAGCCTCGTGCTCATGTGCCTCCTCCATCATCCAGCCCGACTAAGGTATGTCCTGAGCATTTGAGTTCGTCCGATGGTACTGGTGATTTGAGCGTGCAGGATGTTGTTGATGATACTCCTTCTGAGGATACAGAGGATCTGGACGTACCCATTGCTTTACGACGGAAGAGACGTGCATGTATGATGCATCCTCTATCTTCTCATGTCTCTTTGGCACGGCTATCTGATGACTTTCAGAGGTTTGTTATTGTCGTATCAGTGGTTTAGATACCGAGATCCTATCATGAGACATTACAAAGTGGTCCTTGGCGTCTTGATATGGAAGAAGAGATGGCCGCCTTACAGTCTCGCGACACATGGAGTGTCGTTTCTGCTCCCCCAGGTACTTCGGTTGTTGGCAGTATATGGGTGTTTACTATTGAACACCGTGCAGACGGTTCGGTGGACAGGTACAAGGCTCGTTTGGTTGTACATGGGTTCATCCAAACTTATGGGGTGGACTATCAAGACACTTTTTCTCCTGTCGCGCGTCACTCTACACTCTGTATCCTTATCGTTGTTGTTGTGGTGAAGGATTGACCTCTTTTCCAACTAGATGTCAAGAATGCATTTTTGAATGGCGACCTGCACGAAGAAGTTTACATGCAGCAGCCACCAGGGTTTACTGCTGAGGGGGAGTCTAGTATGGTGTGTAAACTTCATAAGGCTATATATGGCCTTAAGCAGAGTCCGAGGGCTTGGTCTCAGAAGCTCTCAGAGTTGATAGAACTACAGGACTTTGCCAGATCTACTGCAGACCATTCTCTTTTTGTTAAGAGAACTCAGAGAGGTATTGTTGTTATTTTGGTTTATGTGGATGATATTGTTGTCACATACAGTGATAGCGAAGGAATTCAGGCAGCCAAGGATTTTCCTGGACAACAGTTCGTGACCAAGGATTTTGGTAAGCTGAGGTACTTTCTTGGACTAGAATTTGCAAGAAACCAGCAGGGAATGGTAATGATGCAAAGGAAGTACGTCATTGACCACCTATCTGAGACGGGTATGACAGGATGTCGACCTGCTACTACTCCAATGGATCATAATGCTCGACTATATGATGATGACTCTGCAGAGTTGAGACAGTACAGAGAGCTGGTAGGGAAGCTATTGTATGTCACCATTACCAGGTTTGATATATCGTTTGTAGTCAGCAGAGTTAGCCAATTTATGGAGCAACCTAGGCAGTCTCATATGGATGCAGTCAATATGATCTTGACGTATCTCAAGTCTTCTCCAAGTGCAGGACTTATATGGAGAGACACAACCCTGACAGTGTCAAGAAGTGCGGATGCAGACTATGTTGGGTGTCCCAAGGATAGGAAGTCAACTTTAGGTTTTACTGTGTTCTTAGGCAGCTCGTTAGCTTCATGGAAGAGCAAGAAACAGACAGTAGTAGCCAGCCAGATCCAGTGCGGAGTCAGAGTATAGGGCAATGGCCCAAGGGAGCACAATAATGATGTGGGTCAAGTCCGTCCTGACTGACCTAACAATGAAAGTGCCTCTTCCAGTCTTCCTATGCATCTACAATGTGATAATCAAGCTGCATTATTTATAGCAAATAACCACGCCTTTCATGAAGGAACAAAGCACATTGAGGTTGACTGACATTACACCCGTGATTTGATTCAAAAAGGGTTTATGTTCACTTCTGATGTTGCTTCAGGCGATCAGATTGCTGACATGTTCACCGAAGCACTTGCTAAGGGACCGGTTCATCGTTGTTGTTCCAAGCTGAGCATGATAGATATTTATGCTCCAGTTTGAGGGGGAGTGTTGAGATACATTATATCTCTTTATATGTTACTCTGTAATTTCCCTATTTATGTTGGCTATCTATGTAATTTTCCCTAGATCTTTTCTCCTTTATAAGAGAGCTCTAGGGCTACGATGAATAGTACGAATGTTTTCTTTACACTTCCACAAGATTCATATGCCTAAAAAGATGATGATGATCTGTGACCACAAGGACTAATCACCTTCATGAAATCATTCTTTAAATATACTCTACCAATTATTGATCACTATAGATAAGAGTTATTATGAGATACCCAGATCTGATAAGTTGACCACATAAGGGGTTAAGAAAGGAAAGTATGGTGGTCAATCAGTCATGACAAATATTTGTGCCAGTCACGGTAACCCTCAAACCTGACTGTGCGAGGGTGCGGTGGCCCTCAACTGGGCGGGAGATAGGGAGCCCAGATAGGGTAGCGGCTGCCAGTGCGCGAGTCCAGGATCCCAATCCTTTCACAGTTTTTATGCGAGCTCGCAATGTCTTTACGCCTCGTTGGGATCTCGACTTTGGGTGATCTACTTTGGGAAAAGTATTTATAATTTTGTATCCCTAAATGTTGAGCCTAAAATCTATTTACCGGTTTCCTCTATTTTCTTTTATAAATCATTATCAAAACATTTGCTTGTTTTTATTTTTGTCTCTTAATTTCTCTAGCTTTAAAAACACCCAAAAACATTTGTGAAATATAAAAGACCCCAAACTATGGTATATTTATTATTCTTGTCTTTTTACTACCCCTATACATATTTTCAAACTCATTTTCTCTTCTATTACAACAAAGCCTTTTCCCACAACAGGAGGTTCAATGCTACCCTCCATCTCCCTTTCGACGACTCGCGTTGCGACCCCCTTAATGGGGTTGTTGGATCCTCTCAGCCCCCGGTCCCGGCCTCCGGGGACCTGTGGGAGGATCGTGATCCCGTTCTCGTCATCGGCAGTTTCGACCTCCCCTCCTCTGAATAGGCTCCAGCAGTCCAGGCAGGTGCTCTGGGAGCTGACAGAAGATCGGCAAGAGGTACAGGAGACGACCTCGTTCGCGATCCAGTTCGGCGACAACGAGCTTTGAACCGGTGTCTGACTTCAAACTGGCGGTGGCTAAGGCCGCAGGCGTGGTGGGTCTGACTGAAGTGTCAGTCTCTGTTTCCAGATGAAGGTCTTGTCTTGGAACGTGCGGGGTCTGGGTGACCCCAAAAAGAGAAGGGTGTTGGACTCTCATTTTGTGGAGTGGGGGTACGATGTGGTCCTTTTGCAAAAAACCAAGCTCGCATCGCTTTCGAATCTTGATTGGCTCTCTTTCGGTGTCGGATCGATTTCCGATTTCGAGTCTGTGGGGGCGGTGGGCAGTGCGGGCGATTTTCTCATTGCGTGGAAGGGCTCCGCCTTCTTGCGTCGTGGGGAGCTGTGTGGCTCGCGCATTCTTACGATTCACCTCGATTGCCTTCGCTCGGGCGCAGCTTGCCCTCTCATGTGTTTACGACCCCGGCCGCGCTGCGGACCGTCAGCAACTTTGGTTGGACTTGAAGCTTGCCAGGGAGGCTTTCCCAGTTGTCCCCTGGCTAGTGGGGGGAGACTTTAATGTCACTCTCCTCTCGTCTGACAGGCCTAGGCAGCGGGGAGGGCAGGACCCTGGCTCCGAGGCCTTTGTTGAAGTGATTGACTCCCTTGGTCTGGAAGTGATGGACGCGGTGGGCACGAGGTACACTTGGCGCAGCAGCGGCTCTCGATCGCGACTAGACCGGTTCCTGGCTTCCACCGAGGTCCTGGAGCTGATCCCTATGGCGTTCGTGGCGGCCCGACCTCGCACTAGTTCTGATCACACTCCTATCCTCTGAGACTTTGGCGACCCACATCCAGCTCGCGGCTTCTTCAGATACGAGAAGGCTTGGTTGCAGGAGGATTCTTTTCGGGGCCTCGTTGAGTCACACTGGGGCTCGACGGTGGTTTCCGGGTCTGCTATCTCCAAATCCACCCAGAAACTATGCTCTCTGAGGGCTAGGCTGTGCGCGTTCAAACGGGAGTCCCGGGAGCTACGTCGGGCGGCGCGGGCGGATGCTGAGAATGTTGTCAGTCGGTTGGACTCCGTAGAAGATGAGCGCCCCCTTCTGGGGCATGAGCTTGAGCAGCGTTTGGAGGCGCAGCGGTTAATCTTTGATGACGACAGGAAGAGAGTCACCGAATGGAGGCAAAGATCCAGGCACAGATGGCTTACGGAGGGCGATGCCAACACCGCCTTTTTTCACATGATTGCCAGCGGAAGGCGGAGGGAGAACTACATCAGATCGATGCTCATAGAGGGTGAGGTGGTGCAGGGGAACGCCGACCTTGGGAGAGCATTTGCGGACCACTTCTACCGTTTTTCTGCAAGGTCGGCTGACCGGCGTTGGAGGTGGATGGGGGAGGGAGCTGTGCGTCTTTCGGACGCTCATGCTTCTAGTATGACCCTGACAGTAACAATGGAGGAACTGAAATCGGCGGTTTGGAACTTGATTAGTGATGGTGCGCCCGGCCCCGACGGTTTCCCAGTCTCCTTCTACAGGGATTTCTGGGACCTGGTGGGTCGGGAGGTACTTGACATCGTAACTGAATTCTGCCATGGCAACGCGGGCTTCGAGCGGGTCAACAAGGTGCTTATTCTCCTTTTTCCTAAGAAGCATAGAGCGGAGCGGATCGAGGACTATCGATCCATAGCAATCTCCAACGCATTATACTTGATTATTGCTAAGGTCTTCGCTACAAAACTAAGCAGGGTCCTGAAGCACATCATTTCCCCTGCCCAATCGGCTTTCGTGCCTGGGCGACAGATTGTGGACAGTTTGGTTTTGACTTCTGAGATGATTGTCGACTGGAAGCGTAGTGATAGACAGGCCCTTCTTTGGAAGGTGGACTTTTCCAAGGCTTTCGACACCTTGGACTGGCGCTTCCTTTGGGCGGCGCTTCATAGGAGAGGTTTTCCAGAGCTCTGGATCTCCTGGATGAAGAGGTGCGTGACCACGGCCTCGATGTCGATCCTCATCAATGGGCGTCCGGAGGGCGGTTTCTTTCAGCCGCAGAGGGGTGTAAGAGAGGGTTGCCCACTTGCCCCCTTGCTTTTCATCATAGCGACGGACGTCCTTGCTAGCATGGTTGAGGGTGTCCAGCAGGCCGGGCTCACGTCCGGTTACTCGATTGATAGCATCAAGATCCCTCTCCTTCAGTATGCAGATGACACTCTTTTCTTCATCGAGGGGGGGATTGACGAAGCAAAGGGCATGGCGACTGTGTTGGAGCTCTTCAGCGAGATGTCGGGTCTGGAACAGAGCAGCGGTAAGTCCATATTCGTCCCTTTCTCTATGGACATGGAGCTGGCGGGTTCTTGTGGCTCAGTTCTTGCCACCGTCTGCGCGGGTTGCCCATCCAATACCTTGGGCTGCCCCTCAATACTGGGAGATCGAAGACCTCAGACTGGTTGTCTCTTATTGAAAAAGTGGAAAAGCGTCTTGCGGGATGGAAAGCGGCGATCCTCTCGAGGGGTGCGCCTTGTACTTTTGAAAGCGGTGCTATCTGCTTTACCGGACTATTACTCTTCCACGAGGCTTATGCCGGTTGGCATCAGTAGGAGACCCGAGGGGCTTATGAAGCGTTTCTTGTGGGGTAAGTGCGATCAGAGAACTGGGATGCACCTGGTTGGTTGGGAGGATGTTACCTTGAGGAAGTCTGAAGGGGGGCTCGAGATCCATCATCTGGGCGAGCTAAACAAGGCTTTGTTGATAGAGTGGGTGGCCAGGATCTGGGGTGATCAGGATGACCTTTGTTGCAGTACCCTCCGGCGGATCTACAGGGTCGATGGGGCGGCTCCGAAGGGTGTCGTGGCGGCGTCTACTTCCGTCGGAAGGCCTACCCCTTTCTGGAGGGCTCTTCAGTCCTTCTCTTCCACCTTCCAGACTCTCTTCAAACCGGCTCTGGGAACGGTCGCTCTTTCCGGTTCTGGAAGGACGATTAGACAGACGAGGGTGCGCTCTCTGTCTGCTTCCCTCGGCTTTTCGCCTTAGCGTCGGACTCTGACACCTTGGTGGCCTCCTGCTGGGTGGACGGCAACTGGATGCCTACTTTCCATTCTAACTTCTCCGACCAACGTTTGGAGGATTTTCTGCTTCTATTGGACTCGCTTCGGAGGGCAGCGGTTGTTTCCTCAGGTCGGGACCACTGGGTCTGGCGTGGGGGTTCTTTCTCGGTGAAGAAGGCTTACTCGGTGCTCTGCAGACCGCCTCCCTCCATCTCGCCGGATATGGTTAGTGATTGCAACTTTCTGTGGGACCTACGGCTACCAGCGAGGATTGCTTTTTTTTCTGGCTATTCAGGAGGATGAGGATTTTGACCCGCGACTGTTGTGCTCGTCTGCTCGGGTCAATCTCCAATAGGTGCCTGCTTTGCGAGGTAGGGATTGAGACTTTGGAGCATCTATTCTTCGACTACACCTCCGTGGCCCCACTATGGGACGATCCTGGCCTTGTCTGGGTGGGACGGACTGGCGTGGCAGACTTCTTCAGGTCCCTGGTGGCGGCCAGGCAGCATCCACGGGAGGAGCTTCTGTGCCCCTTGCTTTGGTTTGGTCTATCTGGCTGTCGAGGAACGGGGTGTTGTTCTCGGGTCATAGATTCTACGTGGAGAATGTTTGTACTGAGGCTTTGCGTCTGCTGCGCTCTTGGCTGCAAGTTTAGCGCTCTTTGTATATTATTTTACCTTATCTCTTTTTAATGCATTTCCGGGGTGAACGCCTTTGAGTGTCTCCCCCGTTTCTGAGTTTCAAAAAAATCCTGATAAATCACCAAATATGTGAAGTTAGACTATGTTGGAGCATAAGTTGTAAGCGCCTATTGAGTTGTAGCAGGGTAAATGGATCCTGGAGGAGATCCATTTACCCCATCTAGTGTTTAGTCCCACATCGTCTAGTGGTGGGACTTGGAGGCTCTGGAGAGGCTATATAAGGAGCCCCAGACCTCCTGTACTCATTGAGAAAAGGAATGAAGTATCCGCCCCTTTGAGGGCTTCTCCCGTGGTTTCATCCCGCTCCTCACGGAGTAGGGTTCCACGTAAAATCCCGCTGTTCTTTCTTCTTTATTTATCTTTTCCATGTTTACGCTTCCGCTTCCGATTTTCTAACATGGTATCAGAGCGGGTCGGTTCTCGGATTTCAAGTTCATATATATGGTCAAGATTTGTTTTGTTTTATTCTAAAGATTTGCTCGAGATCCGATTCTTGGTTATTGTTGAAGTTTACTTGTAAAGATCAGTTGTTTTGTATTGTCATCGACAAGAAGGGTGCTGCAGTATTCTGTCCAAGTTTAGGGTTTCGATTGAAACCCTAATTTCTATCCGATCTGGCCTTGCAAGCGAAGGCATCTCTACCTCCATCGTTCAAACCCTCTCACAGATCCAGGCGAAGGCAGGCCGCAACTTCTTCTCGGCAGACCACAACCCCAGGCGAAACCCTAGACGACATCGCACCCTCTCAAGACAAGGTGGCGACCCTGCGATGGCCACCACCCACCACGCACGACAGGCAACCCAACGCGTCGTACAGGCTCCCAGGCGGCGCACAGACACGTCGCAGATCCAACATCTGCATCTCCTGGCGGCGCATGTCCCTGGCAGAGAGAAGCCCCATCGTGCTTCTAGCGGTCCTTCCTGATGACAAACTCCGAAGGCGCGCAGCACCAAACCCCAGACCTCGCACTTGGCGGTGAAGCCCCTGTCTTCAAATCCAGAAGCCGCACCCAGATCTTCATCCTTCAGAAGGCATCGGACTCGCGCGGGCGCCAGGCGGTTGTGCGCCAACCCCAGGTCCAGCGGGGGCTCCAACCCCGCGTGCTCACTTTGCAGGATGCACCCCTTCTCCTGCCAAAGGCAGCGCCATCCCTACCATGACGAGGTCTCGTGACCTCCCTCATAGCTGCGCGCCTCCTCTTGCACCGCACCATCACACCCGATGCCCCCAAGTCCTGTCGAGATCTCCAGCAACGTCCGTACGGCATCGCCTCCAAGAGCGTCGCGCACCATCGCAGCCCAGGCGACCCCAGATCCCTAGCGCGCAGAAGGCGCCGCCCAGGATCCATAGCGCGCAGGAGGCGCGCATCAGCAGGCAGCGCGCGAAACCCCAGGTCCAGAAACTCCTCGCGCGGCACATCTCCGAGCAGCGAAGGCCGCATCGCGCAGGCCTCTCCATCGGACCACCCAGGCGACACGTTCCTCTGGCGAGCTCTCCAGATCCCAGGCCTCCGCCTCTCTTCAGAACCCAGGCGATCCAACGGCCCCAGGCGCAACCCTCACGGCTGCCACAACATCTGATGCGGCGGCGGCGGCTTTCTTCGTTGAAATGGTTCCCACGATGGGAACCCTAGGGCGTCTGCTGAAACAAAGGGCCCAATCGCCCTTTATTTAAAAAAAAATATATTGGGGGATGCTCTGTTGAATGTCGGGTCCAAATGGACCAAAGGAAAGAGCTTTTAACGAAAGGAGGGATGTCTCTACAGTAAGGGCCCAGGTGGGCCGAGAAAAAAAATGAGTGTAGATATATAGGTCGAGTGTTTTTGTTTTAAAAAAAAGGAAGAAAAAAAAGGAAGAAGAAGAAGAAGAGAAGCATTGGGCCCAACTTTGGGCCAAGAGTTTTCTATTCAAAAAAAAGGAGTAGTCTGCGTACAAAAAAAAAGGAGAGAGAGAGAGAGCCGTACGCAAAAGGAAAAAAATGCAAGAAAAGCCGTAAAGGGTTAAAACGGCTTTAAAAAAATGTGTTAAAAAAATTGGCGGCTTATAAAAAAAAGGCCGCAAGAAATGTTTGTGAATGTTCTTGTTGTTCACCCCCATATTATCTTGTCTTCTCCCAACTTTGTCGATGTTCATTTTCCGACGAGTATGGGAGAAAGGGGGAGTATATATGTAGAGTCACAGGTCTAGATCCACATTCCAGATTCAGATATCAGTCTCCAGACCAGCCAGATGATCAGACTCTACGGTTCGGTTTCAGACTCGACGATCAGTGTTCCGAGTCCAGTTTCAGACACGCATGATTTGCGGTCATTGTCAGATGAGCATAAGTTGCCATCATTTGTTTCGCAGTCCCCATCATTCTTCTTGTTGTCAGGCCAGAGTTTTCATGTGAGCCATAGGGACTCCAGAGCAGAGGACCATTCCCTTGAGGGCAAGGGTTTTCATGTGGTATCATAGGTACACCAGAGCAGTGCACCATTCTCTAAGCCAGATGGGAGAGACCCAGTTCTCCGACGAGGAGACTTCAGGCGCAAGTTCAGACTCGATGGTCAGGTTACGAGTCTTCAGTTGACTCACACTCCAGCCCATTCGTCCTCCTCACCTGTACGGCATGAGAAGCAACGTCCTCGACTGCAGCAATGTGCGCGTTGGGTTGATATTGTCCGTAGTGTCTTGTAGCGTTGAGTTGAGTTTCTGTCTGTTTGTCCAAGCTGAGCATTGTATGCTCCAACTTGAGGGGGAGTGTTGGAGCATAAGTTGTAAGCGCCTATTGAGTTGTAGCAGGGTAAATGGATCCTGGAGGAGATCCATTTACCCCATCTAGTGTTTAGTCCCACATCGTCTAGTGGTGGGACTTGGAGGCTCTGGAGAGGCTATATAAGGAGCCCCAGACCTCCTGTACTCATTGAGAAAAAGGAATGAAGTATCCGCCCCTTTGAGGGCTTCTCCCGTGGTTTCATCCCGCTCCTCACGGAGTAGGGTTCCACGTAAAATCCCGCTGTTCTTTCTTCTTTATTTATCTTTTCCATGTTTACGCTTCCGCTTCCGATTTTCTAACAGACTATGCAATTATGTGAAGCCGACGAGATGAGGATGCAAAAATCCCTAAGTGTGTATGAGGTCCAGTGGCTAAGGGCTTTGACGTGAAATGTGGAAATGCCAGGTGTCTCTTCATAAAACACCAACCACGTGCATGAAGCACGTGATACCTAACGCATATGAATGGTGTAGATGAATTCATGTGCGCTTGGTCGGAAGGTGTTGATTGAGATGTGTGGCGAAAAAGGATGGAGACGATGGTTGTGTGATCGGTTGGCACTTTGAGATGTGCTTGACGACCCTCAGATTAGACAGGCACGATGATCAAGCTTTGTATAGCTCAGATGGATTTGAGCTTGCGGATCAAGGACTCAGGTTGTGCCTCACCTTCAATGGTTCAGATGAAGCCTACCAGCCAATCCGAGGGTGATTGCAGCATCACCCTCTTTTTTCTTGTTCAAGACCCTTGCGAAGAACTCACTTCAGGTGAGGCTCTTGATGGTTAGTCTGCTTCGGTGAAGGCAAGATGAAGGCGCAAGGCTAAGGTTTTCGTGACTACTTGGTGGATGTTATTGGTCGATATGTCCCCTCCTTTGAACAATAAGTACAAGGAGGAGGTTAAAGCTACTTAGGGTTGACGGCTTCGCTACTCTAACCAAGGGAACTGCAAGGACGGTTGCTCTCGACTTCGAGAACTCGGAAAAGGGGGCCACAGGGCGAAATAAGGATAGGATGTTGAATGGATATTTTGATCTGAACCTTTAAGGATCCAATTGCTACGAGTGGCCCAAATCGACTGTCATGCAGTACACCCCCCGGATCTTCTTCATTCACTCAGGGCGAATGTGCTCATGCAAAGTGATCGGTGTTTGATCTGATTGCTAATCCTTCGCCTGGAGACTTGGAAGGGAAGGATGAGACTCGAGCTCTCAAGCATGGTCCAGAGTTATACCCAAAAAGAAATGAATGATTTAGGTGATCATCGACGTCAATGAAAGAGGAGCAAGGCTCCAACCAGCGGGCCTAACCGACGATGAGAGATGATGGAAAGGACATTGAAGAAGCGAGATAAATCGATTAAAGATCGAGCGAAGTCAGATAGTGAGGGAATCTTGAGCATGATAGAGGAGGAAGATATGTTGAGATATTTGTTGTCATTTTTATTGTTTTACTTTTTTTCTATTTCTTTTGTCGTCATCTTGTAATTTGTGCAATAGGTTCTTCTCTTATATAAGAGAACCCTAGGACCTCTCAGTAATGTATTCTATTCTTTTCCCTCTATATGGTATCGGAGCGCGGTCTTAGACCGGAGCGATGATCTAAGAGATCAACGATTTCACGTGCTCTCTCTTCTAAAATGTCATTGCTTAGGGGGCTCCTTTTTTAATGCCATCAGACAAGAGCGAAGTGCTTGAAGTTTCAAGAAAAATCTTTTGGTGACGGACTTTTGCACCTCATATTCTCTCCAAAAGGAAGAAACCAAATTGCCAAAGCCCTTTGAACCCTTCACCCACTTTGAACCCTTCACCCTAGCGTGCCTGAGTCAATAATGTTTTCTACCCCAATAAAAATTCAAAGCATCTTATTTAAAATGCCATCGACTATACAGATATTTCACTATTTTTAAAACCTCGTGTTATTCTATTTATTTGTTAATAGCATGCAATATTCAAGCATGGTTTAAGGTCTTTTCTCCATTCTAGCACGATTGATCATTGTTATGTGTCTATGCAGGGAGAAGTAAGTGAGGTTGCTTTCAGGAGACAGTCCTTTCAGGGCTTCGTCAGATGTGAAATGGTGGTGTGCTTCATGCCGCATAAGGATTGTTATCGTGATATGAAAGGAGGGACATTATAGAACATGTGAACGGCTTTGGGACTTGGGTGGGTTGAGGTCGAGGAGGCATTGATGGTATCCTAGTCAAGGAGGCTATGTCATCAACTGGAGCCCTTTGGGTGAGAACGGTTGTGATTGTGGAGACATTTGGGCCCTCATTTTAAGGGGATATAATCTAGCTAGAGGGATCCTTGTTGACTTGTTGTGCATGTGTATACCACATGGAGAGAGCATGGCATGATACTTTCACGAGATGGTTCTACAAGGGCTTCGTTGGATATGAAATAGTGGCACCAACTTTTACATGACGGGACTATCGATAGAGATTGATGTTGTTGCCTTACAAATAGGGTCTTCCACATTGCTAAAGTGATGTCATGTCAATAGCCTTAGCTATTGAGCGGGTAGGGACCACTCGATCCCAAGTAAGACAGCAACTAAAGTGAGTCATTGGGCTTAGTTTAATATAATGGCCTCATGCAGCTACACCTAGCATGTTCACCCGGGATGGGACCTAGAATGTGCTTATTCCCTACTTTTCGACTGCGTCCCCTATTTTCATAGTCAACACTTTAGTAGTAGGTGAGGCCCATATATCTAATGTCAACATCAATAAGAGAGGGGTGTTCTGACCGAAGGTAGTACAAGCCGTTGGTCTAGGTGAGGCAGACTTTGCATTCCACTAGACATCGCTTTGACATTTGCAAGATAGTACGAACTTCCTAGCTCCCACCACCATATATAATAGAAAACTATCTCTAATATAAACAAATTATATAATCAACTCTTCACAAAGCCTTTTTTATCTCTCTTTACAGGTCCAAGGGCGCTTCTCCCCAAGTCTAACAGTTCTGGGTCACCCTAAAAGGTAATGCATACCTGTTATGGTGTTAGAAATATATAAATAGTTCTTATCGATGATTTTTCTTTTTTAGATAGGAACAAACCATTTTTCGTTCTTCATGTATGTCAAGAGTAGGGGCACCATGTCAACGTTGTCGGGTGTGTTTGGATTGTGGAGGAAAAGGAATTGCCACAGAGGGTAGGGGATCTAGTTAGTGACCCATGGTTGACATCACATCTTGCACAAGCACGGTGGGGTTTCTTGGGAACCCTTTCCGTCTGGGTCTACTGATTCGACTCCTTACATCCAAATTCAAGTCACGTGTTGAACATATGTAAGTTGGCAGTAGACGTCTGATAATCCAGATTAATGAGCTTGGTGGGTCTCAAATTCTGAATGAAGCATCTTTGTCACAAATTTTGAACGAAGCATCTTTGTTTTCCATATATAATGAGGGATATCGGTCAAAGGGTAAAACAATCTAATTCTCGTAAATCGCAAGTTCAGGTGTTACCCATCGAAGTCATCTTCTTCAGATGGGACAATGAAACGACTTGCATATAAGGTCTTTTACTTTATTGTTAAAAGGTGAGGGTCCTCGAGGCAGATGTTCTCTCGCCTGAATGAAATTTAGAAGTCGTCGTTGATGTGATGGGATGCTCCATGGCCCCTCTCCTAACGAGTTTTCTTTTTTTCCAAGAGTTTGGTCATCATTGATGCTAAGAGTAAAGGAACTATGTCAGCGTTTCTGGGCCATGTCCGGGTTGTCAGGGAAACGGAACTGATAAACAAGGTAGGGGATCTAGTTGGTGACCAATGGTTGACACCACATCCTGCAGGAGAATGGAGTAAGGTTTCTTGGGGACCTTTTCTATTTGGGAATAATTATTTGACTCCTTATGTCCAGATTTGAGACATGTGTTGGACATATGTTAGTTAATAGTAATGGTCCGATAATCTAGTTTACTAAGCTTGACGGGTCTCAAATTAGAACGAGGCATCTCTACTTTCCAAATATAATGAGGGATCTTGATTGAATCAATCTGAATGGTGAAATAAACCAATGCTCACAAATGTCAAGTTCTGTGCGTTACTAGCAGAGCCATCTTCTTTAGACGAGTCAACCTAACGACTTGGCCCTGATATCAGGGAAGGCCGTATCCCGATATATCGGTGATATATCGCCGATATATCGATATCGACATGGGACCGATATCGAAATCGATATATTGATATATCCGATTTCAGGCATTTTCTTCAGAAAGATTCCTAGATATAGCGATATATCGGCGATATATCGCCGATATATCGATATCGACACGATATCGAAACGATATCGATATCGATATGTCCTTCCATGCCTGATATCTTTTGTTGTTTAAAAAGGAGTAGGTCTCTCATCTACCTCAATTTTGCTTGAGAGTCTCTCTCCCACACACATACACATCTAGAGTTGTCGCAGGCTTTGACAGCATCTAGTGTGGCTAGTGGCAACCTTGGTTGGTGTGGCTGGTAGCAAACTTGGTTTTTTTGGATGGGCAACAACGGGGGTGGAAGATTGTGGGTGGCAACCTATTAGTAGGTGGAGATATGGGAATGATTTTTTTTCCAAAGGGTTGGCCCAGACATAAGTTGCTTAGGGCTAGATTAGAGAGCATCAAAAGCTACATGGGACAAAACAAATACCGGTCACGGAGGAATTGTTGGTCTTCACGATGAAGCTCAAGCATACGGCGAATGAGTGCGAGGTAAGGATTCTGAGATGTTAAGATCACTTACTATTGTGGTGGCATTGGTGGCTAATAGGGGTCAAAGGAACCTGCATGCAGTGTTGGTGCGAGGAAGGAGGGATGTACAATGTTCGAGAAGGAAGCCGAGGAAAAAGTTTTTAGGTACGTAATGGGAACAAGCATGGGGTTAGCATTGTTTAGATGGGCTAGCCAAGTGCCTATATAAATGCGGTCTCATGAAATGTTCATGGTATAGGAGCTCCAAGAAATGAGCTACGCCTACAGGGAGTCGCTACCTTACTCGATTGGCTACATATTGCATGGAATCAAGTTGGAGCATTGTGATAAATAGATATGAGGTAGTTCGCAAGAACCAAGTTGTCAAAAATACAAGTTGTGACTCCTTGAATGGCATGGAGATGCATCAGGAAACAATGGTCCAATCTTGGCCAAGACATCTTTGGTCTTCCATTGGGGGAAATCAACTATCCTAATTCAGGATTGTTGAAGCCATAGGAAGTGATGGCAGCCTCCTCGTCAAGGCCCTAAATGTCGGTTTCGGCCATCATTTCGGTATCGACCAAAACAGAATTTCGATGGAATTTCGGTGGAATTTCGACCTGAATTTCAGTCATTTCGGTCATTTTTTGTACTAGGACCCCCATATTTCGGTCATTTCTGTCATTTCGGTCGAATTTCGATTTCGACTGGATATCGATATTCGACAGAAATTCGACCGAATTTCGCTGAAATTTGAGGCCATGCTCCTCGTCGCGTGGAATGGGGACCTTTATGACCTTGAGAATGAGCTACTAGGTATCTGTGTTGCAGTTGTACTGATCTGCAACAAACATATTGGTGTTCACACGACTTTCTTGAATGTTTACAGCCTCATGGAACACAACATTCTCCAAAGTCTATGGATCAATCTAAGGGCTACCAAAAGCTTTTCCCCACGAAGGGGTAGTGGATTGGTGGGGATTTTAACGTCAAGTTGTTCTCTTCAGATAGACCTCACATGCTTGGGGGTCCAGACCATGGATGCTAAATTCAAAGAAGTGGTGAATGATCTTCATTTGGAGGTTACGGATGCCAGTGACTGTCATTTTACTTGGTGGAATTCAAGGTCCGGATCAAGGTTGGATGGCTTCATGGGCTCAGTGGAGCTAAAGACTACCTTTACGCAAGTGCATGTTTATGCTCTACCATTTGCATGGTCAGACCACACCCCCATAACCTGGTCCTCCAGGAAGGGTTCCATCCCACGATCTTTCTTCCATTTTGAGAAGGCTTGGCTCCTTGAAGAGGGACGTAGGGAGATGATCAGTGCCTTTTGAACATCTTTTCGCTAAGATGGCTTAGCCACGGTAAAGATTTTCTGCAAATTGGAGGCTTTGCGAAAAAAGTTATGCAAATACAGAAAGAGGTGTGCGAAAGTAGGGCGTCAGGTGCAACATGGCACAAGGAGAACTTGAAAGTATGGGCGGTGCTAAATCTGTGAGATGCTTCCATTGAAGCTAGAGGAGATGGGGGATTTCCAAAGAACCATAATGAGGAAAATAAGAAGCTAGAGGTTAAATGACGCCAGAGGTCCAAACAACATTGGGTCAAAAGGTAGATGCCAACACTAAATTCTTTCATGATGTGGCCAATAGTCGGCGACATTATCACTTCATTTGGGTCAGTTCTATACCGGTAACCATATTGAGGGTGATAGAGCGGTGGGTCGGACGTCCATGGATTACTTTTATCGCATGACATACATCTACACGCAGTTGATGTTGTTAGGGGTTGGGGGCCTCTCCATTACATTAACGCAGTGGAATGAACACACATGCACCTTCAACTCAGACAAGATCCATGTGGCGAACTGCGAACTAAATGCTAATGGGCACAGGGCCCTTTTGCATCGTTGCTCTGTTACTTATTACATGATATGGCACGGTCTACTAATCAGGCCATTGAGGGTAGAGTATGTGTTGGTTATTGAGTCAGTGAATGTCTATCTATGTGTTGTAATATGCGAATGATACCTTCTTCTTGATTGAGGGTGGCAACGAGACGATAGGTAATTCTACTCTATGGAGATTTTTAGGGGTTATCTTGGCTTCTGATAAATAATGAGAAGTCCACTTTTATTCCTTCTTGCATATTGAAAGGAGTTATCTAGTGATTTGTGCTCAGATTCAGAGTACTCCTTGTTCAGCCCTACTTCTAAATATACAGGGTTACTATTATCTACATGTAGACTCCAGCAATTCGATTGGCATTATTCTTAGATAAATTTGAGTGCAAGCTTATTGGGTGGAGGGCAAGGTGACTACCTAAACGTGGGAGATTGGTTTTTTAAAGTTGATGATGTTAATTATCCGAGTATTCATCCGTTCATAAGATACCTATAGGGATAAAGGTGGGTGGAGAGCCTGATGCATAAATTCTTATGATCTAATATATGTCGAGAGGCCTAGAGCATTGTGCGGATGGATTTTTTAGAGGAAAAAAGAGTGGAGTCCCAAGTTAGGACCCACTGTGTTGATATATTATATGATTATATAAGAGATGGATTTTACATAACCATTACATCGCCTAATCCTAAGCGGAACACAACGCTCTACAATGTACAACAACATTCGCAAAGTAAAACACCTGCCCATGAAAAATAGTTTCATTCCTATGATCCTATCACAGCAGATAGCCCACAAGATGGCAAACAAATAAGAAGCCTCCGCGTCGCCACCTCCGCACACCGATCCGATACAAGTCCAGAAGCTGGGTCCATTCTCCGCCCTAAGCCAAGAAATACGTGCCTCCCTCCAAACCCGCACCGAATACGAACAAGAGAAGAAAAGGTGCTCCATATCCTCGTCCTCCGGGTTGCACCTGTCACACCAACGATCATCCACACCAAGTAACTGACCACGATGCACTTGGTAAGAACCCTCCCAAGGCTGAATACCTACAAGAAGACCTTGACTCTGCTGGGTGCTCTTCCATATGATGATGGCATCCAACCTAGTATCAGCACTCCCCTGCCCATCCTCGTTAGTGAAGAAGCGATATCTCTTCTTCACTGTGAATCTTTTTTTTGACGCTATTCTTCACTGTGAATCTGCCATCTCCCCATATCCAACGATCCTGACCAGCCGACGGGACCTCCACCTATGCCAACTCACTATGCAGCCTACGGAGGTCCTCCACTCTTCTGTCTGAGAGGACCGGAGAGAAACGAATGATCCATTCACCATGCTCTCACAAGTAGCAGACCAACACCATTCTGTCTTCACCCTGAATCCTAAACCCTAACCCCTAAACCCTAAACATTATGCAGGTGGATAGGGATGGACTTTGTAGATTGTTTATTGACAGAGGCATTCAATTTTGGGGACTAAAGGAGATGAACAAGGCATTGATAATGAAGTAAGTAGTGAGGATTTGGGGTGAGAGTGATATCTTTCTTTGTAGGCTTGTGCATGATATCTTCAAGTTCTCTTCTTCGATGGTGGGGCATGACGGGGCTCAGAGATTGTCGGTAATTTTCTCGAATATAATCTGCTCGGATCCGGATATGATGCATTTACTCTTTCCTATCCTCGGTAATGGATGTTCCTTTCAATTCTAGAAGGATGACATATCTGAAAGGGGAGTGCTTGTGATATTTTTCCAATGTTAGTGTGCGCTCTTTCAGGGAGTGTCTTGTAGAAATGTGCTCGGGATCCAACTTCCAAATTTCTCTAAGCAAAGATTACAAGACTCTTTCGATCATCCAGGCCTCTTGTGCATGGTTGAGGGCCAAAAGTTGGGAAGGGACCACAGGATTTGGTGTGATGGGAATTTCTCTTAAAGATAATGTCTCATGTGATTTATAGGTTGTACATACATGATAAGAATTTCATGGGGAGAGACCATAATTAATCAAGGAAATGAAGGCAACTTGAGAGTGATAATTTTTGCGGTAGCTTCGTAGTTCTTGAATGATGGCAAAGGTTTAAGGGAAAGGATTATGCATGGGGGTGACATCATATGTTCCTCATGATTGGATAACCTAAAGGTTGTAGAGCACCTTTGTTTTTCATGTGCTATGGCTGGGTAAATTTGGAGGGGCAAAGATGGACTAGGTGGACATCTCGTCTTTTGATTTGTTGATTTATCTTGAGGTTGCAATATTTTCTATGATATATATAGCACTAGGCCTCTCCTTGTTGTGTAGGTCATGCTAGTAAGGAATGCCTTGATTTTACATTATGAGAGGTTTATGTTGAGGTTGTGGTGACATATGTCAATGCTCTAATTCTGGCAATTGTACTTGTTATGTTGCCATTAATATATTTTATAGGGAACACCGATGTAGATGCCCACCCCTTTTCTCCGAGAAAAACAAAAGATGCAAAACAAATCCACATTGTCTTGATCGTAAGCTAAGCATCATTCATATCTATCCTCCATGCACCTTGTATGGGAAGATTTTCCCTTTCCCACTCTTCTGTGTTATCTTTTTTTCATAATCTTGATATTGTGTGAATCGGGTGACCGCTTTTATTGATATTATAGGATGTTTACATGAATCTCATGGAGAGAAGGCACAATGCATTAATACATAAAGTATGGCCAACATAGCCTTGAAGCAGGGATTGGTAATTAAGCCATGGATCAAACTCCTTTGTGTTATATATTCCAAACATGTCTCCTCTATAATCAATCCTTTTAAGCTAATGCTCAAAAGCTTTTGTGTTCTCTTAAATATACCCATTTTCTCATAAGTTTCTAGCATACATGCGTACTCCACCATCAACTTTGGTTAGTTGTGTAACGTAAATTCTCGTAGCCGGGCACAGCTTATCGGTGCCTCCTAAGATTCCTAGTAGCTCAAAGCATGTTCTCCTTCAAACTTTCTTGCATCTTGTTAACATCCGCCATTTTGTTCTGGCCCTCTACAAAATCCTCTACTGCAAGCCTTTTGGCTTGTTCAATTGTGAATAATATTAATACCGATAGAAGTTCTCGAGTAGTTAAACACACACTTGGAAGTTGGAATGACCTTGCAACCACAGTCTGATGAGGAAAAAATAAAAGTAACCTAACCCAGGAAGTTGCTGAAAAGGAAAAATGCTAAGGACCTTCCCTCGCTAAACATACATAACAACCGAGCCACATTAAATCCTCCTTAAAGTGATAAAATTGAATGATGAATTTTTTTACGGTAATTACAGTACTTGTGTAAAAAGTATGCACCATCTTGTTACAAATACCATAAACATGCTGATTCATAAATTCAAAATTTTAAGCTAGGCACAACAACAACAACAACGGTCCTCCAATGGTATGAACAAAGGAACATCAAAGATTCGTGTTGACAAACCTGCCTCACGGCCAACACAAAAAAGAAAAGAGGGTCCACAAAGATAGCGAGTAAGCAAGTGACGATGAAGAATCTGATCCACCTCTGAACTGCATTGGTGTGAGGATACATGACCGGGAATCGAGAACTCAATGAGGAAGACAATTTCTTGGCCCAGCCCCTCGTGTCCTCGTAAAGCATCTTGCGGAGCTGAGAAGATAGTCGGAGAATTGTCATTGTCATTACTGATTAACTGGCTTATCCGCGGGAGAAGATAGTCGGAGAAGATTTAACTAAATTCAAGTCAAAACTGCCGACTGATTTAACGCTAAAGCAAAAGGGATGTTAGATTGAAATCCGTCATCAGAAGGCGAATAAAAACCGGACCTTGCTGTCCGCGGGCAGCCGATCGGGATGCGTCTTCTTGGCGTGTAAAGCCGGAGGGCAGGTCTTGCAATTGGGATTCCCGCAGAGCCCGCGAGGGCCGGAGGGAACATCCACACCCATCTTCAACTCGGGGACCACCGACGACGTCGCCCTTCTCCCCCTCCTCCTCAGCAACCCACCGGCACTCCACCGCGGCCATCCGCCGGACGACGCGGGAGTTGTAGGGATCCGGCCGCCGGTATCGTAAGATGGATGCGGGGGAATGTCGATGGAGGTGCTGTTGGATCCGTGGAAGGCCGTGGACATCTCCATCTCGTAGCCCCTGTGCTGCTCGTGACGGGTGGAGAAGAGCATCGGGATGTCGTCGTTCTCCGCCATTGCCAGAGGAAGGACGACGGAAGGGGAGGTGGGGATTTGGGTGAGAGAGAGCGAGGGGAGATTCTGAGAGTGGCCGTTCACGGTTGACCACAGGAAGTAGGGAGAAACTTCCGTGAGACTTTTTGCTTCCGGACTGTCTAGGAGGAGAAAGGTGGAACTTTCGAGCGAAAGGGCCGAAGCGTTTTGTTGGACCGGAAAATTTACATGATCGCTCCTTCACTTTGTGAGACTTGCCATGTGACGTGGTATTTTTTTATGGTATGGGAATGGTCTCTCCACATCAAGGACATCATCAATCGCGGTTTTACATGACGTTCTTATTTTTACGAAAAACTAAGGATCTCGTGCTTAAATTTGTAAGGTGTCGAATCGGATATTATAATACATTCAGACACGTGTTTATTCTCTGAGTTTGGAAATGTAAATAACTTCCGACGGTTCCGGATGCAGATGAATATTTTTGGATTGAATATTTGTGTTGCATGGATAATCATCAGTCAAACCAAGTTTATAAATTAGGATATATTACAAAGAAACTGTTGGGAGACGGACAACAAACGGCTAAAAAATAAAATTACAATGTTTAGATGGAAATTAGTTCAACCGAGACTAATTTTGAACCAAAATCATCATTTTACCGTGAAACACTGAAATTTACATTGAAAACTTGATTAAATAAACTATATATATATATATATATATCACTATTCAAAATATATACTGTAACCAACTCAACGCCAATGTAAGAGTCACATCAAGAAAAAATTATATAATAGATCACCTCCACGTTTCACTCCTAATAAAACATTCAAAAGTTTCCTCAAAACTTCAATAAAGTCACATCACAAGAAACCTACCTAGCAATAAACCCACCATCCAAATAACAAAATAACCAAATAACTTTATCACTAGCTTATTTCGTCAAAAATAATAGAAAAATTGTTCTCAAACCCAAAAAAGATACCCAAAACCTTAGCCATTCTACGTGGTAGCATATGAACAACCACGTAGGATTTAGGATTGCTTAATGGATAATGCAGTGGAAGTTGATTCATATGTGTGCATGATGTGACATCTCTCTAACAGCCATCATGCCAAATCTCGGATCCAATTTCATTGTACTTATGGCAAGTAAACCTATGTAAGTGAGGGACTTTTTTTACTATTAGCGAGATTCGAAGCCTGGTCCTTTAAAGTGAGAGTCACTGCTTCTATCACCAAACCATTAGAGGGGTTCCTATATAAGTGTGGGACTTGCTATGTATTAGCTCATTTTTTTTATGGAAGAGTCTTTATGACCAACCATGTATTAGTTTTTTTGATTGGAAGGTCATTAGGGCCTCCCATGAGTTCATTCATTTTTTTATGACAGACCCATCTCTCATGTGCCATGGGGGCTTTCATTTTGAACATACCCCCCTTCCACATGTCATTGAGATGTTCATTTTGAAGGCAAGGTCCCCTCCCCCCAACCTACCATGTGCTTGTTCATTTTGATGGCAGGTTTGCCTCTGTCACAACCCCGGATTTTGGGTAATCAGATCCTCCCATATCTAGATATGGTTACTCAACAATAATTTGTTCAACAATCACAATTTACATTCAGAAATAGACTGCAATTAAAACGTTAAGGAGATTCAACTCGTTTCCATAAACAAAATAAAGTTTACATAGTACATTGTCTTACTATAACCATTTACATATACATCAGATGGAAAGAAAATACACAAAGATTACCAACTACATTGTGGAGAAATGCTATTATGGCTAGCTGGATGGCTATTGTCCCTATGATGACTCTCCGATGTCTGTTGGGTTTTTAGAAAATATAGAAAAGAAATGAGCAGTGCTTGATAACGAAAATAAAGAAACATAAACCAAGTATGATATTTAAAAGGTTCAACAAACCAAATTAACCAATTGTTCCATTATTCTATTTTTATTTTAGCTCCTATACATTCTAATCCACATCAGAGATTGATTCCCCCCCCCATCCACAGACCCTCAAACTGTGGACGCTCTGAAATTGGAGATTGCGTTGGTCTGGTGATAATATACCACCACACGTAGCCTCAACCAATCATCCAATACTACCCTGACAATTTTCTTTTTGTTTTATTATTCAAGGTTCCAAACTCTCATCATCACAAATAAGGAAGCATACCATCCTCGAGGACCCGGCAACTTAAAATCAATGGCTAAACTTTAATCACCAATTACTAGCGGCTTTAAGTGCATGTTATCGTAACCCGTCTACTAGGGATGAAAACGGTCAGATACATATACGAATGTAAGTGCTATCATATCATTATCCTTTTTAAAATCCGGATACGAATACGAATATCACAAGAATGTGTAAAATGTAAAATCATCCTCAAAATATGAATACGATTGCAAAACAAATATTGATAATTCAGATACGGATATTTGACAAATGAATACGAATTAATATACGAATATTATACATATCCAAATTTACTTAAAAACAATAAGCATTTTAAGTTCATAATAATTTTTAATATATAAAAAGTATATTAAATATTTTAATAATGAATATATGTATAAAAATAACTAAATAATAAAATAAAATGTAAATATATAACTAAATAATAAAAGAAAGCTTACGAAACTTGCTTTTTTGTGTACCATGCAAGTATTGGTATCATCCAAAATTCGAACATTTGTATTCATACTCATATTCGTATTTTTATCCGTATTTGTATCATTCAAAAAATGAATATTCGTATTCGTTTCCTCAAAATTTTGAATATCCGTATTCACATTAGTGTTCATCAAAGTTGAGGGTATTATATTTGTATTTGTATTCGTATTCGTATACGACGAATGTTGAACATTGGTATTCGTATTCGCATTTATATTCATCAGATACGAGAATGGTATACATATCCTCTATTTGAAAAATACGGATACGAACGGACACAAATATATTTGCATTCATTTTTCATCCCTACCAGCCGTTATTGAACCAACTATGCCTCCACATAGCACTTCCTTATAATATACTTCCGAACATTTCATTGATCATAAAACATATGTCAAGAAAGAGGAAAATATATGGCAGGTCTATATATAAATATCAAACACTATGATTCGTACAACGACTCGGAGCAATTTACGTCGTTTGTCATAGGCTTACTTTATAGTTTGATCCCTTAAAGATATGGCACAAGCATCATGTACATGTGGCTAATTATGTTGTAAGCAAATTACCTTGTATCCGCGTATGATGTAATTGTCTGACATCTGAAATTGAAATATTCAATTCTGATCTTTATCTTCATTGATCGATTACTCAAATTCATCAAGAAGGATTAAAGTGTTGATTATATTTCTAAATAGCATTCCAATGGTTCGATTTAGATATCTATAGTATACTTATATGTAGGCTACTATTCTTCACTCTTCATACACATGCATACACACATGCATGCATGTACAAATAGAAACACAAACACCCTCGAGAAGTTTTGCATACTATAAAAATCAGTAGTGATTTTTTATTCCCATGACTTGTTAGGGTTTCGGTTATTTTTCGCCCAAACCAAATCATTAGTACGACTATCCAGATATTCAAGTGGGTGACATTCACATTTCTTTAAAAATAAAAGAAAAAGGAAACCCGATCGATCGGAGCCTCATAAGGATCAGCTCCATGTAATCGATATGTAAGTCATTGTCTAATAGTAACCTTATCAAACACTTCTGCTCATTGACTTGTGATATCCCTGTAAAACATAAGGCATGTAGCTATTACAAAGAAAACAATCTCGAGTGGAGATTCAGGTTGAAGCCTCAAGCCTTCCTCACGATAATGTGGCTCTCAAACCCATTTTCATTTGGAGACCTCGTTTTGGGACTTTTGCCTCTTTTTATTTGGCAAGACAAGCAAAACGGATGTTTGTTCACCTTCCTCTTTTGTCAATCATCAAGAACTATTATTGTCTCACATTAACGAAAATAATGGATGCACTAATTTTATTTTCAATATCCCAATCAAAAGGATTTAAAATCCCATCATTACTAATTTCTGCATGTTAATGAAATAAGATATATCGTAAACATTAATAATCATCAAAATAAACTAAATGGGAGTTGTAGCGTTAGTTGAATGGATAAAAGAAGGAAAAGATCACAACACCTTTTCGGAGGAAATACATATTTTTAAGGGGAAATTATTCATAGTTTTCTATATATGATATCCCTATTGATTTTTTTAGGGAAAACTCATAAATACCCTTACTTTGGTGGGAGAAAGCATATAATCTAACTTATTTATAATATATCCTTTAATTAAAGTCTTATTATAACAGTAGTATATTTTACATTAGACAAGTCTGTATAAAAGTAATTTCTTACATACATCAATTTATAATAATTGATTTACCATGATTGTCTTATCGGATATCAACCTAATTAGGATGAAATTATACGAAATAGATCAACTGTTCATTTAATCCCATTACCGTTTATACAAGACATAATTGTTTACCTTAAATTTTAAATTTTCCTTTTAAAAATAAATTACCAATGGATCTTATAAATTTTCTTTTAAAAATAAATTACCAAGGGATCTTAACTCAGCCATGGTCGGTCCCAAGTCCGGGTAAATGAGGAGGGTTGTGTTAGGTGATGAGCGTGAAATCCACCTCTTTAATAATCTAAAATTGTCGTAGTATAGGAGGCAAATTCGGTTCAACAAAAACCACAATCTTTGAATGTTGTGGAATATTTTTACTTGGCAAGTCTACCAAGGTCGAACACAGGGAACAATGATTCTTAGTTGCGCGGTTTTAAATCAAATTAAATAATAAATGTTTGATTAATTTCTGTGTTGAGAAAATGTACAACGCAATGAGATGCAAGGAAAATAATTCAGCGCAGGATCTGAGATTAAGATTTCTGCTCCAAAATATATTAATCAATAAACTCGAAATTTATCACAGATCAAAAGCTATAGTTCAAGAGAAATAATCAGAGTGTCAATAAATAATCTAATATATTTTGGGCTCTGTTGAAAATTTCTTTTAATTTCCCTGTAAATTATTCCTCAATCGATAAACATTATCTTCAAAAAATTACAAGGGAAGTAATTTCTCAATTTTCCTTTTTGAAGCTCCTGCACAGATTAAATCCTCAATAAATAATTATTAAATAATGTATGAGGATTTATTTCACAAACTTTTCTCAATGGAGTCCCTGCATAAATATTATCAATTCCTCTACAACATAACTATGTCAAAATTTAGCATGCATGTCAAATGAGATCCTCGAATAATAATTCTCAATAAACAACCTCAGATCTGTTCACAAGCTATGCTAAATGGTAGAGCATGAAAATAGCTTCAAAATGACATATTATATGCTCAAAACGGAGTTCGTATGAAAAAGATATGATAAAATGAAGTTTTAGGGACTAAAATGTAAATAAAATAAAGTTTTCCTTTCAAAGAGGTCTCTGGAGGGGCTTATCTGTAATTTATAAAAGTTGGAGGTCCCTTTTTGAAATTTACCCTAGGCGGGGGTATTTTTGCAAATTCTGAAAGTACCGGGGGCTTTGATGCAATTTGCCCACGTGCGCAGGAGGCTCGGAGGCGTAACCCGAGGCTCGAGGAGAAGAGTCTACGGCTCGGGCGCGGGCCAGAGGCTCGAACCGAGGCTTAGGCTTGGACGGTCCGAGCCTCCACGTGGCTGGCCTAGGTGGTTCGGAGGCCCGAGCCTCGAGACTTGGATAGAGGCTCGGTTGTGGGGGACATGGCAGGGCACAAACCTTTGGATCCCTTGATCCAATGGTGGTGAAGGTGACGTGCGGAGCTGGTCCTGTGGAGAGGGAGGAGCGGGGCGGCGAGGCGCGGGCGGAGCTGGAGGGGTACGAAGCGGGGCGGCGAGGTGTGGCGATGGGTGCAGGCGACACCCCCGCGCGGCAGAGGAGAGGCACTGGGCGCGGGCCGCGAAGGGGATTCCCCTGCGCGAGGGTGATGTCGGAGCAGGGGCGAGGACCGTACAACGCGCGACAGCTGCACGCAGAGGTGCTCGGGTGGAGGTCTGTGGCCGAGCGAGGAGGGGCGAACGGAGGTCAGGTGGTCGGCGAAGGGCGGAGCGCGGAACGCTAAGTGAAGTTGGTCGGGTCAATGTTGTGGCGATGAACCTGCAACAAAAAGAAAGGGAAAAACAAGTAACTGAAGGTTGCGTGAGTTGCCTGGAACTTAGGAGAAGTAGTTCTCCGATGATCGCTTCGAGGAGGCGGCAGAGGCTCTGAAACTTTGCTGCTCACGGAGGAGCGGTTGCACTGGGACCAGCCCCGTGGATCTCGCCGGTTAAGCTGTTGTCACCATCCGTCAGGGGAATGGTGGATGCCTTATGCGGCTGGGGTGGAGGAGTCTTTATAAACGGCGATGGAAGGTCGTTACGCGGTGAGGGAAGTGAACGGTGATGGCGTGCGTAACGGCTAGAGGAGGAATGATGGCGGCGAGGAACGGAAGGAGGAGCGACGTTGGGGTGCGCCTCGCAATGGCTGGAGGTAGAGGACGGGGGTCACGTGCCTAGCATGTGACCCGGAGGAGGGGGCTGAAGTGAGAGGAAGTGGGGTGCCACATGGCACGCCCTGGAGCTGCCACGTGGCACCAAAAAAATCGAATTTTGTGAAGAGAAGAAGAGATAGAAGAAGATCTCAGATCAAAAAATTTACTTCATGAAAGTTGCTTACATTAACGAGATCTACAACTTTCATGAAGGATCCATGAGTAAAAGAGGTCACCTGTGTGACGTGGTATTTTTGGTGGTTCTCTATGTGTATAGAAAACTGGATTTTAGGGTTTTTGTAATTTTTTTGGTGGTTTTAGAGAGGATAAAAATTATTGAAAAAAATACGATAACATACAAGAAAATTAATTACATACTAATATATTTTTTTTGTATTTTTAATAAATAAGAAAATAGGAAAATAAAATAGAAGTCAGAAACACACAACTTTTGTACAGACCGACAACGGACACTTGGACTCAGTCAGTTTCTTTGATTTCAATTTTAATCTGGATTTGGATTTTTGTGTAACTTAATATAACTTTCATCAAAGAACACAAATTAAGAAGAAATAAAATTAAAAGAATTAGTTATGTACATACAAACTGAGGTCAAAAATAGCAAAAAGTCAAAATGCGCAAAATAGGCCCAAAACCCAACTTTCACATATGAGCTCCGAATTTTATGAAATTGGTCTTGTTTTGAAGGTATTTGAAAATGGAGTACTTTAAAGGTGAGTAGACCAAAATCGGACACTGTATGTGGGATATATGCTCATTTTAGTCTGTCAGATGTGAAATTAGACTTTAGGATTATTTGACACTTATTGAGGTTAGTAATTTTTATGTATTTTTTATTTAATAAAGTTAGTAATATCTACAAAATGGAGGTGGTTTAGGGTCAATCAGAGTTAGGATGAATTAACTAAAAATAAGAGAAGTTAGCGACTTTTTGGGCTAATTTACACTTGGGAGTTTTAATGCAATTATGCATGATGGAATGCAAATATTATTAACACATGTATGAATGTTAATGATGCTCTGTTAATGATTATGTGCATGTGAATTTTGAGGAATCGAGCCTAATTGACCAATTTTAGCATGATGAATACGAGATTCATCATACCCCTATACTTAGACCATGCTCGTCCCCGAGCATGAATGAATGAGTTAGTTGAATACATCCCTGACTGTGCATGTGAATTTTCAAGGCTTAATTCATAGAAGACCCTTAATTTGAGTGACACTAAAATTCTGGGCTCAACCAAGCTATAATCAAAAGGAATCTAACCTCTCTAATTTTGAAACTCTCTGTTTGTATATATAATATAAGGATATGATTTTTAGTGTACTGCATTCATGAGAGTCAAGTCAAGACATCACCCAAAGTTCCAATCCAAGAGACTCTCCTCTAGACCTAATCCTCAACAATAGGGAATAAGTCTGTTCTTGCTTCAGTCAACCGTCTCATTAGTTTGTCAGACTTGAAAGTGTAGATGGACGACCAGATGATGAGGGCATAAGATTGTGTCTGATTTTCTCTTCCTTACATTGGAACAAGGTGCCTCTCGAGTGTCTTATTACTCAACACAAGTATATTTTTATTTTGTTGATCAATGTGTCCGTCAAGAGAGTTGGAGTCGTCTGCACTTGTTTTTTTGGGAGTACACCAGGGTGTGTATTTTCTGAGTATATAAGATACCTTCGATACCCAGACTTGTATCACTTATGATGTAGAGCCCTTTTGTGGTGTCAGCCCGACTCCTTGGTCCTAGTTAGCGCTTGGTCCAAGTGGACACTTTGAAAATGTTTGGGAGCGCTCTCCATTGGTGGAAGCTCATTTAGAATTTGATTTTGGATAATAGAGCTTTTCTTTGACATTTCTATTTCTTTCTTTTATTGTCTAGCTCCACTGCTTTTACCAAAAGTTGACGCACACTGATCAATAATTTTCATTAAGTTTCAACACACCCTGTCACTTAGGTCAATATCAAAAAGATAGCATATGAACTTGTTCACATACTGGCTAGGTTTTTGCTGACACTCAGGTTTTCTGAAGCCTTCATTAACTTTATCCCATCCTCGAATATCATCAGATCAGGTCTAAACTCAAATCTCTAGTCCTAGTTCCTCAAGTGATATCTCAACTCATCTCATCAATCATGCAGTTGTGGGAGTGATTGTGCTGATCATATTCTTTTTTTGAAGGTAGAGATGAAGAGTGCAATATAGCGCTCAAATCTTTCAAACTAGGGAAGTGTGGATTATTAAGTTCAAAAAACCTGATGACTAAGGCAGGCTAACTCAGAATCTCAAGATCTCAGAAATCAAGTGTCCTAAAAAATCCTCAAGCCTCGAGTGATAGTGAATGTGTCAGGAATATATCAACTAAGGAATGCATGAAATGCTTGATGAAAGGCAAGCCCATGAGTGATTATTTATTATGCAAAAAGTTTTTTTGTTTTTTTGTTGTCTTTTTGTTGTTTTTTTTGAAAAAAGGGTATTATAAGTACTACTTGTACCCATCCCTGATGTTAGATTAAACGATTAAAGTACAAGCTATGGATAAAGTAGGTAAAATATATACAAACACACCCCCTATACTTAGCGTGTGCTATGTCCTCATGGCACAAAGTGAAATGTAGACATGGCTCATACTAAGTATAGATGGGTTAAAACCAAAAGAAGAGAAGTGATGTATAAACAATGGTACTGGTCCCCCTATACTTAAGCTCAAGTTAGCCTAAGTATAATCGGATAAATACAAATGGGGAATCGGATAGATTTGCGGATGTACAAGATCAAGGAGGTTTGAGATGGACCTTCTTGCGGGAGTGTGGAGAGAGATGGTATGGAGATGTGGAGTTTGATGAAGAGGGGGCCGATGAAGAAGACCAGTCATCGTTGGAATCGTCCTCAGTAGAATAGTAGTCGTCTGCAGAGGATCTCCTACTTTTGTCGATCAGAGGTAAGTGCCCTTGGATCAGAGTTATACCTATTGCACTTATCTGATGAACCACCTCAGGATCGGACGAGGATTCTTCAGAAATCATCTGATGTCTAAGGTCAAAGGTGACTTTCTTGGTTGGTTTGTTTTCTTGGGAAGTATTGGGAGGAAGTTGGACAGTCTTCATCTCCCTGTCTTGAGTAACCAATGTGGCATTTGTGAGTTCCTCATCAGATGAATCCCCATAAAAGTCGACCAATTCTTGAAGGGTCATACACTGCTTTGGTCGAGGGAGATTGTTCCCGGTGATTTTGTGGTATATGGCTGGGGGTGTTGATGTCACTTCCGGATGATCATGAATTTTGGTGACATTAGATGTTTCCGGAGTCGGTTCCTTATATGGTTCAAGTATCTCATGAATTACTGCCGACTCAAAGATTGGACCACTCAAATAATCATGGCGATCCTCAATAATATGGTCCAATTCCTTATAAGCTCCAAAATCTTGATTTTTTCTAGGAGCAGTGATAGGGTGGTGAGAATCCAGGTTTGTCCAACAGTCAGTCTTTAAGGTGAATCTCGTAGGGTTTGTATCAGTGTATCATGCGAAGATGTCTGATAATGTGAAATATTTATCTCCTGATCATAATTGTCGGTTTCAAGCTGGTTTTCTTCAGAGTAGGTCGTGTCATTGGGGGTTTGTTCATTGTGGTCCGAGTTTGGGAACTTGATTTCTTGAGTCTCACAATCGATGATCGCCTTAGCGGAGGCTAAGAACGGCTTTCCTAAAATGATAGGAGACTCAGACAACCTTCCGGGATGCTCAATGTCAATGACAATAAAGTCCACTTTTTGTTCTTTACCTCGAAAATTTACGACGACAGAAACGATCCCCCGCGGTCTTTTGGTAGATCGATCGGGTAATTGAATGATCACCCTAATCTTTTTGAGTTGTCCGATTTGGAGTTGGTCAAAGACGAACTTGGGGAGGATGTTTAATGTGGAGTCGTCATCTAAGTGAACATGACTGAATGTAGAATCCTCAATTTCACATGTGATCCGAGTCAACCGCTTGACTTTGCGGCTTTTGATTTTATGATTCATCACCAAAGAACTAGCCATAGATTATACATGATATTCAGTCTTGGATCGCTTCTTGCTTGTCTTTTTGGGGTTCAGCCGGCTCTTCACAAATCTCTTAAGATCGGGCACATATTCTATGGCTTTGATCAATGGAAGCTCTAAGATCAGACTCTTACAAAATGCTTCCATTTCAGAATTATCCTTTTTTTTGAATTTTCAATTTTTTCAATTTTTTGGCATTTTCTGTAATATGGTCAGTCGAGCGGTTAGAGGTCAGCGGTGGCTGTGCATGATTGTAAGTCACATGATTATCTAGTGGTTCGCATGGTGGTGGCCTCACTTCTTCTGAATTTTGCATAGACTGGATGAGTTCATATATTCTCTCTGTTAAAGTGTCTGCTCTATGATTAATCCGAGCAATCTCATCCTCAAACATCTCAGGACTAGGGATGGAATAATCATACTCCATGTGTTCTAATTCTGGCATGCAACCTCGAGTAGAGTATTGATTGTTCATAAACATTATGGTCTGGTCGTGAGTTATATTTCCTTGACTTTGGTTTTCTCGTGGATTGTCGAAGGAAAAGTGATTGTACTCAAGAGGATAGTCATCTTGAGTAGGGGATGGTTCAAGAGGTTGTGGGATCATAGTAACCGGAAATCGTGTTCTACTGTCATTATCGGTCACTCTATTGTTCATCCTCAATTCGGGTCTCTCTCTCATGTCCATAAGATTGTCAGAATGTGAGAGAGGTCTATTCCAAGAAGAAGTGTGGTTATAGGGTGGGATGTATGGGCGGGACGAGAATGATGGCTGAGGGGAACCTGATTTGAAGATCAGGTTCTCCTGAGGCGTGTGAGAAGAAGGATATCGGGACAAGGTCGTGGAGATCGGGAAAGAAGACCACTGTACCGACATCTTCTCAAGAGGGATGAAATGATCAGCGAACCACAATTTGTTTGCGATTGCAGGGTCTTTGATGCACACAAATCAAACACAAAACAAACACGTTGATTTACCCACTCAACACTGGTGAAGGCACGTTAGGGTTCGACCGCTTATCTTTTCAGTTTAATTTAATGACAAAACAATCTTGAAAATTAAGCGGAGATGTTAGGTGCCGAAATATTTTACAAAGATTGTCTCGAGTTCATACAACCAGTTGCACCCACTTTCAGCCAGTATAGGTGTAAGTACGGACCGTTTAAATGGATACCCGTGTTACTTGAGGACGGAGCCTTCCGCAGTATCCTCTAAACCACCACCTACTCTGTTAAGGGAAGTCGGACCGTAAAGAGCTACCAGATACCCTCACTGTAAAGTAGCTAATTGTTTTTAAAATCAGTAGTCTGAATGAAGTATTTCGGTTTTTGGCTCTGTCCTAAGGTGTGCGATCTTGTCCTTACAAACAATGAGTGGGTTTCTCTCCACTAAACACAGGTTAATTTTAAGTCAATTTTATTTATCGTCACCTTGATTAGCAGTCCCGGTTTTAAAATTGAGATTATCACTGAGGTTTATGTGAGCACAGAAATTCACGCCTAACGAGCAGTCCCAATTCCGTTAATTCCTAACTTGTAAAACTCGAGAAAGAAGAATCGAAAAAGCCAATGCAAAAGTAAATCAATGATGCATGCTTAAGAGAAAGACTTACAGTGAATCCTCGCATTCTTCATGCGGGATGCAGTACAAGGAATTAAAATTTACACTAAATGATATTTACAGACGAAAAATTCCTTAAACAGATAGTTCCATTAGCGGGAAGAATTGATTTAAATTTTTAGCAAATGTTGAACGATCTATAGTTTGTTTAATTAGTGAAAGTGCGGCCTAAGAATTACGAGCACAAACAATGATAAAGAAGCAATCCTATATGTGCCTAAGTCCTACGCCATTCAAGCCGGGTCCCAACCACACAAAAGTGGTTGAAACAGACCCGACACACCACAGAAATATTCAGTCTGAATTATTACAAGGGTTCAAAGAGAGGGACCCTGAGAATAATGTGGAAAATTAAATCTATACTAACTCTCTCTTACAAAAATAAAAATCAGTCTTCTTCGCAGGTCCTTGATTTAAATTCCAAAATTATCTCCGAGTAATATGCAAAGAGAGAAAGTGCGGTTAGTATCAGAAGAAGAAAAGATATGCAAAAGGGAAAAAATGCAAAAAGGAAAAAATGACACAAAAATTAATTACAAAAAATGATTTAAAACCCTAAAAATTCACCAATCCCCGGTAACGACGCCATTTTATGAGCGCAAAATCCACCTCTTTAATAATCTAAAATTGTCGTAGTATAGGAGGCAAATTCGGTTCAGCAAAAACCACAATCTTTGAATGTTGTGGAATATTTTTACTTGGCAACTCTACCAAGGTCAAACACAGGGAACGGTGATTCTTAGTTGTGTAGTTTTAAATCAAATTAAATAATTAATGTTTGGTTAATTTCTGTGTTGAGAAAATGTACAATGCAATGAGATGCAAATGTGATGCAAGGAAAACAATTCAGTACATGATCTGAGATTAAGATTTCTACTCCAAAATAAGTTAATTGATAACCTCGAAATTTATCACAGATCAAAAGCTATAAGTTAAGAGAAATAATCAGAGTGTCAATAAATAATATAATATGTTCTGGGCTCGGTTGAAAATTTCTTTTAATTTCCCTGTAAATTATTCCTCAAACAATAAACATTATCTTCGAAAAATTACAAGGGAAGTAATTTCTCAATTTTCCTTTTTGAAGCTCCTACACCAATTAAATCCTCAATAAATAATTATTAAATAATGTATGAGGATTTATTTTACAAACTTTTCTCAATGGAGTCCCTGCATAAATATTATCAATTCCTCTACAGCATAACTATGTCAAAATTTAGCATGCATGTCAAATGATATCCTCGAATAATAATTCTCAATAAACAACCTTAGATCTGTTTACAAGCTATGCTAAATGGTAGAGCATGAAAATAGCTTTAAAATGACATATTATATACTCAAAACGGAGTTCGTATGAAAAAGATATGATAAAATGAAGTTTTAGGGATTAAAATATAAATAAAATAAAGTTTTTCTTGCAAAGAGGTCTCTGGAGGGCCTTATATGTAATTTATGAAAGCTGGAGGGCCCTTTCTGAAATTTACCCCAGGCGGGGATATTTTTGCAAATTCTGAAAGTACCGGGGGCTTTGATGCAATTTGCCCCTCAAGCGCACGTGCACAGCACGTGCGCAGGAGGCTCAGGGTAGCCGAGTCTACGGCTTGGGTGCGGGCCAGAGGCTCGACCGAGGCTTAGGCTCGGACGATCCGAGCCTCTGCGTGGCTGGCCTGGGTGGTTCGGAGGCCCGAGCCTCGAGACTTGGATAGAGGCTCGGTTGGGGGGACGTGGTGGGGCACAAACCGTTGGATCCCCCAATCCAATGGCGGTGAAGGTGACGTGCGGAGCTGGTCCTGTGGAGAGGGAGGAGCAGGGCGACGAGGCGCTGGCAGAGCTGGAGGGGTACGGAGCGGGGCAGTGAGGTGTGGCGCTGGGCGTAGACAGCACCCCGCACGGCGGAGGAGAGGCACTGGGCTCGGGCCGTGAAGGGGAGTCCCCTGCGCGAGGGTGACGTCGGAGCAGGGGCGGGGACCGTACAACGCGCGACAGCTACGCGCAGAGGTGCTCGGGGGTGGAGGTCTGTGGCCGAGCGAGGAGGGGCGAATGAAGGTCAGGTGGTCGGCGAAGGGCGGAGCGCGGAACGCGGAGTGAAGTTGGTCAGGTCAATGTTGTGGCAATGAACCTGCAACAAAAAGAAAGGGAAAAACAAGTAACTGAAGGTTGCGTGAGTTGCCTGGAACTTAGGAGAAGCAGTTCTCCGATGATCGCTTCGAGGAGGCGGCAGAGGCTCTGAAGCTTTGCTGCTCACGAAGGAGCGGCTGCACAGGGACCAGCCCCATGGATCTCGCCGGTTAAGCTGCTGTTACCAGCCATCAGGGGAATGGCGGATGCCTTGTGCGGCTGGGGCGGAGGAGTCTTTATAGACGGCGATGGAAGGTCGTTACGCAATGAAGGAAGTGAACGGTGATGGCGTGCGTAACGGCTGGTGGAGGAATGATGGCGGCGAGCAACGGAAGGAGGAGCGGCGTTCGGGTGCGCCTCGCAACGACTGGAGGTAGAGGACGGGGTCGCGTGCCTAGTTCCCAGAGTTAAATCGGTGACAGCGACGCAACCGCGGTCGAGCGATGACAACCCTCTCTCCGGTGAGATCTGTTGGCTTCATCTGACGAGTCGCTAAATACGATGATTAATTCAGGTACGTTGTAGTACGTGTACCTAGTGATTCAATCACAACCGAGAGAAGATCTCCGTGAAGAGTGTCTCGGCTTAATTTATATCCCGGGCAAGTATGGGGTCGAACACAAGGAGGCAAAGGAACAACTTTAGGATTAATCCAAAAATTAAGAACTAGATTTTCAGTGCATATTTTTTATATTTGTTTAATGCAAAATGAATGCCAAAAAACAAGATGCGAGTGAATTAAGACACTAAGAAAACACCCAACAAGGCCAAATTAATTTTAATGTCAAATTAGTCCAATTTAGCCAAATTATATTTTTTTCTAGATTCCTAATCCAGTGATGAACACAAAACACATTTTTTTTGTATTTTTAGGAATTAAAATGCAACAAATAAAAATACACACTTTTTATGGGTTTTTCGTAATTTATCACACAAACAGTAAGCAAAAATCATGAAAAATTTACTGGAACATAAACTTGATGCAAGGAAGCTATAGTAATATTTTTGGAATTTTTTGACAAAATATGAATTTTTTATGGATTTTTTAATAGAAATAGAGTGACAGTGATTAATTAATTTCTAATAAATCCATAATTGCAAATTAATCAGAGTGCGAATTATCTCAGAAAGATATTTAGATGATCAATCCAGGAGACTTGAAATTTTGTGAAAAAGATGTATGTGGATTTAATTAAAAATCATTTACTAAAATCACTCCATATTTTTTTGCAGGACAAGATAATTCCAATTGCGATGAAATTTGGACTGTAATTAGATCAGTTAACGCATCATTCCTGATTTTTGAAGAATTTTTGGAGCAACCGTGAGTTAGATATGAATTTACGAGCTCAGATTGGGTAAAATAAGCAGAATGTCACTTAAATAATTTTTGTTAATTCACCATAACTCATGAAAAGATAAATAAATATGAAAATGGTAGACAATTAGTTGCTCAACATCATGCTATTTTTCATTGAATAAAATGATACGACATTGGTGTCCAAATTAAGAAGCAAACACAGGGGTCTTTGTGCAAATTCTGAAAGCAAAATAAACAAACAACTATATACAGGGACCTATTTGTAATTACAAGAACATAACGGGAAATATGTGCAATTTTTACATAATAAATAAAGTAAAAAAATGACTTTCCTTCTACTTCCTTGGTTCGCTGGTGGAAAAGAACCCAAATGGGGGAAGGTCGACGGCGGTGCGCGCGACGGACACGGGCGGCACGGGGAGCAGCCATCGCCACGGCGGTTGGAGGGCGGTCGGCGAGGGCGGCTAAAGGGTAGTCGGGGCGGATGGAGTCGAGTCGCGGGTGGCGGAGAGGTGGCGAGCCCCTACGGCTGGTGGCGCGGATTGGAGGAGGTGATGGTGGCCGGCGCCGCTCACGCAGCGGCGGTGGATAGCCGCAGAGGCAGCATGCCGCAAGCCGGCCGGCGACTGGACAAGGGGGAGGGGCGGTGGGTGACACCTGCGCCTGCTGCTCATTCCGATTTATTTATTTATTTATTTTTGTTTTTTACTGTAATAAAAAAAACCTTTTTTGTTTTAATTTGTTTTATTTTTTTTATTTCTTTGAACAGGGACTGAAAATGATGTGAAGAAGGAAAAAATATGATGAAAATTATCTGTTCTAATAAAAAAATTACAATGAAAAAGCTATGCGTCATTGTGTGGGTCTTCTTGCATTAATACCCATGTACAATTGCGCTTCTACAATTCGTAACCTTTTTATTCAAAAAATATCTCTATAAGCTTCCTCATCTACCAAAACTTCGATTAATACTAATGGTGTAAAATTTAATCGTTTTGTCGCTTTTTTCGAATATGTGTATACACATATCTAAGTTTGGTTCCATCTTCAATTTCCTTCCCTCCTCTTCTTTTCTTTTATCTCATACTTCAACAAATTGAGTCTAGGGTGAAACTCTTCTTAAATCCGTTACTATATCACCTATGTTAATATATATATATATATAATGATGATATTTTTCATTGTGAAATAGTACTTATTAGAATTAATGAAAAGTATCATATTCGTTGATATTATTATTATGAAAAATAATAATGGAGTGTCACTAATGATATAATAATGGATATGATATTCGTCGTTAATTTCAAATATAAAAAACATTTTTTACTCATCAATATCATCATCATATAGTTGACAACATAAAAAATAATAATGGAGGTGGAGATGATGTTTAACAAATGAAGATGTAATGGTGGTGATATGCTAAAAAAATTACAAACAAAAATAACAATGATGATAAAATGAGAAGATGGAAACGATCACCTATGATGTGCTCACGAGAGCATGATCTTCGCTCGAATCGCCGACGAGCGATGAGCTCAAGCAGCACGCGGGTAGGGCTATGAGTTGGTCAAAAAGCCAACGGATCTCACCAGAGAGAGGGCTATCGTTGCTCGACCGCGGTTGCGTCGCTGTCACCGATTCAACTTTGGGAACTAGGCTCTCCTCACATAAAGATGGATCCAAGGCAAAAATGAAGAGAATGAGATGTATATAAAGAGGAAAGAATGAGAAGTTATTTAGGTGGTGGAGTTGAATGGGAGTTGTATTATTAATGGAGTTGAATGGGAAGTTGGAAAAAATGGTGGAATAATAGAGTTGAATTGGTGGTTATTGTAGAGAATGGAAATTAAATAATAAATAAATAAATAAATAAAGTAGGCTACTTTAAATACAATAAAATAAAAAGAGAAGAGAAATAGTGGAGAATTTACAAAAGAAGACAAAACACCATGTACAATTTTTTTATTTGCTTTTCTAATATGTATTTTTTATCTTTTTAATAAGAGATATTTACAAAGAAAAAACATACAATAAAATACTATAATTAAAATGCAACACAACAATGATTTTTTTGGATTTTTATGTAATTGAAAAATATAAAATAAAAAAAGAAGAAAGAAATATACACATAATATACAATGTACATCTAGTTCCCAAAACCCAACTTTTGTAAACGAGCTCCGATTTTAATGAAACCACTTCCGTTGGATAGATAATTTTCTAACTTGAACTTTAAAAGTGAGTTTAGTGAATTCGAAGTTCATACGGAGCGGGAATTTGGCTTGGAAGTTGGACTTTACAGCTTTTTGTCTTTGGGATCTAGGAGCATTTATTTGAGGTAAAATTTGTTTTGTATTTTCGTATTTATATATATATTTTTATAAACAAGTTAAAGAAAGAATTATCCAAAAAGGAGTTGAAATAAAATTATTAAAATCCATAAATTTTTGGGCTATTTACAGGTGAAAAACTCCTTTAATTTGCGGCTTTTTAGTGTTAATTTATTTTGTACAATCTAATATACAATAATTAATGTATTTTATTTACAAGAGTTATTTTGTTAATCTATGGATTTTATATACATTTATTTGAGAATTTGCTCAGGGATTTTGCTAAGCTCAAGATATTGAGATGATGAATCGCGGATTCATCACCCCCCTATACTTACACTTAGGGGTGCACATGGATCGGATTGGATCGGATTTTACCTTAATCCATGTCCAATCCAATCTTAACGGATTTTAACTTTTTCCAATCCAATCCAATCCATCAAATATCTAAATCCAAACCAATCCAATCCATCGGATTACGGATTGGATCGGATTGGTTCGGATTTTTTATACGTTTGTATCCCATCTCAATTGTTTGCCCTCTCGTGTTTGTGTTTTATCGCACATTAGCCCTCAGCATCTAAATTATGGCTCAAAAAATGGTAATATAGATCGAATGTAAAGAAAAGGATATTTGAAGATCACTCAATCAATTTAAAGTTGAATAACTTCATTGATCTGTAATGAAAAAGTTGAAGACCATATACTCAACGTAAAGGATTATATTGGATTTAGAATTTGAGATTCCTTCCATAAATGTTGCATTATTTTTTTTGCAAATGATTTCCATCTAATGATTCAAGTAAGAATAATACAAGTTACCAAATAATGATCCAAAGATAAAAAGATAAGTTACACAAAAAGAAAAATGTGATCTTTATAGTCACATATTGATGAAATCCAAGGGAGATGAAACTAGGAGTGAAATATTGAGGTCAAGAGTGAAATGAAAGAGGATCAAAACTAAGAGGGGAATAGTCAATTGGGATTATAACTTTTACAAGGTATAATTATATTTTTATTATTTAGGAGTTTAAGGGTGATGACAAGAGGACTTGTATCCACTTTAGATATGGAAAAAAGAGAAGAATCACATTGGTTATTGTCTTATTGGAATGGGTGCATGCGCACGTACGCGTGTATATGCATGTACGTATATGTATTTATGTATGTATGTATGCATATGTTAACGGATTAACGGATTGGATCGGATTGGATTTTCATGATAATCCGATCCGTGTGCACCCCTACTTACACTTTGCTAGTCCTCGAGCAAATAAAGAATGAATAAGTTGGAATAACCCCTGACTGTGCATGTGAATGCAGGACTTGATCCGTTCAAGAACTCTCGGTTTTAGAGATCCTAAAATTCTAAGCTCAACCAAGCTCTAGTCAAAAGGTATCCAATTTCCCTAATCATCAGACTCTCTTTGTATACATATATAGTAGGGATATGACTTTAAGTGTGGACTGCAGTTACAAGAGTAGAGTCGCAATGTCACCCAAGGTTCCAGTCTAAGAGACTCTCCTAAGAACCCAATCCTCAACACTAGGGAATAAACCATTTCTTGCATCCAATCCACCATCTCTTTAGTTGTCAGACTTAAAAGTATAGATGGAAGGCCAGTTGATGGAGGGTATAGGATTATGACATTTCTTCTCTCCCTCTCATTGGAACAAGAATCCTCTCAAGTGCCTTATTACTCAACGCATTTTTTTGGTGTTGGTCAGTGCGTCCGTCAAGAGAAGTTGGAACCGTCTGCACTTGTTTTCCTGGGTGTACACCGGAGTGTGCCTTTTTTGAGTGTCTATTATACCGTCTACACCCATACTTGTAGCATTTACGATGCAGAGCCCTTTTTTGGTGCAAGCCCGACTCCTGGTCCTAATAGCGGTGGTCCAAGTGGACACTTTGAAATGGTTAGGAGCGCTCGCCTTTGGTGGAAGCTCTTTTGATAATTGAATTTGTGGAATGAGAGCTTTTCTTTAACATTTCATTGCTTTGTAGTATTTTGGCTAGCTCCACTACTTCTACCAAGAGTTAGTGCACACTGATAAATATTTTTTTTATTTTATCACACCCTGGCACATAGGTAAATGTCAAGAGATAGTACAAGAACCATGTTCTCATACTGGCTAAAGATGCTGACACTCAGGTTTTATGAAGCCTTCATTGATTTTATCCCATCCTCGAGCATCATCAAATCAATTCCAAACTCAAATCCCCCATCCCAGTTCCTCAAGTGAAATTTCAACTCATCTCATCATAATTGCAGTCGTGTATGTGAGGTGCTAATCATATTCTTAAGGTAGAGACTAAGCATGCAATATAGCACACAAATCTTTCAAACTAGGGAAATGTGAATAATTAAGTCAAAGACCATAATGACTAAGGCTGGTTAACTCAAAATCTCAAGAGCTCATAAACCAAGTGTTCTTGAACATCACTAGTCTTGTGTGAATGTGAAAGTGTCAGGGATCAAACCAACCTATTAATTAGTTTTTTTGTGATTTTATTTATTTGTTTTTTGTTTTGTTGTTGTTTTTTTGTTTGTTTTTTTGAAAAAACACACATTTTTAATAACAAAGAAAGAAAAGAGAGATTTTGTTTTCTTTGAAAAAGTTTTTTTAAAGCAAATAAGAGTTTTTTTTGAAAGAAAGATTTTTTTTCAATTTTATCTACACCGTAATTATTGTATAACGTATACAAAAATACGTGAAAGTACGAGGTATGGGTAAAGTATATATGTAATATATACACACCCCCTATACTTAGCTTATGCTATGTCCTCATGGCACTAGGTGACAAAAAGCCATAGCTCGTACTAAGCGTAGGAAAGCTAAAATAATAAAAAGTATCGAAGTCGATCCGCCCCCCTATGTTTAGGCTCTGGTCAGCCTAAGTGTAGAAGAAAAGAAAAAAATGAGGCGGACGAGGTCAAGAGGAGAAATGATGAGTATATACACATGCAGGGTATCGATTGCCCCTATACTTAGGCTCTGGTCAGCCTAAGTATAGGACATGAGTAGGTGTGAGAACCGATGTGATATGGAGAATATACAAAGAAGAGAGAATGTACAAGAGAAATGAATCTTCTAAGATGTTGAATCTTGATGCTGCATCTTCATGAAGAGTAGTATGATGTATCTGCTCTGTGCTCACTCTGCATGAAGTTGATGACCTCAACTTGGACTAACTGCTCTTTTGAATCAACAAAATGCTTCAACAGTTGTCCATTTACCACATGAGACTGTGCACCATCTGTGAGATCAGCTATCTCTACACTTCCATTCTCGTGCACTTTCTTGACAACAAAGGGACCCGTCCATTTAGATTTGAGCTTCCCATGGAACATCTTCAACCTGGCATTGAACAACCATACCTTTTGTCCAGGGACAAAGTCTTTGCACCTAATGTGCTGATCATGCCATCTTTTCACTTTGTCCTTATAAATCAAACTGTTGTCATATGCCCTATTTCGGATTTCCACGAGCTCGTTCAAGTTCAAGTCTCGACAAAGCTTCCCTAGGTGACAACTCCAATTAATCTTCTTAATTGCCCATTCGGATTTATGAATCAATTCTGCGGGCAAATGACATGGCTTGCCATAGATCATTCTAAATGGTGAAGTGCCCAATGGTGTCTTGTAGTTGTCCTATAGGCCCACAGAACTTGGTCCAAGAGCTGAGACCAGTTCTTCCTATCGGGACGAACCAATTTCTGCAAAATACTCTTCACCTCTCTGTTCGAAACCTCTGCCATGCCGTTGGACTGTGGGTGGTAAGGACTAGTAACTCTATGCTCAAATCCATAGTCCTTAGCTAAAGATCTCATATCTCGGTTCACAAAGTGGCTACCCCCATCAGATATCAAAACTTTTGGCACCCCGAACCTAGCAATAATATGGTCTCTCACAAACTTACATACAGTCTTGCTGTCTGCAGTTCGGGTTGGGATAGCCTCCACCCACCTAGATAAATAGTCAACCGCCAACAAAATGTACTCATATCCTTGGTTGTTGGGAAAGGGACCCATAAAATCTATGCCCCATGCATCAAAAACATCACAAATAATCATCGGCTTCATGGACATCTCATCTCTCTGTCCAACTGTCCCTCCCATCCTTTGACAGATCAGGCACGACCGTACAAAATCAATAGCATCTCTAAACAAGGTCGGCCAATACAATCCACATTGAAGTACTTTGTGAGCGGTTCTCTTTCCCGAATGGTGTCCTCCAGCCTCAAGTGAATGATAATATGTGAGGACACTCTGATACTCCTCCTGAGGAATACACCTTCTCCAAACACAATCCGACCCTTCAAAGAAAAGGAAAGGATCGTCCCAGTGGCATCTCCTCGAATCCGACTTCGGTCGGTCAATGCTGCTCCTAAGCCAATCATGGGGAACCTGCTTGGAGACAAGATAGTTCACCATGTTGGCATACCACGGGAGTGAGTCAATAACACAAATTGACTCGTCTGGGAAGGTCTCTCTAATCCGCTCATAATCAGGAGACTCTTTAAGTTCAATCCGAGAAAGGTGATCAGCCACAACATTCTTCACTCCAGGTTTATTTTTTTATCTCCAAATCGAATTCCTGGAGGAGTAAAATCCACCTAAGAAGACGCGCCTTCGCGTCCTTCTTTTTCATTAAGTATCGAACGGCTGTGTAATCAGTATAAATTGTCACCTTAGAGCCCAAAATATATGATCTGAACTTCTCGAGGACCCATACTACCGCGAGCATTTCCTTTTCAGTAACTGTATAATTCTTCTGTGTAGGATCTAATACTTTGCTCGCGTAATGGATCGCAAATGGGAATCCCCTCTCGCCGTTGTCCTAACACAACTCCTATAGAGAAATCAGAAGCATCAGTCATGATCTCAAAGGGGAGAGACCAGTCAGGAGCTTGTAGGATAGGCGAGGCACAAATCTTCCTTTTCAAGAGCTCAAAGGCCTCCAAACACCTGTGATCTACAACGAACTCTGTGTTTTTCCCTAAGAGCTTAGTCAATGGGCGGGCAATCTTTAAAAAATCCTGAATAAATCTTCTATAGAATCCAACATGCCCTAGAAAATACCTCACTGACTTCACGTTGGTAGGTGGATCGAGTTTCTGGATCACCTCCACCTTGGCAGGGTCAACCTCCATTCTCCTTTTGGAGATGACATGCCCCAACACGATACCCTCCGTCACCATAAAGTGACTCTTCTCCTAGGAGAGTACCAGATTCACCTCTCTACACCTCGTGAGGACTCGGTCCAAGTGCGTTAAACATGTATCAAAAGAATTACCATGGACCGAGAAGTCATCCATGAACACTTCCAGGAAATCTCCCACCATCTCGGCAAATATGGCTATCATGCACCGCTAAAATGTGCCCGGGGCATTGCAGAGCCCGAATGACATGCGCCTGAAAGCATAAGTGCCGAATGGACATGTGAATGTGGTCTTTTCCTGGTCCTCGGATGCTATAGCTACCTGGTTGTAGAATGAGTACCCATCAAGAAAACAGAAGAACTCTTTCCCTGCGAGTCTCTCTAAGATCTGATCAATAAAAGTTAAGGGAAAGTGATCTTTCTTGGTTGCAGCATTCAGGCGCCTGTAATTGACACAGACATGCCACAATGTGGGTACTCGTGTCGCGATCTCTACCCCCTTTTCGTTAGTGACCATCTGAATTCCTGACTTCTTCGGGACAACATGAAGCGGGGCCACCCACTTGGAGTCATAACTAGGGTATATAAACCCTACCTTGCACCATTTCTCAATCTCTTTCTTCACTACTTCCCGTAGATTGGGGTTAAGTCTCCTCTGGAACTCACGGGAAGGTCTCACATTATCCTCAATAAAAATGTGATTCGGGCAGAGAGCGGGGTTGATGCCCACGAGATCCGACACTGTCCAGCCTATTGCTTTGTGGTTCTTCTCTTAAACTTCTAGCAACCTAGACTCCTGTTCTAAAGTCAAGTCTGAGCTAATGATGACATGATATCTCTCTTTGGGTCCCGCAAGAAAGGCGTATTTGAGTGTAGGAGGTAGTGATTTCAGTTCTGGCAATGTGGTATCATCAATCAAATCTGGTTGAACTAAATCTGAATCTGGTTCTGTGTTGCATGAAGGTGGGCTAAGCTGAGTAGTACTCGCCGCCAACTCAGAAGTAAGGGGAGTCGGATCACCAAAGAAACGAGGTAGTTCGGCCAAAGCCGCATCCGACTCGCCATCTATGTCCCATGATCGTTCCGAAGGGGATGGAACTGACAGATCCAGATGGATCTCTATGTCATCATGAGAATAGGTCGATGCATCTCTCACAAGATCAGACAACACTTGGCAAACTGCATCATCCACTATGCCCTTTTTCCAGATGAAAGGGACTCGCTCTGTCCTGAAGGAATCTGTCCCCAAATCCCAACTGTGCTAATCATACTACAGTCTACCTCTGAAGATGAGTACTCTGTGCTACTCTCTGAATCGGGTCGCTGACACTTGGTTTGCTTCATCTCAAGGTTCACTTCTCCGCCTGGAGAACAGAACTTCATCATTCCCGTACCATAATCGAAAGCTGCGCCTGCGGTCCTAAGGAAGGGCCGCTCGAGAATGATATGAGATTCTCTCCAATGATTGGGGGTCTCCATGTCCAAGACTATGAAGTTAACCTAATAGTTATGCCCCTCAATCGAAATAATGACGTTCTTCACTTCTCCCTTAGGTCTCTTCACTGAACGATATGCAAATTGGAGTAAAGCTCTAGATTTGCGAAGTGGTCCCAACTCCAAAATCTGATATAAGGCTAAGGGAAGTAAGTTGATCGAAGAACCGTTATCCAAGAGTGTGCGTGCAAACGCAATGTCGTCAATACGACTCTCCACATAGTGAGCACCAATGTCTCTCTTTTTCTTTGGCAAAGCCTGATTCTTGAGACAATAGGTTGTTGCTACTGATAAGACATGTGTCTTTATATTTCATTTATCTTTCTTTCTGCTAACCCTTGTAGGTGTGCATCTCACCTTAAGGTATTTTTGGAATGCAGGATGGTTTGCCACATATTCATCAAATGGCACCTTTACAGTGATGTTTTCTTTACAAAACCGTGCCATATTGGGGTCATCATTCTGAATCTTTTTGAAGCGCTTTCCTGCCGTAAGAGCACGGGGGAAAGGGATTGAAGCTAGGGAAACAGAGGATGAAGAGTCTGAATCATGAACTGAAATATCATTCCTGGCATTAACTGAAACAGAGTTCTTCATACATGAATCTTTTTGATGCAACATGGAATCAGAATCTAAACTATCTACTATAGGTTATGGAATAGAAGCTGGAGTGGTATCCGCCACAACCGGAGATGCAAGGTCCTCCGTAGAATCAGAAGTGTATCCATGATGACGATGCTGCATACGTGCTCTCCTCTTCCTCTAGGCTCCCCGAGTAGAAATCCTCGAATAGTGCTGATGGGACTCTGGAATATGCTGCCTCTCCTCCTCGTCCTCTAAAGACTCCTCAGGTAGAGCTCCAGAGATGCCCCTCATCGTGTCCCTCGCCCGGTCAGGTACGGTCACGGTCCTTCCTCTCCTGAGTGACATGTGGTTAGCCTCGTCACACGAAAGAATCTCATGTTCAGATCTAGGAGATGCTGAATAGTATACCTGACCAAAGTTCTGCTGAGAACTAGATCGGTTCAGGCTATTGGGGTTAGCCTGAACTTGGGCTGGGATAGAGGTAGAGGGTGCAGTCTGCTCGTCTCGCCATCTGGACAGGCGGTTGACATCCACCCGTAAGTCATGAATCTCGTTCCTGTAGGAACGTAGCTCGTCGAGTATCTGCTGCTGTATATCCACGAAACTAGACGAAGAAGGAAGTGGATAAGACTGGGAAGAAGAACGGGAAGACTGGCCCTGTTGGCCAGAGTACTGCCTCTGCTGCTGCTGATGGGGTTGCGGGCCCTGCTGGCCTGCCTGGTAATGTCCCTATCGGCCATACTGTTGGTACGGCTGCCTCTGCTGCTGGGGTGGCTGGAATCCAGGGCTCTGCTGTGAAGGAGGTGGTGCGAAGGTGAATGCGGTGTTGTGAACGGTCGGGGGACACTGGTAGGTCTGTCAGTCTCCTGTACTTTCCTGCCTGGCAAGATCCTGAGTATACCATATCCCATTCACCTCCCAAACCAGTGGAGGCTCCTCCTGGACTGTCTCTACTAATATTGGTGGCTGTTGGAAAGAGTGGGCGTAGGATTGGTCCTGCTCCCACGACTGGGGTTGCCCCGACACCAACTGCTCCTGAACATGGTGAACTCGGTATACAGGAGCAGAGGGTGCAGTCACGGCGGTATTCTTATCTTAGATACCTTCTCAGTCAACTCCTCCATCTATTTTGGGAGTTTGGAGACGCTCCGATCTAACTCATCAATCCTCCTGTCGATCTTCTCAACTACTGTAAGCGTGTCTGCCAGAAGTCCCATGCTAGGGATCACATCCTGAGAGAGATCGACTACAGCTGATTTTCCCCTCCAAATGAGAGTGAACTGGGGGACAAGGTATAGACCCAGCTGGCCATTTGTGAGCGACTAGTTTCAGCCATCTGCTCGAATACCCTCCAGACGGCATCTGCTCCTCATGATGTATAATTGCCTCCACAGGCAACGCTCACTAAATCCTGCATCTCAGGGTTGAGACCAGTGAAAAATGTCTGGACCAAGATGTTATCATCTAATCCATAACAAGGACACTTCTGCATGATATCCTTGAATCTTTCCCAAGCATCACAAAAGGCTTCATGGGGTAATTGGGAGAAACTCGTAATTCGCATCCTCATCATGTTAGTTCTACTCAACGGGTAGAACTTCTTTAGGAATAGGTCCTTGAACTGGGCATAAGTGGTGACGGTCATTCCAAGATTCTTCACCCAGTAATCGGCTTTTCCACCCAAGGCAAATGGAAGGGCTTTGAGCCTAATATAATCCTGGCTAACATTATTATGTTTGAGGTTAGCACATATGAGCTCAAAGTACCTTAGGAATGCATATGGCTCCTCAGAAGCATTCCCATCAAAATATGGCAGCATGTTCAGAAAATGCGGCTTCAACTCAAAATCAATAGTGGGTTCGGCCGGACTCAAGTAGTTTCGAATTTGATATTGTCTGGGGTTGTACGCCACATCCATTGGTGGTTCGACCTCAACATTCAACTATCCTAACTGGGCTCTGAGAAGTGCATGTTGCTGCTCAGATGCATCTAATCTGGCAAGTATCATTCTCATTGGGTCTTCATGGTTCTCTTCTTCCTCGTCTTTCTTCTTTGGAGGCATTTTTCTTGTATCTTCTTTATGTCCTAAATCAGCAAGGTATTCTTGATTAGAAGAGGATTTATGAATCAAGATATTCTCACCAAGGCGAAGATCTTCCTCGGTGAGGTGGGAAGAGAGAAAGGGAACGATTTGAGAGTAACCATCCCGAGAGTGGGTGATCCTGGGCTCAAGAGGTTCATGAGTCCAGGTTGGTCCAAGTTGCGCATGGACCTGTGAAGACATACTTCTTGGAAGGTTCAACGAGAGATTCGTGAAGTCCGAATAAATACCCCCCAATCAGTCATCTTCGATGTCAAAAGAACCGATTAGAACACGATATTTAATGAGGCACTAGTTCTACGATGCACGTAAATGTGCGGAGTAAACTCACACAATACAAACACAATTCAAACCCTCAATTTCACCAACTCAACACATGATGGCCGTAAGAGTTCGGTCGAATTATCTGATCAATTTTAGTTGGCGACAATACAATCTTGGAAAGATTAACGAGATGTTAGGTGCCCGTATTTTCCTATAGACTGGCCTGGTTCTTATGACTAGTTTGACCTACTTTCAGCCAGTATAGGAGTAAGTACAGACCGTATAAATACGGCTACCCATTTCTTGAGGACTAACGCGTCCTCTAAACCTCCCACTCTATTAAGGAAATCCGGACCGTTTACCGGCTACCCATAGATCCTCACTGAAAAGTAGCTAATCGCCTTAGGTTATCACTTAAAATTAATCTAAACACAAAAGCACGTCTACCGTTCAGTCCCAATTTCCTTTTTGACCTTAAGTTGTAAAACAAGAAGGGAGTAGAAAATCAGAATGCAAACAAGAAACTATGATGCATGCTCATAAGAAGGTATACTTATAGTGAATCCCAGCACTCTCCATGCGTTATGCAAAACTGAATTTGTAAATTTTACACTAAATGCATGCAGATCGAGAAAACCACACCTAAACAGTATACTATTAGCGGGGAAGAATTTTTTTTGATTTGAGCTAAGTAATACGTGTCTATGTGCGTCTCATTATGAATTTTATAAGATATGCGAATCATCTAAGATATGTGTGGCCTAATTTACGATGGGCACAAACAAATTTGATGCTAAACTACCGTGTGCCTAATCCTTAAATTCGCCACTCAAGTCGAGCCCCAGCCTCACCGGAGAGTGAAACAGGTCTCGACACACCACAAATAATGTCCAAGTCTTTTTACACACGCGAGCTCTCAAACAAGAGCCGCTATAAAGAAGAAAGTTACCTAAATTATTACAATAAAATAATTACAAGAATTTACAATTATTTCTCTCGAAAAAAAATTTCTTTTCCTCGCTCTTCAGCAGTTGGCGCGCGTCGCATCCGTCGACCTCCGATGCACTCCAAGTCCACCAGACCCTCGCAAGGAAAATAAGATTTATATTAGAGAGACAAAAACAATATATATATATATAATGAGAAGAGAAATAATTGCAAAAAAATGGAATAAATCCAAGCGGCTCGGGGGTCAGACTACCCGAGTAAGTGAAATCTAAATCCAAATTTTTAAATTAGTCCCTAAGTCGTTTGCCTCCCCGGCAACGACGCCATCTGATGAATCGCTAAATACGATGATTAATTTGGGTATATTGTAGCACGTGTACCTAGCGATTCAATCAGAACTGAGAGAAGATCTCTATGAAGAGTGTCTCGGCTTAATTTATATCCCGGGCAAGTCCGGGGTCGAACATAGGGAGGTAAAGGAATAACTTTAGGATTAATCCAAAAACTAAGAACTAGATTTTCAGTGCATATTTTTTATATTTTTTTAATGCAAAATGAATGCCAAAAAACAAGTTGCGAGTGAATTAAGACTCTAAGAAAACACACAACAAGGCAAAATAAATTTTAATGTTAAATTAGTCAAATTTAGCCAAATTATATTTTTTTTCTAGATCCCTAATCCCGTGATGAACACAAAACAAATTTTTTTTGTATTTTTAAGAATTAAAATGCAACAAATAAAAATGCACACTTTTTATGGGTTTTTTTTTCACAATTTATCACACAAATAGTAAGCACAAATCATGAAAAATTTATTAGAATATAAACATGATGCAAGGAAGCTACAGTAATATTTTTGGAATTTTTTGATAAAATATGAATTTTTATGGATTTTTAATGGAAATAGAGTGACAGTGATTAATTAATTTCTAATAAATCCACAATTACAAATTAATCAGAGTGCGAATTATCTTAGAAAGATATTTAGATGATCAATCTAGGAGACTTGAAATTTTGAAAAGGATGTATGTGGATTTAATTAAAAATCATTTACTAAAACTACACCATAATTTATTGCAGGCACAAGACAATTCCAATTGCGATGAAATTTGGAAAGTAATTAGATCATAAGTTAACGCATCATTCCTGATTTTTGAAGAATTTTTGGAGCAACTGTGAGTTAGATATGAATTTACGAGCTCAGATTGGGTAAAATATGCAGAATATCACTGAAATAATTTTAGTCAATTCACCATAACTCATAAAAATATAAATAAATATGAAAATGTTAAATAATTAGTTCCTCAACATCATGCTATTTTTTCATTGAATAAAATGATACGACAGTGATGTCCAAATTAAGAAGCAAACACAGGGGTCTTTGTGCAAATTCTGAAAGCAAAATAAACAAAAAACTATATACATGGACCTATTTGTAATTACAAGAATATAACGGGAAATATGTGCAATTTTTACATAATAAATAAAAATAAAAAAATAACCTTTCCTTCTTCTTCCTTGGTTCGCAGGTGGAAATGAACCCAAACGGGGGAAGGTCGACGGCGGTGCGTGCGGCGGACATGGGTGGTGCGGGGAGCAGCCGCGGCCACGGCGGTTGGAGGGTGGTCGGCGAGGGCGGCTGAAGGGCGGTCAGGGCGGCTGAAGTCGAGCCTCAGGTGGCGGAGAGGCGGCGAGCCCCTGCGACTGGTGGCGCAGGTCGGAGGAGGTGATGGTGGCCGGCGCCGCTCGCGCAGCAGCGGTGGATAGCCGTGGAGGCGGCACGCCGCAAGCCGGTCGGCGTCTGGACAAGGGGGGAGGGGCGGCACCTGCGCCTGCTGCTCCTTCCGATTTTTTTATTTTTTTATTTTTTTATCTTTTTTTGTTTTTTACTGTAATAAAAAAACCTTTTTTGTTTTAATTTTTTTATTTTTTTTAATTTTCTTTGAACAGGGACTGAAAATGATGTGAAGAAGGAAAAAAATATGATGATGGAGGTGAAGATGATGTTTAACAAATAAAGATGTAATGGTGGTGATATGCTAAAAAATTGCAAACATAAATAACAATGATGACAAAATGAGAAGAAAAATACCTATGGTGGAAACGATCGCCTATGATGTGCTCACGAGAGCATGGTCTTCGCTTGAATCGCCGACGAGCGATGAGCTCGAGCAGCACGCGGGTGCGGCTGCGAGTTGGCCAAAAGGCCAACGGATCTCACCGGAGAGAGGGCTGTCGTCGCTCGACCGCGGTTGCGTCGCTGTCACCGATTCAACTCTGGGAACTAGGCTCTCCTCTCATAAAGATGGATCCATGGCAAAAATGAAGAGAATGAGATGTATATAAAGAGGAAAGAATGAGAAGTTATTTAGGTAATGGAGTTGAATGGGAGGTTGTATTATTAATGAAGTTGAATTTAAATAAAACATTCATATATCAAGGGAAGTTACATAGAAATTGATGGGAGACGGGCAACAAGCTGCGCCGCCAATCCCTTTTGAATGGCAAATCCAATTCTTCGAAAAACAACATTCATAGACTTAGGAACCATAACATTTCTATGCATGATTTTTTGAATCCTCTTAAGGAGCTCCACTGCTTCACTTGCCAAGAACCCAAATGTATCAAAACCAAAGGGGATGAATACGTGTTGATTGTCAATAGAGGCCTTCTCATGCTTAGCCACTTTAGCTAAGACATCTTTTTGTGCAGCGCATCCCGCAACAAAATCACTCTTTATCGGACCCACCAGAGGAGACACTCCGGTCAAATCAACACATGCATGCTTTCCTCCAACCCATCCAAATATCAAAACATCTGTCGGTCTAACTGTCGATCTCCCCTCTTGTGGATCAGTTAAGAAATTCACCAGTGCTTCTTTTTTTGAAGCAACACCTGCATGTCTGAGTATATCAAATAGAACATCTCTGACAAGATCATGTCTGTATTTAAAACCTGGAAGCTGCGACAATGAACGGCATGATCCCCAAAAGCATCCAAGCAGGATTTGTGGCATACTGGACAAGCCTCATCTGGTGGGAAAAGGAGAATCATGAGGCGGTATTTGAGAATACTACGATATTCAATGGGTGACATATGCAATCCAAGCCCCTCAATAGGAATGGCAAGTAGAAAATCTTGGGCATGTTCAGCTTGTAAACACTGGAAAATTACTTTTTGCCTAACAGACATGTCAAACTCAGCTTCCATATCTTTTACGATTTTGCTAAAAAAGGAACTCGCCAAAGCATTCTGGGCTTTAGGGGGGACGGTATCCTTACTAGCAAAATGTGTAATATCAATAGATGGGAGTGCGACACGTAGGCCTTCCAAAGCATTAGGAAATCAGAATCCATACCATGTATCCCGCTGTCTCATAGCAAGTGGTCTTGGAGCATCTAGGATTGAGCTCTGAAGGCCACAAAAGCATATGAAGAAGCCTCAATAGCTGAGTAGAGACCTAAACCGCCGAGTTGGATGGGTAGCGACGCCACTCTCCATTGAAGGTCATCAAAGGAAGTTGGAAAAAATGGTGGAATAATGGAGTTGAATTGGTGGTTATTGTAGAGAATGGAAATTAAATAATAAATAAATAAATAAATAAAGTAAGCTACTTTAAATACAATAAAATAAAAAGAGAAGAGAAATAGTGGAGAATTTACAAAAGAAGACAAAACACCATGTACAATTTTTTTATTTGCTTTTCTAATATGTATTTTTTTTTGTTTTTTAAAAAGAGATATTTACAGAGAAAAAAATACAATAAAATACTATAATTAAAATACAACACGATAATGATTTTTTTGGATTTTTATTTAATTGAGAAAGATAAAATAAAAAAAGAAGAAAGAAATATACACATAATATACAATGTACACCTATGTCCCAAAACCCAACATTTGCAAACGAGCTCCGATTTTAATGAAACCCCTTCCGTTGGATAGATAATTTTCTAACTTGAACTTTAAAAGTGAGTTTGGTAAATTCGGAGTTCATACGGAGCGGGAATTTGGCTTGGAAGTTGGACTTTACAACTTTTTGTCTTTGGGATCTAGGAGCATTTATTTGAGGTAAAATTTGTTTTGTATTTTTGTATTTTTATATATAATTTTATAAACAAGTTAGAGAAAGAATTAGCCAAAAAGGAATTGAAATAAAATTATTAAAAATCCATTAAGTTTTGGACTATTTATAGGTGAAAAACTCCTTTAATTTGCGGCTTTTTAATGTTAATTTATTTTGTACAATCTAATTTACAATGCTTAATGTATTTTATTTACAAGAGTTATTTTGTTAATTTATGAATTTTATATACATTTATTTGAGAATTTGCTCAAGGATTTTGCTAAGCTCAAGATATTGAGACGATGAATTGCGGATTCATCACACGTGACCCGGGGGAGGGGCTGAAGTGAGAGGAAGTGGGGTGCCACGTGGCACGCCCTGGAGCTGCCGCGTGGCACCAAAAAAATTTCGAATTTTGTGAAGAGAAGAAGAGATAGAAGAATACCTCGGATCAAAAAAATTTCTTCACGAAAGTTTCTCGTCTTGACGAGATCTACAACTTATTTATGAGCAAAAGAGGTCACCTGTGTGAAGTTGTATTTTTGGTGGTTCTCCGTGTGTATAGAAAACCGAATTTTTGGGGTTTTTAATTTTTTGGTGGTTTTAGAGAGGATAAAACTTATAGAAAAAATACGATAAAATACAAGAAAATTAATTACACACTACTCTATGTTTTGGATTTTTAATAAATAAGAAAATAAGAAAATAAAATAGAAGTCAGAAATACACAACTTTTGTATAGACCGACAACGGACACTTGGACTCAGTCTATATCTTTGATTTCAGTTTTAATATGGATTTGGATTTTTGTATCGCTTAATAAAATTTTCATCAAAGAACACAAATGAAGCAGAAATAAAATTAAAAGGATTAGTTATGTACATACAAACTGAGGTCAGAAATAGCAAAAAGTCAAAATGCACAAAAGAGGCCCAAAACCCAACTTTCACATATGAGCTCGGAATTTTATGAAATTGGTCTTGTTTAGAAGGTATTTGAAAATGGAGTACTTTAAAAGACCAAACCGGACACTGTATGTGAGAGATATGCTCATTTTAGTCTGTTAGATGTGAAATTAGACTTTGGGATTATTTGACACTTATTGGGGTTAGTATTTTTTTTATTTTTTATTTAATAAGGTTAGTAATATCTACATAATGGAGGTGGTTTGAGGTCAATCATAGTTAGGATAAATTAACTAAAAATAAGAGAAGTTAGCAGCTTTTTGGGCTAATTTACACTTGGGAGTTTTAATGCAATTATGCATGATGGAATGCAAATATTATTAACACATGTATGAGAGTTAATGATTCTCTGTTAATGATTAAGTGCACGTGAATTTTGGGTAATCGAGCTTAACTGACCAATTTTAGCATGATGAATACGAGATTCATCATTAGGTATGTGACAACCAGCGTAAAATAGTCGGAGACAACTTCCTAAATAATATTTTTTTAAAAAAATATTATTTATGATGTTGCCTCATGACAGTCGGATCTTTTCAACATGGATTTAAGCAAACATACAGATTTCTTGGGGGTGTTCCCTACTTGTGACGCGTTGCATCGCCCGAATGCGATGAAAAATTGGCAAGGGCCGCTACATCGCAGCCTAGATGTAGTTCAAAATTTGCAAGAATTCTTGCATGAGGAAAGCATGCGGGTAATTAAGCTAGTTTCGCTACATCACCGCTCCGATGCAGTCCAAAATTTACAAGGGTTCTCTCATAAAGGATGCATGCGAGTAAAGAAGTTAGTCCAAAAAAGAGATTGCAACGGAAGTTGCAGATCGGTAGTTGGAATATTGGCACTTTGACTGGAAAATTGATGGAGATAGTGGATACGATGGAAAGAAGGAAGATTCATATCCTATGTCTTCACAAGATGAAATGGGTTAGAGAGAAAGCAAGGGAGATCTAGAAGACATATTTTAAACTCTGGTATTCAGGTAAAGATAAGGGTAGAAACAGTGTTGGAGTGGTTGTTCATAAGTATTTGAAGGATTGTGTGGTTGAGGTGCAAAGACTCGGGGATCGGATTATTTTGCTAAAATTGGTGCTTGAAGAAGAAATTCCGAACATAATCTCAGTTTATGCACCACAAATTGGTTTAGATGGAAGGACTAAACACGATTTTTGGGAGGATCTAGATAAGATTTTACAAAGAATCCCACAAAGAGAGATGATTTGCATAGGTGGAGATCTTAATGGACATGTGGGAAAAGATGCTTCAGGGTATGCTAGTGGTCATGGGGGACATGGTTTTGGGGATATAAATGAAGAGGGAAAAGTCATCCTGGATTTTGTAACGACATATGATCTTTTCGTAGAAAACACTCTCTTCAACTATTTCTTGAAGCTCGATCTCCCCCCGGATAAACCATATAGCCAAGAGAAACCATGAACCATAATAGAAGAGTGTGCTTCATATATAAGTAGAGCTAGCTGTGTAGCAGAACCCCCCGTGAACAACTGCCTCAGGTCCTCACTCATAGAGGTTTATGGCTTTATCCCCTTGACCCTCCTGCGAAATGGTTCTCCCCCTGCAAACAGAGTGAGGGTTGGCATTTCCCCTCTTCATTCTCCTATTGGTTAAGGGAGACCGCCGATAGAGGTATAAGGAGGAAGACGCCCACGAGAGGCAGATGAGCGGGGAGCGGCAACAAAGTGGGGAGCAGGGGTCTGTATAGCAAGGCTCCGAGGCCAAAAGCTCACCTGACCCCGTAGTGAAGTCGTCAAAACCTGTATAGTCAGCAGAGTAGTCGAGGAAGGGTAAGAGGGAGGAGCATTTAATTACTTATAAGAGTGGGCCAACGAGAACACAGATAGATTACTTTGCATTGATGAGAAGAGATCGGTTGTGTTGTAAAGACTGCAAAGTAATCCCAGGAGAGAGTTTGACAACCCAACATCGCTTGTTAGTCTTGGATGTACAAATAAAAGGGATGGTAAAGAAAAGATGAGTTCCTAAGATCACTAGAACTAGATGGTGGAATCTTCCACTGAAGCAATCGAGCTTCAGGGAGAAGGTTTTAGAAGATTTATCTTGGGATTGTAGTGGAAGTGCAAACGAGATGTGGGAGGCAGTAGCATCTTGTATCCGAAAGGTAGCCAAAGAGATGCTAGGTGAGTCAAAGGGAGGAGTTCCATGTCAAAAGGAGGCTTGGTGGTGGAGTGAAGGGGTGCAAGAGAAGCTAAAAATTCAAAGAGCATGCTTTAAAGCTATGTCTAAGGATAGAACAAAGGAAACTGCCACAAACAATAAAATAGCAAAGAAGGAAGCAAAAAGGCTGTAAGCGAAGCTAAATCGAAAGCTTATGAAGCTTTGTATAAAAATCTCGACTCTAAGGAGGGCCAGAAGGATATATTCAGGTTGACCAAAGCAAGAGAAAGAAAAACCAAAAACCTTTCTCAAGTGAGATGCATTAAGGACGAGGAAGGTCACGTGCTTGTTACTCAGAAGGATATAGAGACTAGATGGGGGCAATACTTCCATAAAATTTTCATTGGGGAAGGAAATAGGGAGATCACTTTGGGTGATCTAGCTAGTAGTGAAAGTTACTTGAATCGTGCAAGCTATAGACGGATACAAAGAAAGGAAGTAGAGGAGTCTTTGAAGGTTATGAGACCTGGGAAAGGTGTAGGACCGGATGACATCCCTGTAGAAGTATGGAAAGGTTTAGGTGAGCACGGTTGACTTGGCTTACGAATCTATTCAATGTTATTTGGCGAAGCAAAAAATGCCTGAAGATTGGAGGAGGAGTATCATGGTGCCTCTTTATAAGAATAAAGGAGACATTCAAAATTATTCAAATTATAGAGGTATCAAGCTGATGAGTCACACTATGAAAATTTGGGAACGTGTGATCGAGAGAAGGTTGAGGCAAGTTTCCAACGTCAAAGAAAACCAATTCGGATTCATGCCAGGTCGCTCAATTATTGAAGCCAAACATTTGCTGAGGAGAACAACGGAGATTTATAGAGTTAAAAGGAAGAACCTCCATATGATCTTTATTGATTTGAAGAAGGCTTATGATTCTGTCCCACGAGAGATATTGTGGAGAGTTTTGGAGAAGAGACAAGTACTTGTCCTATACATTAACCTCATAAAGGACATGTATGATAGGGATTTATCTTGTGTAAGGACCCCGTCTGGGAAGACTGGCTATTTTGACATCAAAATTGGTTTACATCAAGGTTCAGCTTTGAGTCCATTTCTTTTTACTTTTATTATGGACGAGTTGACAAGTCACATTCAAGATGAGTTACCTTGGTGTATGTTATTTGCTGATGATATTGTGTTGATTGACGAGACTAGAGATGGTGTAAATGAGAAGCTTGAGGTCTGGAGACATGAGTTGGAGAGTAAAGGATTTCATATAAGTAGGGCTAAGACAGAATATATGGAGTGCACCTTTGATGGAAGCAATGGTGAAGGAATTGAGGTGAAGATTGGTGATGATAACATTCAGAAGAGAGATTCTTTTAGATATCTGGGATCTATTTTGCAACATGATGGGGAAATTGATGGAGATGTTATTAATAGAATAAATGCAGGCTGGCTAAAGTGGAGAGGAGCCTCTGCTGTTCTCTGTGATAAGAAAATTCCTTTAAAAATTAAATGAAAGTTTTACAAAGTAGCCGTGAGACCTGCTATGCTCTATGGATCTGAATGTTGGCCTGTGAACCATAGACATGTGCAGAGAATGGTTGTAGCAGAAATGAAAATGCTAAGGTGGATGTGTGGACACACACATAAAGATCGGATTCGGAATGATGCAATCAGAAAGAATGTTGGTGTTGCTCCGATCGAGGATAAGATGCGAGAAAACCACTTAAGATGGTTTGGTCATTTGCAAAGAAGATCAGTTGATGCACCAGTTAGGAGATGTGAGTGTTGGGATGTTGAGCCGGCTAAGAGAGGGCAGGGACGGACCAAGAAGTGTTGGAAAGAGTCCATACGAAGGGATCTTTGTTTTTTGAATATAAGCATGGGATTGACCCAAGATAGATCTGAATGGAGGCGAAGAATCCATGTAGCCGACCCTACTTAACTGTGGGAAAAGGCTTTGTTGTTGTTGTTGTTCCATTTGTTATAATTTAAAGCGGCCAAAATGTCGATGTCATTTCGTTCTTTGTATATATTATATTATTATTTCTAGATGTTGATAATAAAAAGAGATTTTTACCTGGAAGACCCTATAATCTTTGTCAATTACCTCTACGACCATTGAAACATCTTAATTCCTCCCTCACCCTCGTAAACTTGTAAAACTAACCGGATTCTGTGGTTAACACCCATCCATTTAACCGTTAAAACTAATCGGATTCTGTTATCTTCTTTTACATTATACATATTTTATTTATCAAATAACTATAGGTGCCACTCTCCCTCTCTCTCACCCACGTCAGATCTGACCTTCAGAATCTCCTCTCCGCCCCGAGCGTCACCAGAAGCCGTACATCTGCTCGAGCACGATGACGATGACCAAGGCCACGACGGCATCAACCCCGCCCAGATGGAGCTCCCTCCACCTCCAGCTGAAGACGTTGCTCCCCTCCACCACCTCCCCCTGCTTGAAGCCCTAGCCTCCCCTGATCGAAGACGCCCCCTCCCCCGGCTCCCTGCTTGAAATGAAGGATATTGGGAAATTAGCGCATCACGGAAGCGTGATGATCGCATTGAATGCGATCGGGAGCGACTAGTTGCACAAGTCACTCCGTGCAGCGGAAATTAAAAATTTCTATGTGACGAAACCACATGATCCAAGAACACTTCTCGGATCGTTTCGTCTAAACCACAAACAAGTAATATGATTACCTCTTAAAGCTTAGTTGCGATCGAGTCTCTAAACAAAGAGTCCTCCTGTCTCAAGTCCGATCCGATGGAGGAGACGCTTGCAAGCACGTGGATGAGATGCGTGCTTCTCGCAATCCATGTTGATGATCCAAGCCACGGATCTCCTGATATCGGCAAACGAGATACGACGTCTTCTTCACGAGCAAGGCACGCTGAAGTAGACAGAGATCCATGAGCAAACGATCGGGTAGAATAACGACGACGCTGCAGCGATGGAGGATCTCTCTACGACATCCATGGTGGACGGCCCCATGAGAGATAGAGAGAGTGGGCGTGTATAGAGAAAAGAGAGAGAGAGAGAGCATTCATTGATCCGTTAACTGAAGAGCAAGGGGTGCCTCTTCTTATATAGGGTTTTGGGAGTTCATGGATCCAATCCATGGACAACATACAATCAATGGTTGATATTGATTTGTGTTTCTTTCAATGGCAAAGATGTTGTTGTAAAAACACGACAACTAATGATTTAATTTAAATTAATTTTCATTGATAAATCAGCAAAAAATAATTTCAAATTAAATCATCTTTGATAAAAGAAAAGATAATGAAGAGAATAAACCAATCTCCTCATAAGAGGGGACGGCTACTCTTCTCCTCATGGAGAGTTGTAGTCGTCCACTCCTCTTTGGCGGACTTGGTCTATCTCTTCAAATTACCATGAGATCTCATTATCTCATGATATATATCATCATCTCTTGTTGACAATATTTTCACAAAAAATAATTCCAAATTATCTTATGGAAAATATCAACCATGCTATTGAAATTATGTGAATCTCATTCACAACCCAAAACTAAATATAATTATATTTTTAATTAATCATTCAATGTGAATCCAATTCACATTAACAATTAATCAACAGATATAAATCACAATATGCTCTCTTTAATATATTATAAATCACATTTATAATATATATGATTAATATGGATAGTGCTATCCACATTATTCATATCCATGATAATTAAATCACATTTAATCATCTTGGATTTCTTTTCTTATGTGCCCAAATAATATGAATCACATTCACATTATTCATATCTTTGATAATTAAATCACATTTAATTATCTTAGATATTTCTCCTTGCAATATGAATCAAATTCATATTATCCATGATATTTAAATCACATTTAATTATCAATTTTCTCGATGCTTGGATACATATATCAACAATGAAATTATCCATGAACTCTTTCAAGGATAATGCGCTTTCTCCGCGGATACTTGGATATAAGGACATGGCGATTGTATTGTTCCAGGTATAGTGACTTGGATATTGAGATCACATCTCAAATCCAGATCTCGGGCCTCCCAAGATGCTTGATTAAATCAAGACCGTAAATCTAATCTTCTCATTGCATCTGAATCACATTCAGATCAATGTCCAACATTTGGACTAAGTTTAGATCACTTCTCTACGAGAGGAGTCACTAAAATCCAGACCCATTTCATCACTCCCTAGGAATGGAAGCGTCATGTTTATACAATCATTTATGATCACATCACCCTCAGGTATTCCCAATACATGTACATCCTGCATACTGGAAGACTCAGAATAAACCCAAAGTATTAGATCAACTTTATACTGTCTACTTCAGGGTTTTATCAGTAAGTTTCTCATTTGATCATTGGGAGTTGGTATCGATCATATACTTTTCAAAAGCATATATCATATCTAGGTCTTGATCATATACTTTCCAAAAGTATATATCGAACCTACAAATTCAGTCAAGCTTCCAAAGCGAGATGACCGTGCACGGAATTTGATTCTTCCCAATATCTCATGAGTGAGCTCATGTCTTCCGGTTCAGTAACTGAACCTGTATGATCCCTTTAAGAGATCGTATTAATCATATACCCTTGCATGCACACCAGCGCGCCGGTGTATAGACCTTGATTAGGTCATCAACCTATTGGTCTGCCAAATGTACATACTCAGACATATAGTAACACATCTGTCTCCGGTTAGAGGATGCGTTCCTGTATCGTGACAACATACGATATAGGACTTTGGTTATCTCGATCTCGTTAAGTCAACCCTTTGACTTAACTAATCTGACACCTCCGAATCTCTATTCCTATGCAGATGACCTGCATCAAGAGGTCGGTCAGATATTAGCCTATGTGAGAAAGGATTGTCATCTCCTACTCAGGCTGGAGATCACATCTTAACAATCATTTTACGGTACTTGATGAGTCCTCAATCTAACCCTTTAGATATTCATCCAAGCACCGGCCTCTATGATTCAATTATTGAATCAACAGTTGTATGGTTATTAAGATGGCCATGATACATAACCCTAATTGTACTAAGGGACCTATTATGCAAATTATTTATTCTTCATTTCAGATCAGGGAATGATATTCACAATAACATTTATTGCATGATGGCTCGTCGTGGGCTCGCATGTCCAACAATCTCCCAGAAGATCAAATAGCCATTAATGGGCTAATCATTTAAACCCACACTCATGTGACAATCATAGGCTATTCAGAAAATAGCTAGGTAAGCTGATCAGTGACTCTGTTCCCGCAAGACTACGCCAAGTCCTTTTACAACACTTGCATATCCCCAGTAACAGTGATCGCATCCAATGCGAATGTTGCATCTTATGCAACCAATACTCAATCTTGTTAGTCCTAGTGTCCTTGACACTACAGCTTAATAATTATCATAACCAGTATTTCCATAATCCTTATCAGAAGACCCTTATTCCTGGAGATCAGTATCTCTTAAGGTGCCCATAGTTAAGACCTTTTAGATCACTATCTCTTATTAAGATGGCCATGGTACATAACCCTAATTGTACTAAGGGACCTATTATGCAAATTATTATTCTTCATTTCAGATCAGGGAATGATATTCTCAATAACATTTATTGCATAATGGCTCGCCGTGGGCTCGCATGTCCAACAATCTCCCACTAGCTCAAATAGCCATTAATGGGCTAATCATTTAAACCCACACTCATGTGACAATCATAGGCTATTTAGAAAATAGCTAGGTAAGCTGATCAGTGACTCTGTTCCCACAAGACTACGCCAAGTCCTTTTACGACACTTGCATATCCCCAGTAACAGTGCTCGCATCCAATGCGAATGTTGCATCTTATGCAACCAATACTCAATCTTGTTAGTCCTAGTGTCCTTGACACTATAGCTTAATAATTATCATAACCAGTATTTCCATAATCCTTATTAGAATATCCTTATTCCTAGAGATCACTATCTCTTAAGGTGTCCACAGTTAAGACCTTTTAGATCTCTATCTATAAAGTCTTAAGTTTTTGAAGATAAGACTTTAAGATCACTATCTCAAAAAGTCTTGTCTTCTATGAAGATTTTGTTATTACTACAATCAAGTGTTTTCTCTCCATAGTAGGATTTGCAACACTTTACTACTCCCACTGCATGATAGATATCTGGCTTTTGTACACATCTAGCATACACTCAGCTTCTCGTAACTTATGCACGAGTGCAAGTAGTTCTAGCATTCACTTCCTCAACTCTTTGAGGTGCTATCCCTTTAGATAGGTCAGTACCATATCTTAAGGGATGGAAGCCTTTCTTGGAATTTCTAAGAGTGGAATATGTCTAAGGTGTACTACAAATGTGACAGTCCCAATATCCTCTTCTCTTTGCTTCTGAACAACTTCAGAACTAAGATCTAAGAGATATCCTTGAAATCATATTTCGAGATATGTAATAACCAATCTATTAAGCACTTATTATCATCCTTATATCATTCCAAATGATTAGGATATTATCTACATTTAGCACGATGAACATAATGGCACTCCCACTAAACTTCACATGGTTCATCAAGATTCTATCTGAAATCATAATATTTATAATTTCATTAAATCTTATGTTCCAATTACAAGAAGCTTATTTGAGTCCATAGATGGAGTTATTCAACTTGCACAACTTACTTTCCTCAACTATGAAGCCCCGGGGCTACGACTTATGAATATCCTTGGAGAGACATTCATAGAGGAATGCAATCTTGACTTCCATCTCGAAGATGTTGAAGTCAAGTTGTGCAGCTATAGTTAGCAATATTTTGATGGGTCTAAGCATGGTCACTGAAGAGCAAGCTTCATTGCAAGCGATGTCTTCTCTTCAGTGTGTAGCTCATGGCTACAAGCCGTGCTTTGAAGGTCTCTACCTTCTCATCAGGTTCCCTCTTTCTCTTGAAGATCCATTTATACCTTAATGGGTCTAACCCTTATAGGTGGATCCTCGAGGGTGCACATACAACGCTTGTATATGAAGTCTTCTTTAGACTTTTATTGCTAAAATCCATCTTTCCATGTCATGATCCTCAGGAGCTTCATCACATGAAGTCCGATCATTGTCAGACTTAACTAACGCATGGAATACATCCTCAAACTCATTTGAAGAGGTATTAGTGTTTCATCTTTAATTGTCCTTTTAGTTTTCGGTTTCAGGAGCCTCATTATCTTCTCAAGATTCAGTGATTTCCTTTACTTCATTTTCATCTTGATTCTTAAGAGTCTCAACCTCTAAGAATCACATTCTCGGAGATGAGATCTTCTAAGAATCTCAAGATCATAAAGTAGGTATCCAATACCATCCTTTATTTTCCTAATGAAGTAGCACTCTCTAGTGCTTGATTCCAGCTTACTTGCATGGAATCTTATTAAGGATATATAATGTAGTCTCTACTACATACATACCTGGAAACTAAGAGATAACTATGCCAAGATTAATCATTTATCAAATCATGTCACACATGATCTAATTGTATCTCCCTACAACTCTATTGAGTTTAGGTGTGTGTTAGGAGGATTGAGATAGAAATGATATTCATATCTCCATAATGTATTCTTTGAATTTATCTAACAGGTACAAGCTACCTAGGTTAGATCGAAATCATTTCATCTTTCTTCAGACTTTGGTTCTAAATCAAAATTATGAAATCTTTGAACATTTCAAAGTTTTCTTAGGTGAAGAGAAGAAATCTCATATCATACATACTCATCAATAGATATCACATATCCATAATGTTTATTATGATATAGATGATCCACATACATCAATATGTATGAGATCTTGAATACCTCAACATCTAACACCATTCGCAGAGAAGGGTGTATTGGACATTTTACTTTGAATACTATATTCACAAGTATGTAAGATTTGAAATTTTAGACATTCTAAAGTTTCATATTTTACTAGTCCATTGATCTCATCAACAGACACATGTCCAAAACTTGATGCCAGATCATTGTCAAATGATCTTCATCCTCCTATTGATCTTTTAAATGTTTAATTTTCAGTTTTAGAAATCTTAATGAACCATTCATTAAATTTCTAATTTAGTAGAGTCCACTAGATGCCAGATTACTATCTGAAATATATCCATCATAACTCTTATGATAGGTTTATTCCAGAATTCATGTTTATTTCCAACATTTAGAAATAAACTATGAGTGTATTCTTGTATCTAGGTCATAGAGACATTCTCTAAGACAAAGGGCTCTCCCATTGAAAATATGAAGTCCATCTATCCAATAGAGATTGTTGCAACAATTGCATCAAAATCCATGTAGATGACTATTAAACCTAAAGATCAAATTCTCTAGTCTTCTAAAACATATGCAACCCATTGCAAGTGTTGTTAGAAGATTGAGATACAATTATAAGACTTTATCTTATGAAATAAGTAAGTCAAAGTCCATGATTATATGTAGGTTATTCTGATGCTTTATCTGAGTCCTTCACTAAGGATTTTAGACAGACTTGATAGTCATACTATCGACACATCAACTTATTGCAGTATTGACATTCATCCAACTCTTTGGATGTCATATGGAAGTCATAGAAATAAAGTCAACTCTTTTTGACTTTCCTTCCTACATGGGTCCGACCCACACTTCCACTGTGCTCTCTTCATCTATAAACAACCATTGCTCAAGACAAAGGCTCTCTTATGTTATATTCAAAAGAATTCAATGTAAGAGCATTTCAACATTTATACATGCTTCATTAAGTTCATACAATATGAATATTATGAAGTTTCATGAATGACTAGAGTATAGACAGTAGAATGATGTCACTCACCATGTCTACATCCATCTAGACTCTTAAAACATTGGTTCACGTAGGTATTCAAACATTTTGAATACATCATCTCTTTCGAGCTACCATTCTGCATAATGTAGTGAACCATGTCATTCATTATTAAATGTCTAGGGCACATATGTATGCCAAAACATCTTATTTGATTTTATAAGGATTAATTTGACTATTACGATCACCATCGACATGTCACTTCCAAACTATACTTTATGAAAGATCAAGACTATAGAGACATACGAACCCTAAGGTGATGTCTTATTGTCTTATTTAATTTTCATTCCTCAATAATATGAGGAAACTTGCACATTGAAACCACATACATTATGTGTCCAACTGCAAGTACAATATCTGGATCATGAGTCCAATCCATGATATTTTACTTGTTATTATGGAGTATAACATTGAATGGGTTTAATGAAGGATTATATGAAATAAGAAATTTTCATAAGTGTATATATTTATATATATACATATTTTACTTTGATTTAGGAGTTTTTATATCAAAATTGTCTTGCCTTGTCAACACTGAAAGTTCATTCCCTTAATCACTTTCAATGTAAGAGATATACTTACCATTATATCTCAAGCAAGATCTAGGATCTCCTTCCTTATCTTTGTTACATCCCAATAATATGAGAACTTGTGACTCCGATAAAAAGAAGCGGGAACACATTCCACCTTGCAAGTCCAACTTACATCTTCCAATTCAGTCTTTAACACCGGGGCCCACCACCCCTAAGGTGATGTTGACCCGTCATTAATTGAATCAACCGTCAACGTGCTTAATACTCGCTATACGCAATCCAATATCGCCCCAATAATATGAGGACTTGGTATTGGGGTTACTACATATACGACCTTACTCTTTCGAGAAGCTAAGAGCCCGATCCAAATGGATTGTATGCAGGAGCTGTCACTTCGGACATGCATCTCCTACATACAATATCTGACGACGGAACCCGTGGCCTTGACGGAAGACCATGGATGTCACTTATGTGATCCTCCATATCATATTCAAATTCTAATTAATCATTATGAATCATATTCATTACGATTAATTCTTCCAAGGGAAATACACATCTATTCATAATAGAGTGTTTTTTATTGGATATAATTAACTTAATCGTATTAAATTAATTATCAATTCAATTCAATTAAAAAACTTGATTTTACTTGAATATATGGTATTACTCAAAGTACGTACTAATTGGAATTTTAATAATTAGAAAAATACATCATGATCTCTCAGGCATTATTCGTTCCCTACCCGCTGTCATGTCCAGTACCGGCGGGAGTGGGACAGACCGCAATCGGTGAGACCCGCTACCTCAACGCTCCCCGACTAGACACCATATCCGCCTCGGGAAAAAACAATGCCGAGTCAATCACTTTGTACTTGAGATGATCATCGGTCTTTCAACCGAAATTATACCATATAGTAATAATCAAAATCATTTTGATTATAAGGAAATTTTCTAGACAAATTCCCAAAACCTATTCAAGTAACAAGTTTGATGAAAGTGTATCAAGTAACCAATTGGTGATCTGGATCTAATCTAATCATTCATTGGTTGAGGCAATGTCATTTATGAGAATAATTATTGTTCTAACATTTCCCAAATATTATCCACAATTATTCCAGAAAATTAACTTTTAATTTTGTAATTTTTCTTAAACGACAATCACAAGGTTTCAGATAATGATGCAATTTCCGGCAGTGACCCTCACTAACTAAAAATAACATATCTCATTCATTTTAAATCTAAATTAAGCAAAATCAATTTTCAGAAATTGATAACTTGATTTAAAAATGAAACCATGGGATAAACATGCATTTCCAGGCATTTTAAAATTGTAATTAATATCTTAATTACGTCTCTAATTGCCATCCCCAAAAACAGTGGACATATGGTCAATAAAATGATCATATCTTGAGCAAACGGAATCCAAATTACGCAAACTCAAATCCTATTGTTTCCTTAATTAATGGGAAACAATATCCAATTTAAAATTTCGTGTTTAAATATTTTAAACAGGGTCGAAATTTTATCACAAGACTGGTATGCGAAAATTGAAATGCTAAAATTTTCACGAACCCAAACGAGCCCAAATTTTTGTAGGTTCATGGATCATATCCAAAACCTCCGTAAACCTGGATCTGATACCACTTGAATGATATGGGAAAATCCTCAAGCACATAACGGAAGTGTGATGATCGCATTGAAAGCGATCAGGAGCGACTAGTCGCACAAGTCGCTCCGAGCAGCGGAAATTAAAAATTTTTGTGACGCAACCACATGATCCAAGAACACTTCTCGGATCGTTTCATCTAAACTACAAACAAGTAATAGTATTACCTCTTGAAGCGTGGTTGCGATCGAGTCTCTAAACAAAGAGACCTCCTGTCTCAAGTCCGATCCGACGGAGGAGGCACTTGCCAGCGCGTGGATGAGACACGTGCTTCTCGCAATCCATGTTGATGATCCAAGCCACGATTCTCTTGATCTCGACAAATGAGATACGACGTCTTCTTCACGAGCAAGGCATGCCGAAGTAGACGGAGATCCATGAGCAAACGATCGGACATCATAACGACGACGCTGCAACGATGGAGGATCTATCTAGGGCATCCATGGTGGACGGCCACATGAGAGATAGAGAGAGTGGGCATGTAGAGACAAGAGAGAGAGAGAACATTCGTTGATCTATCTCCTGAAGAGCAGGGGGTGCCTCTTCTTATATACGGTTTTGGGAGTCTATGGATCCAATCCACGGACAACACACAATTAATGGTTGAGGTTGATTTGTATTTCTTTCAATGGATAAGATGTTGTTGTAAAAACACAACAACTATTGATTTAATTTAAATTAATTTCCATTGATAAATCAATCAAAAATAATTTCAAATAAATCATCTTTGATAAGAGAAAAGATATAGGAGAGAATAAACCAATCTCCTCATAAGAGGGAACGGCTACTCTTCTCCTCATGGAGAGTTGTAGCCGTCCACTCCTCGTTGGTGGACTTGGTCTATCTCTTCAAATTATCATGAAATCTCATTATCTCATGATATATATCATCATCTCTTGTTGACAATATTTTCACAAAAAAATAATTCTAAATTATCTTATGGAAAATATCAACCATGCCATTGAAATTATGTGAATCTAATTCACAACCCAAAACTAAATATAATTATATTTTTTTACTAATCATTCAATGTGAATCCAATTCACAATAACAATTAATCAACAAATATAAATCACAATATGCTCTCTTTAATATATTATAAATCACATTTATAATATATATGTTAATATGGATAGTGCTATTCACATTCTTCATATCCATGATAATTAAATCACATTTAATCATCTTGTATTTCTTTTCTCATGTGCCCAAATAATATGAATCACATTCACATTATTCATATCTTTGATAACTAAATCACATTTAATTATCTTAGATATCTCTCCTTGTGATATGAATCAAATTCATATTATCCATGCTAATTAAATCACATTTAATTATCAATTTTCTCGATGCTTGGATACATATATCAACAATGAAATTATCCATGAACTCTTTCGAGGATAATGCGTTTTCTCCGTGGATACTTGGAGATAAGGACATGGCGGTTGTATTGTTCCACGTATAGTGACTTGGATATTGAGATCACATCTCATATCCAGATCTCGGGCCTCCAATAGATGATTGATTAAATCAAGACCGCAAATCTAATCTTCTCATTGCATCTGAATCACATTCAGATCAATGTCCAACATTTGGATTAAGTTTAGACCACTTCTCTACGAGAGGAGTCACTAAAATCCAGACCCGTTTCATCACTCCCTAGGAATGGAAGCGTCATGTTTATACAATCATTTATGATCACATCACCCTCAGGTATTCCCAATACTTGTACATCATGCATATTGGAATACTCAGAATAAACCCTAAGTATTAGATCAACTTTATACTGTCTACTTCAGGGTTTTATCGGTAAGTTTCTCATTTGATCATTGGGAGTTGGTATCGATCATATACTTTCCAAAAGCATATATCATACCTAGGTATTGATCATATACTTTCCAAAAGTATATATCGAACCTACAAATTCAGTCAAGCTTCCAAAGCGAGACGACCGTGCACGGAATTTGATTCTTCCCAATATCTCATGAGTGAGCTCATGTCTTCCGGTTCAGTAACTGAACCTGTATGATCCCTTTGAGAGATCATATTACTTATATGCCCTTACATGCACACCAACGCGCTGGTGTATAGACCTTGATTAGGTCATCAACCTATTGGTCTGCCAAATGTACATACTCAGACATATAGTAACACATCTATCTCCGGTCAGAGGATGTGTGCCTGTATCGTGACAGCTTACGATATAGGACTTTGATTATCTCCATCTCGTTAAGTTAACCCTTTGACTTAACTAATATGACACCTCCGAATCTCTATTCCTATGCAGAGGACCTGCATCAAGAGGTCGGTCATATATCATCCTATGTGAGAAAGGATTGCCATCTCCTACTCAGGTTGGAGATCACATCTTAACAATCATTTGACGGTGCTTGATGAGTCCTCAATCTAACCCTTTAGATATTCATCCAAGCACCAACCTCTATGATTCAATTATTGAATCAACAGCTGTATGATTATTTAGATGGCCATGGTACATAACCCTAATTGTACTAAGGGACCTATTATGCAAATTATTTATTCTTCATTTCAGATCAGGGAATGATATTCGCAATAACATTTATTGCATAATGGCTCGTCGTGGGCTCGCATGTCCAACACGAAGAACCCCCTTCCCCAGCACGCCGCCTCCCCTGCGAAGCCTCCCGAACCACTCGTCCCCCCTCCCCCAAGCTACCTCCCCTGCGAAGTCCGATCGATCGAAGTCCCCTGCGCCTCCCCTACGAAGCCCCCACTCCCCCTGAGTCACCGCCACCCCTACGAAGTATGATCAATCGAAGCCCCTCCACCTCCCCTGCGAAGCACCCCAGCCACCCCGCGCCTCGCCTCCCCTACGAAGTCCCTGCCTCCCAGCCATCCCTCCCCTGCATAGCACCCCCCGCCACCCGCGCCTCCCACTCCCTACGAGCCCCCCTGCCGCTGCCTCTCCTGCGAAGAGCCATCCCCCGCCACTCCTCCCCTACGAAGCACCCCCCGCCACCCGCGCCTCATCTCCCTACGAAGATCCCCCCCACCACCGAGCAGCCGCCTTCCCTGTGAAGCCCCCCTTGCTAGAAGCCCCCTGGCCCCGGTGTCCCCCCCATCTCCCCTGCCACTGGAAGCCCCATCTCCTCCAGGTCGAGTGCTGCCCCCGCACCTCCTCCAGTCCAGGTTGAGCCTCGTGGGAGGGGAAGCTATAGGAGGAGGGAGGATTATTTTTTCTTCTCTTGGTTAATCTAGCCGTCCGATCGTGGATTGGTTAGATTAACTCGTTTTTAATCAAGGAAGTTAACTCTAGATGTGTCAATTTAACGGTAGGGTTCGTATGGTAAGATGGAGCAAGTTTACGGGGTCGAGGGAGGAATTAGGTTCCAGGTAAAAATCCCTAATAAAAAGTATAAAATTATGTGTTTTACATTTTCATCAATTTAATTTGGATTTGGAACAAGTATAGTTTAGTTGACGGAAGCAATCTTTTAATCGGATTCTTTAAAAAAAGCCTAAGAGATCGTTCGGTTCGGAGACAAGCAAGAATAATGATGGAGAATAAGGAGAATAACGGTGTATTCTCTGTTCAACTAAGAAGATAGGAATAAGAAGACTAATGTGGAATAAGGGTAGGTAAGGTGGAATAAAGATAGGAATAAGGGTGAAATAAGGTAAAATAATAGGGACGTAGATCGAAATAGTCGTACTCATGGGAACCGCATTGGATGGGGAATTGATCCTTATTCCAGTGCTTATTGTTCAAACGAACAAAGCCCAAGAGATCAGAATATGAGTAATTTTCAAAAAAAAAACTTAGATGATTGTAGAATTGGATCAAATATGTAAGCTTTGGAATGTTGAAAATTAAGTTTGAAATGAGCTAACATATATTTGGAAAAATATAGATGATATAGTTTATTCTCAGTGCAACAAATTTGACATATAGTAATGTATAATTTAATATTCGTTTACATATCTTGCAGAGCTAAATATATAACAACCACTTTTATTCATTTCTTCATTCTTTAAATTTGTAACAATTACAATAATTGTCAGCATCGATTCATATAACAATGGTTGTCCAATTTTTTTCTTCTAATCTTTGCTAAATTTGTCATGATTACAATAAAATTATAAAAAAGAATCAACAAATAATCGTTATATAAAACTTTCTCAACGAATATGATATTCATTGCAAAATGCAAGAACAAAAATGTCCTAAATGAATTATATTTGTTATATGTTTAATATCCGAAGATAAAGCAAATATCCAAATTATTTATTTTCATAGGTCAATTTTGTTGGAATGCATTCATGGCATTGCTATTATATAATTATCACTATAGTATCATAATTTATATGCATTTTTTACCTTACGTGTCCTCTTTGAAAATATGCTGACTCCATCGCTGAATAGCACCTTCTCCTTCTCCCCACCTTCTCTGGGGCCATATCGTTGCTAGCATCCCTACCACCACTCTCGTACACCATCACCATTGGCACCACCACAATATCCATGATTGCCGTCACCACCACTGTTGGCACCACCGTCGCCACCCACACCACTGATGGAGGACGATCACAACAGGAGAAGGTGTGGTGCTCGAGCTTGGGCGCTTCCGTCAGTGTGACATTCATTGTTTATAGGCCTATGCAAACGACTCGTAAGCCCCAAAAAACCCTAACCGCCTATCACCCTTTTCTCATTAACAACTTCTTGTTAGTATGGGTTGTTTACCAAGTTCGATGACCACTCGGTCATCTAAAAAATAGCTAACATCTCCCACTTGACCGATGTGGTCATACTACACTCCTACTATTCGTGAGGTGTCTATATTGTAGTGATGTTTATTCCCAAGGCTTCAATTTACTTGAATGCCTTCTAGTTGACTCATATGTTCCTGAGTCCCATTAAACAAACATGTTTAATGTACGATCTTGTTGGAATTCCTTTTGTGAAAGAATCAGCTAACATCTCACTCGTGGGAATGTATATTACCTTAATATCTGGTTTGGTTGTTATATCTTGAACATAATGCTATTGAATTTTAATACGTTTTCTTCTGAACTATTTGCCCCACTGTTAATCAAGCTTATTGCAGTTTGATTATCACAAATATATTTCAACTGGTCCTTTGACCAATTCAAGGCCTAAGTTCTCAAGAAAACGTCTAATCCAAACATCATGAGTGGAGCCATGTTGAGTGCAATATATCCAGCTTCTTGTGTATGTCTAGATACATAACTTTGTTTCTTGCTTCCCCAAAAATAGTTACACCACCAAACATGAAAATATAACATGATATGGATTTCCTATCATCAACATCTCCTTCAAAATCTACATCGAAGTATCCCATAATTTCAAGTGATTCAGCTTGATAAACCGATTTCAATTGTGCAATACCTTTCAGATATCGAAAAATCCTCTTAGTGGATTCCCAATGAGCATGGTCGAGATTATTTTGATATCTACTCACTAGGCTTACTGGATAAGACAAAACAAGTCTCGTACATAACATTGCATATATTAAATTACCCACTGCTTGTGGATATGGAACATCAAGTCATTTTTGTCCCTTTCCTGGACATTGACTTTTACTAAACCTTTTTCCGATCACAAGTGATGTAGGGATGGAGTACTATTTTGCATTCCAACCTTTTTGATCTCGACTCAATGTTCTTGAGCTTATGTCTCTACTGATCTGGATTCCAAGAACATAGGATGCCTCTCCCATACCCTTCATCTTAAATTCAGAACTCAATTTATTCTTTATATCATTTAACATATCTACGTCATTTCCTGCAAGCAAGATGCCATCTACATATAATGTCAAAATCATAAACTTGCTCGCACTATGCATGACATATATATAATTATCCAATTTATTAGCGACAAACCAAATTGACTAATTATATAATGGAATTTGAGATACCATTGTCGCGAGGATTGTTTCAATCCATATAGAGACCTTTTCAATTTATAAATCATATTCTCCTTACCATTTACCTAAAAACCATCAAGTTGTCGTATGTATATGTCTTCTCTCATTTCTCCATTGAGAAAAGCGGATTTGACATTCATTTGGAATAATTCCAAATCCATATACGCGACCAGTGCCAAAATCATCCCTATCGATGCAAATTTGGCAACGGGAGAATATGTTTTCTGGAAAATCAATTCTAACTTTCTGAGCATAACCTTTAGCAACTTTCATGCTTTGTATTTATCAATTGTACCATCAACTCGGTACTTTTCTTAAAGACCCATTTACATCCTATGGACTTCATAGCTACCAGTAAGTCGCATAGTTCCCAGACACCATTTTTGTCTATCGAGTCAAGTTCATCCTTCATAGCGGTCGTCCACGATCCTGACTCAGATGAAGCCATCGCTTCATCAAAGGATACTGGATCCGTACAATCCACAATATCCTCATCAACAGCAAAACACGAAACCTCGCAAGAATACAGATGGTAGTCGTGCATCCATGCAGGTTGTGTTCTGGGTCTTTTGTTTTCAGCTAAACCAATGGGTTGACTAGGCTCACCCATAACCTTCAATGGAATATCGGTATTCATAGGTTCATCCTCTACAAACAGAAGAAAATATCTTTCTATTTGGTCTATTTCCGAGTCAGAATCATTATCATGGAAATCAACTAGAGGTTACAAATCCTCTGATCCTGCTTCCTTATCCTCTTTATTATGAGAAAAGTAGCATCACAACACTTAATTAAACCCCTTTATTGATCTAGAAACCTATATCCTTTGGATTTCTCTGAATAACAATAAAATGCACTTCGTTGTCTTGAAATCAAGCTTATCTCTAAGCTGATACCAGACTAAGACATGTGCTTCGCATCCCCGTCTACGAAGATGATCTAACTGTGGGTTCTTCCAATCCATATCTCATATGGTGTGGATTTACGAATTTCATGAGAATTCTATTTCGTATATAATTTGCAGTCCAATACGGTTTCACCCTACAATTTCTCCGAGAGTCTCTGAATGGGACATGCACCTGACCGCATTCATCAATGTTCGATTTTTCCTTTTCGCTAAATTGTGGCACATGTGACATTATCATATGTTTAACAATGCATGCATGAACGCAAAAGTCATTAATCTCTCTCAAGTTTAATTCTCCACCTTTATTCGTCCTTAGCACTTTGATTGATCTACCCAATTTAATTTCTACCTCAGCTTTATACCTCGTAAAGCATTTAAACGTTTTAACTTTTCTTTCCAAGAGATATACAAAGGTAAACCTCCAATAGTCATCAATAAAGGTAATAAAATATTCCTTATTTTCATATGTTTTGGCACTTAGAGAACCATAAATATTTCTATGATTAATTCTAGCAATTCCTTTGACCTTTGGCCACTAGAAAAGGGCTTTCTACTCATTTTCCGGTCAAACAATGCTCACAGGGCAATGTTCTTGCTCTTGTAACGTTAGGCAATAGATTTAACTTTATTATTTGATTCATCTTATTATTTCTTGGATGACATACTCTCATATGCCATAAATCAAAATCAGACAATAAACAGAAGGAGTAATTCCAATCACCCTTTATTGATTCTACAAAAACAAGGATAGAAAATAAGTCATGCTCGGGAACAAATTTGTCGACTACAAAGACATTTTTATCTCGACCTATAGAGACATATTTATTATAGATTCTAATTTCCTGATTCTTCTTCAGGAGAGCTGTCACTAAAATCAGATTCCTTCGGATCTCTGGAACATAGAATACATCTTGGAGGGTCATCACACTCTCCCTAAGATCCATCCTATAAGTTCCAACACCTTCCACATCTAGGTAGGTGTTGTTGCCTATGTAGATCCTTTGGTCGTCCTTTTTCATCTCTTTGAATTCCACGAGTCCCTCTTTGATCTTCATGATATGTCGGCCGACACCAGAGTCCACCCACCAGCTTCACAATCGATTGTGGCAGAGTTACACTCAACCACACCAACAAATTCGTGCTTCTTGCCCTTATTTTCCGGGACCTTTATCTGGCTCGATTTCACCACTTTAGTGGGGAAGTTGGTATTGAAATGGCCAAATTCTCCACAAGAATAACACATTCCTCGTGGGCATTTTCCACGTTGCTGCTGGTTGCCTTTAAATTTAGCTTTCGTGGGACCCATATGTTTATTATGATGAACATCATGTGCCTCTTCCTGTTGAACTTCGAAGACATCAGTCTTCTTCCTTCTGGCAGTTAAGTCCTCCTCAATCGCAATTTGAGCGGACAAGTCAATCACGCTCTTTAGGGCTCAATTTTGCCTTAAGGTGGTTGCAGCCATATTGAATGAAGACGACAGACTATTCAAGATAGTTTCCACCTGCAAATTCTCAGGAATAGTAGTTCATGCTATCTGCATGTCTTTTGCCATCACTATCATCCGATTGACGTGTTCAATAACACTATCGACTTCCTTCTTTGCACGTGTTATATTTGTGCAACAGGAGCTCCACATTCACCTTTGTCTTGGAGTCATACTTCCCTTGATCTCTCTCCATAACTCGTATATGGATTTACGGGCTTCAAAAATCCTAATCAAATCATCCTCCATATGTGTGAGGATCAAAATACGAGCTTTCTTACCTATTTTCTCCCACTATTCAAACAATTTCTTGTGGACAACTTTCTCAGCATCAGTTGCTTCTTTGGAGGGTTCAGGTGGAGGAAGGGTGTCAATGATGCTATCCAAATTGTCATGCATCAGGCCATATAAAGTTTTCCGACTCCACGTATCATAGTTGACACCATTCAGCTTTTCAACCTTTTGTATATATATATTACTTTGCAATGATTTGATATTTAAAGCAAGATCAACCATTTAACAAAAAAATGGAATAAAGGTTATGCCTTGACGAAAAAAAGACAAAGAAATAATAGAAAAGTAACTAGTAAGATATCATTGCACATTCAATGAATCTTTAAAAATCGATATTCATTGACTAATAGAATGTTTAAACGAAAAAAAGAAGCTATGAACAATACTGATAAAAAATGCAGCTAGATTGACCATGATATTCGCCATTATGTATTTGACTTTTCAAGGTTCTGTTATCTCCTTTCCTTTTTTAAAAAATATCCATTTAAAAAAGTTTTGTTCAATGCCTAAGATAAATAAAAATGATATTTGCAACCCCTAATTTGTTAAGAAGATATAATGCTAAGTATGAAGGGGAATTCATAAACTAGAGTTTGTATGCAATAAACTCTGAGATCAAGTGACTCAATTTTTTAGAAATTCTGGAATGTTGTATATAAGGCAAACAATAAAAAAAACTTTGATCAGCAAGTCACTCACGTGGAGTGTATCATGTCAATGGGGAATAAAATAAAATAAGATATGGACAATACGGTGGCGTGTTGACGAGGATCTGACTTGGGACGTACACAAAGGTTACATCTATAAGATAAAAAATAACGTTCTCTACATAAAAAAGAACTTTACCAAATATCCCCTTACCCTGCGGCTCTCATGGGTTCTAGAGGAGAACACAAAGGTTGGAGTCGCATCGGTGAGGTTCGGTGGAGCAACAAATCAAGGAACTTGCAATGGCAGATCGAAAGGATGCATCGGCGGATCGAAGAACCCGCAGCTCAGATCGAGGACATAGTGGCGGATCAAAGAACCCGCAACGGCAGATCGAGGGGCAGAGGCATTGCTCGGATTGTCGGCACTTGTTCTTATACCAGTGATGGACGACGATCACAACAGGAGAAGGTGTGGTGCTCGATTTTGGGGCTTCTGTCAGTGTACCGTTCATTGTTTATAGGCTTATGCGCATGACCCATACGTCCCAACAAACCGTAAACACATATCCTCTTTTTTCGCTAACAACTTCTTGTTAGTGCGGGGTGTTTACCAAGTTCGATGACCACTCGATCTGCTAAAAAATAGCTAACAAACACCACCACTATCGTTACCACTGTGTGCTTTGCGCATATAGTTTACAACGATACACACCACCTGCTCACTCACCGTGCCATTACATCGCAACCCCACCATGTCATTGCATTGCATCGTCACAACCGCCACACCGCCTATGCTCTGTTTGCCGCTACAATCATCATCTGCAAAATGTATATTCATCTATATATCCCTCCAATATGTCATTCGAATTTTTTCAGAAACATAGACTCTAGATGGAGGGCATAGGAGTCTCCATTTCTGACGAAATTCGAATGGCATATTTGAGGGATATATAGATGAATATACATGATGATATTTTGTAAAAAAATAAAAAATTACAGGAAAAGGGCGCAGGGGCAGCCCCATTTTTTCCATATATATAGGGTAAAATGGGGCCGCCCCCTCGGGGGGAGCTAACTTGGCTACCCCCGCCCCATTTTCTCCATATTTTTTATTTTTTTTAAAATACTTCCATAAACTTTCATTATTATATACCTATATTACATCATTCAAATTTCGTGCGAAACATAGACTCCTACGTCATTCATTCAGACGGGGCCAGTTTCAACAATTCTATGACCGTCAAAAAATGATTGTCTGAATGGAGGCATAGGAGTCTCTATTTCTCACGGAACTTGAATGACATAATATATGGATATAGTGATGAATTTTCACTGATTCATTTTTCAAAAAAATAAAAAAATATAGGGAAAATGGGGCAGAGGAAGCCAAGGTAGCTCCCCCCAGGGGCAACCCCATAAATAAATAAATATAAATATATATAATCATGTGAGAGCCCCATATTGAGGAAGCATGAGAGCAGTGAGTCTGAACCACTAGATTACGCTCATCTCTCTCCTTCTCCAATCAACCAGTGTGTGATGAGCAGAATCTAATGGTTCAGACTCACTACTCTAATGCTCTCACAATCCCGAGCTCTAACAGGATCAGTCCTTTATGTATATGATTTATTTCCAATAAAAGCATCTTTAATGGGTGTATGGAAAGCTCACTATCGCATCCGTATGTAATTAATTCAATGGATCCGATTACTTTCTATTTATCTTAATTTTTTAAATGTTGAAAATCCATATCAATCATTTTGTCACATTCTAAAAAACATTCTATTTTTGCTCCATTCGTTGGGAATCCCTTGATAGGGTTTCCCCCTTCCATAGGCCATAACACACAACAACGACGCGAGTTCCACGTGGGAGGTCGACAACGAGATGGTGACATAGGGAGGGTGACAACTAGATGCACGATGAGGGCGACGACGCGACACACGGGGAGGGCCACTGCCACGCATGGGGATGAAGGTGTTAAGGCACGAGGAGGGGAGTGTGTCCGCGAAGGCAATGCTCGAGGGCACGATGTTCGAGGCCACGTATGGTGAGGGGGAGGGTGACAGTGCAAGGGGTGGGTGGGGGTGACGGTGTACAGGGCGGGGAAAGGTGTCGACGCTCGAGGCCACACATGAGGAGGGTGCAGACCTTGAAAGGTGTTAGCATCAATCCTCCTAGGTTGATGCTAACATGCATTATTTATTTATTTTATTTTGATTTATTGATTATTCAGTCATTTTATTTATTCCACAAATTAGTTATTTGATTTTAAAAATAGATGCTTTAATTTTACAATTGATGGGTTGACTTTTACAAAATTGACTCTTAATTGTTCTAATCCATTCTCTGACTTTACATTCGATTTTTACAATCCCAGTTCTTTTTTTACAATACTAGTTCTTTTTGTTACAAATCAAATGTATTTTCTACAATCTCAGATTATTTTTTTGCATTTATCTCAGATCTTTTCTACCAACGTAACAATGTGTCTACCACTAGGGGTGTTCAAAAATATCCGGGTCAATGGGTACTCGACCCGACCCGTTCATTTTGACCCTAAACCCACGGGTACCCTTTGAAAATGTTGGGTCGGGTACTCGTAATGTCATGACCCGTGCCCCATATAAAAACCCCCACGGGTACCCGCGGGTACGCAGTTGGAAGTTTCCACTACCAATTGATTCACAAAAAAGCAAATGGTTAGATACAAATGCCAACATAGATGTTACGTTATTCTTATCTATTTTAAAAATATATAAATGGACGTGGATACAAATATCGATGAATATGGAAAACATATTGCCGAATTATTAAAAATGAATATCGGTATGAAATGGATGCAAATTAGATAGAAAAAAATAATAGAATCAAAATTATATAGATAAGATTAAATTTATATGTATGGGACAGCTCATATATGTATTCATTTTGAAATCGAAATATATATATATATATGTCAAAATTTGAATTAACATATATGATAAGGAATCAGATACGATCCAAATCGACATGCATGCATCCTAGCATCCAAACATGATGATAATAAATACAACTAAATACGAATTATATTGCACACGTGCTCGTGTACGCGCACGCACGCACCCACCCACATGCGCATCCGCGCCCGCGTCCATGCAAGCGAACATGCCCACGTGCTCGCGCATGTGCCCACTCCCACGCCCACGTGCACACATAAAAGCACGCATACACACACACATCGTGATAACCAATTGCAATGATAATTAATATAACCATGTACAAATAGGAATAGATACGTATATATTGTTTGCCATGTTGTCCTCAGATTATATATATTTACATCTCGTTTATCCGTATTTGACTCATTATGACGATGAACCTACATGAATGTGTCATTATTAGATCAATATCTGATAGTATTCCTCCCAATTTCATGTATTCATATGACTTACAATATCTGCATAGTTTTGTATATCCTCATTAATTTATTTATCTATGTTTATATATCTTTATCTGAATGCATTTTGCACCATTTAGATTTTTGTATCCGGCATTATTATTTATGAATATGATATAGATACAAATATACATAGTTGGACATATCGTTTGCATTTTAATATATGCCACCTTTCACTTGAAGTATCTCTCTTTATCCCCACATGTACCCGCGGGTATCCGTGGGTAGCCAACATCTATTGGCATTAACCGGGTACCCGTTGCAATTGTGTACCCATTGAAATGGGCCGGGTCGACCCGTGACCCAATACCAACGGGACAGGGCGGGTCGCTATCAAATGGCGCGGGTACCCGCTCCATGACACCCCTATCTACCACCCAAACGATCAAGATTCAAATCCCCCTTATGGGGGGTTGTGTTAGGTAGTTGACAGCAAGTATAAAAAATAGTCGAATCTTTCAACATGGATTTGAGCAAGAATCCATGTAGCCAACCCCACTTATAGTAGGAGAAGACTTTGACATTTATTTTTTTGTCTCAGATCTTTTCTATCATTTTTTTCTTTTTTCATATTTTTTGACAACATGAGTTCATTTTTTACAAATCTCAAAATACATTTACAATATTATTTTCATTTATCATCTCTTTTATCATTTTCTAACAATTCCATATTGCTGTGGCAAATCTCAATTCAATTTTTATAATCTCAAATCAGATTTTACAAACATCAAGATGTTTCCTACAAATCTAAGACTGCTTTTTACAAAAGACATTATCAAATTTGCAATTACAATAATAATTGTAGTTCTAACTACGATCTTATTTTACAATGCAAGATACAAATTTACAATGTGGAAGCAAATTTTACAAAGATGAATAGCACAAAAGTGCTCCTTTGTTGACGAAACCTCATTGAATAAATATCAATAAAAATTACCAAATCGGGCAGACTAAAATTAGTAAAATAAAAAGGATTAAATGAAATTCAAATTCAAAGCAAAAATCAATGACTAAAATACCCTTTTGAATAAAAGTACCTTTAGATTGAGATCTAATCTCATGATGGGTTTTCCATTAACCTAGAAAATGTGCACCTCATTGGAAGGGTCCGATATATAGGGGCGATCTTGTGAGATGAGACTTTTGTGAGATGGTGAGATGGATAATCTTAACCGCTCATTTTACTATCATTCACGGCATGAAGCCTGGGCGGATTTAGATCACCATATATCACCATGGTGTCATTCAAAATTCAACTTAATTCGAGACTTCTATCTCCTCCACCAAGACTGTCAAATTTTAATGGTCTCAGAATTATTGAAATTGACCCCCTCCAGGTGGACATATTAGAGGTTTTTTTTACACGAAATTTGAAATACACGTTCCACTTTTTATTCTATCTAAAGCTCCAGGTTTCATACAGTGAATGATGGTAAAATGAGCGGTTGAGATTACCCATCTCACCACCTCACAAAAACCCCATCTCAAAGGATCGCCTCTGTATATATAATGTGTGAAACTGCTGCTAAAAATAAATTACTCCCCTACCGACTTAATTTTGCATCAAGAAGCACCCTAAATCAAATGCAAGTTTGGAAGACACACACAGAGAGAGAGAGAGAGAGGATGGGGAGTATGCACTCTGGTGCATGTAATTTTACATGCATCGGGGCTTATATCTCCCACATTTTTTTGGGAAAATATCATCGTGTATATTCATCTATATATCCCTCCAATATGTCATTCGAATTTCGTCAGATATTGAGACTCCTATGCCCTCCATCTATAACAGGTCGATTACAGCAATTCTAAGACCGTTAAAATTATCTATTCTAGATGGAGGGCATAGGAGTCTCTGTTTCTGACGAAATTCAAATGACATATTGGAGGGATATGTAGAGGAATATACACGATGATATTTTCCCAAAATATAAAAAAATATGGGAGATTTAAGCCTCGGTGCATGTAAAATTACATGCACCAGGGTGCATACTCCCTTTTCTCATATATATATATATATGTATGTATGTGGTCGTCAATAATGATATGATACTCAAAGTCTGGTCCGTCAATTATTTCCGGCGGCTGATGCCTACGACTAATCATATAATAACCACAAGATATTAACCTCAACACGAATGACAACTTGCTTCATTCATCAGGCAGTTTTGTTATATTAATCCATCATCATCATTTTGATGTTTTCAGTTGCATTTTATTGCCCATCAAAATTTTCTTCCATCATTTTTTTAATATAAAACCAACCATTTGCATTTAGCTTAAACCAGAAAGAAAACAACATGTAATTGATATGTAACATTCCACAGGTAGACATGCTGAAAGGAGGATAGAATATAGTAAATGTAACTTTTGTATGTTAGTTTCAATGCTTATTCCACCATTGGTAACCTACATATGGAGCCCCATTAGGTATTTATTGATCGTCGATCTGAGTATGCAGAATATAATATGTTTTAGTTTGTTAGATTATGTAATACGTTGAAGAAGAAGAAGAAGAAGCATGTAATTTTGTACTTTGGAATCTTGAATATAATAAAACAACAACAAAGCCTTCTCCAGCTACATGGATTTTTCATCTTCATTCAAATCCATTTTGACTCATTCTCGAACTTAGATCCAAGTAATTAATTAATAACCATTCGGATAGTTTCCTTTCAATATTTATTAGAACTTCCTTGTCATCTATTTGCCGGTTAACATCCGAAATTTCGCATCTTCTAACTGATGCATCAACAGAGCTTCTTTGCAAATGATCGATAGGAAACTTGAATATAATGCAAGTTTTTTCTTTTGGAAATCACATTGTCTTACATGCTACGTTCATTATTGTGTAATGTAATATCATGCTTTTTGCGAATGGCTTGATATTTACAAGAAACTTATAAACACAGATTAATAAACGTTATGCTTACATCTTTAATTTCCTATGATATCAGTGTACAAAGAAGAGATGGGGGGGGGGGAGGGAAGAGAAGATACGAGAGAGAAAAGAAAGATTCATTTCTTTCTTTCTTTCTTTTTTAATTTTTCGCATCACTCTAAAAAAAAGTGGGAAGGAGGGATACATAAAAATTATGCACATTATATACACGCAAATACAAGATTAATAATATATACACTATATAAGCAGGAGAACCTGAAAAAGTCGGCAAACCATTCACCAAATAATCAAACAAATGATTCATCGACCCATCCAATCACATCAAAGATCGGCAAATCATACGATGAATTATACCTTAGATCTAGAAAAGTATTCACCATGCCCAGGGCTGAGGGCGAAATAAACTTCACGCATACACTGTCATGGTGAAAAGCCTCTTAGGGCCCATTCGAATACAAAAAAACCTTTGGCATATGCGGTTTTCCTTGCAAAAGTCTAGGGTTGGCAGCCAGTAGGGTGGAGCATTGGGCCGGGCCTGCTGGACCCTATCCTTACCTGACCCGTAAAAATCCAGACCCGCCCGAACCCGATCGAGATATGGTCGGGCTCGGGCTCTCATTTTGCTAAAATATTGAACTCGGGCTGGGCTCAACCCGAACCCGTGGGAACCCAAGTCTCACATTAATTCTGCATGTATATGCTTCCCACGTTTGTTCTGCACCCACCTTGAATCGTAGATGCCCCCCTCCCCTGCTTCCCACGTTGATGCTTTCTCAGCTTTGATATTAAATTAAAATCATGCAGATTACCCATCAGCATAATAGAATTGTAAATGCTACAATAGTTAGCAGGAATTGAAGTTTTTTATTCCAGCTTCTCCATTCTTGTATTTAAAGAACCCATTGACCCATGAAAAACTGAAGACATATACCATACTAATTTATCCATTCTTTCGAGTGAATCGGGATGTGGAGAATTATTTTGTCCTAGCCATTTGATACTAAAGACATATACCATACTGATTTACCTTGCTCTAATCATTAAATAGTAATGTTAGTTGGACCCTCGTTGCATTCTCACCATAATACAATGAATTGTTACGACTTGATTAGTGTTATATGTTGCCTAAGCTGCATTATATCTATAACCATGATTTCGTCTTCTCGATATCAACATACAGTTGCATTGAGATGCAATCTATTATAAATTACTTTTTGCTCACAATATATGTCTTGTCCAGAAAATATATCTTCAACAGGGTGACCATTCGACTAACATACAACATGAATTATTGTACAGAAGCATTCCAAAGAATACATCTTTAGATGGAAACCTTTCATTCGATTAACACAGACAATATCCTTAAGGGAGTACTATTCATCTGATTGTTGTAGTTCTCTGGAGAAAAGTGGAGGCGGGCCGAGCCCGACCCGAACCCGGGCCCGATCCAGTAGGACTTGGGTCGAACCTGAGTCCTCGTTTTCACCAAAAATGCGGGCCTCAACCCGGCCCAAATCCCGAGGAAATTTGGTGGGTTCGGACTGAGCTTTTCCGGGTTAGACCGGGTTGAGCCCAATGCTCCACCCTAGCAGCCAGGTTTCCATGCAAACCCTTCATTTGCACCTCGAGGGTGGGTCGCACCGATCATATTTATTCCCTCTCCTACGAGACCCACTCGGCAACCACACTCTCATTTCATACATCAAATCATCATTTCTCATTCTTCCGTTAAAAAAACTATTATAAATATACAATATTGTCATTTAAAAATTATAAAATACTCAACATCTAATCATTTCCAAACTTCAATAAAATCACATCACAACAAACACTCTTAACAACAAACCCTTCATCCAGACGCCAAAATACACGAGGATTATCCACCAGATAACATAGTTTTTTGGCACACCTAAACGTTACCTTAAAAAACCACCTTCAAGCTGGAGCTTTCTTCTAAATTGAGGAATCTCAAGTAGAAACTAAATCAACACTAGCCAAACACAAACAAAAGTGGCAATGCTCATACATCAAAATATAAGAAAACATCACTCCGCATCGCAAGGAAATAGCACTGAAGAAAGGCTAACAAAAGGTAATTATGTGAAGCATCCAAAATATCAACTTGCTAAATGAGCAAAAAGGAAGAAGCAACTAACAACGATGGAATCATCGCCGAGTTTCATTTACATTTTTTTACCTAGCATCATCACGATTCTAATAGCAAAGATCGAACCAGGGTTAAAAATGGCAATCACATAATATATAGCTTACTTGCTCCTCATGTCCAAAAAGACGGAGGTTACTAACACAAGTACACACTCCAATGGCACTATCGGCCGAGCGCCTCGCTCAAACGCAAACCTTCTTTTACTCTACATTTATTACATACACACTAACTTCAGCTCGGAAATTTTTTACAAAGAGACACTTCATCTAATATTTCCCATGAAGAATAGAATTACAGAAATTTCGGATCACCAAAACCCCAAAAGGGAAGGGAAAATGCACATGGCCTATAAGACAGAGCAACAAACCCCAAAGAATCTAGAACCCCTAGGAGAAAACAATCATCCACCCTTTTTTCACAATGAGCCTGGACCCGTTCCGCCAGCCTCTGTTTGCTGCTGACCATTCTCCGTGCAAGAGATCCTCTATGACCAAGAACCATGAGGGCCAACTGCATTCTTTGGTAAATGTGAGAAGAAGAAAAAAAAATACAGGATTACAAGTCGAAATGCCCTGTCACTTCAAAGTAGACTGGCGAGCATTGCACCGGGATCATTTTGTGCTGATGCTGCTGCTACCACAGGCGACTGCGGTTGCTGGGGTATGTGAGGAGTAGCCACAGGTACTGCTGGGATTATGATTAGTTGTTCCTTGACGAACTCCTTCAACCTGTGGAATTTAGAAACCCGTGTGTTTAATATTTGATTGCTTCCACAAAAAGAAATACAGGGTTAGCTCTCAAATTATATCTACAACCTATGTAGGACAACATTATGGTACAACGCCAAAGACATCAAGGTGTTCCTTAATTAAGGATGTATTCACGCCATAAAATATTGGAGCAAAACAAGGATACTTTGTAATAGTCACTTACTCGAATGTCAATGCTGGATCTCCCGATGCAACGGTCATCCGGAGTTGGGTTCTATCTGAAGGATCGGTTTCTATTCTCATCTGATAAGAACGAACAACATTGCATAATGACTGCTAGATTGAGTGATGATAGCAAGATACGTCACAAATTGATGAAGCATCTAGCAGATATATCTCATGAAGCCACCAATTTCCACAATGGATGGAAGCAATATTGGCCGAACAAGAAAATCAAGCAAACCTAATTAATTTTCCCAGCACAAGTTCTACAAAATCATGTGTTCTTCCATTACTCCCTATACGTCGATTTAGAAAATAGTTGTAAAAAATGGTAGGGTCTCATTATTAAATGGCTTAAGCCAACTGCTTTGAATGTTTGAAGATCAGAAATCACTATATATGCGTGGGTATTTGTCAAACAGAAGATTTATTTGGCAGATTCCTGCAAAAACCTTCATTTCAAGATAATATAAAGCTTATAGAAACTCCACTAATGCCTCATAGATGAGGAGTCTAAATTTTGAGTCAGTGCTTTGCCCTAATTAAACCACCATGTGGTCATGATCAGGGCATAGACTTCCATATTGAAAAGATAGCTCATCCAATCAGCAAAGCAAATTCCATATTCAAAAATATGCTTCAACGAGACAAATAACCACATAGTAGTTCAAATAGCAACATTGATTAAAGAAAATAGTTAGTCAAAATATAACAAAAAACCGAATTCTGTTTAATTAAACTCGATCAACTCGATATTCTATGATCCGGATTTTGTCTATATTATTGGCCAACTTTACTTGATGCTGATCCTTTCAGAATTATATGATAATTTTGAGTAATGCACTAATTGTGACCATTTTCTTAATAGTCTTCTAGTTCTAACTATTGAGTGAAAGAAAGCCACAATGGCAACATCACAGACAACATTGTGGACAAGGCATTTTTTATGAAAAAGACATCATAGCATTACGATTTTGTGATGTTTTAGGTTGTCATATCATCCATCAAGTCTAGGAAGCAAAGTTCCACAAACGATTTCAAACTGCTAGTGCTTACTAAGCATATCATTGCACGCGTGCTTTCTGAATAGAAGGTTGTGCTTGCTACCAAATTATTGGGATTTGGGTCCTGAAATAGAATTGTGGAATGTTATGAATAATTAAATATAGACATATAAAGCAGCACATAGTATAGAAGAATCCTTACAAGTCCTGGTGTAATGCCCAAGTGAAGACTGGCAAATAAACTAGCCATCTCAGGCAAAGACAGTGGCTTTACACCCCTAACCTGCACATTGAAGTGTCGATCTAAGAAAGTCACAGCAACCAAAAAATGTAAATACCGAGTGCCCATAAATGGCTTCATATAAGATTTGTTTTTTCATGTTAAAATGAAGAAAATAACTTGTTACAGATCACCGGTTCGAAAACAGATTCACATAGGAAGATATAAATGACATAGGAAAGCATAGCAACCAAAAAACAGTTTAGAATCAAATGAGAAGGTAATTGGATTCCATTATAGAGCAATATCTGTGTGTATGTGGATACCTGTTTCTTTTACTGAATATTAGATTATATTTTCCAAATGAATTCATATGTTATAGCATCTTTTAATGAAGCTATTGATCCAAATCCAACATAACTGGAAAAAAATGTCCACAAAAATTTATAGAAAAAAGGTCTCCTGTAAGGCATCTTTGAAGCATCAGAAGCAATATTCTATCGCAATTATTGGATACTATTGGAAGATTAGGACACAGTCAAAGATCAATGTACCGTGGAAGAATAAATAGATTGAACATAATCACCACTATTGAGCACCGAGGATGGATAAAGATTCACAGCAGAACCCACCACTTCTCTGCACTGCATAGAGTTCAGCACGTAAAGATAGTCTCCGTCTCCCAGAAGGATGGGCGCAGAATGGGGAGAAAGGTACTTCAAATGCTCAAGGATCATCGAAGATGTTGGGGCATGTACTTATAGGGTAAGCCAATCTAATTCCATATGGTGGTGGATTGAGCTCCCGGAGGACAGATAACTGTTGGCTGTGAAGTGTGGTAATGACAAGTGGTTGCCACTACCTTTTGTTTTTGAGACCATGGTTGCCTCTATGTGGCTCACTTTCTAAACAAAAGGATATAAAAGTTTGTCTTTATGATCACATTACTAGACGGTGTGACTGATAGATGGTATGTCAGATGCTTGGTATAAGATAGAGGATATTTTTTAGTCAAGGAAGCTTACGAGGCTCTGAGGGACCATACCCCAGCCATTGATCAGGAGTTCACTAAAATTGTTGGCTGATATGGCATGCTAAGGTCCCATTGAAGGTTAGGTTAGGTTGATGAATGATTATTAAGGAGGTTGGCTACAAAGGTGTAAATAAGTAGGCGGTCATTGATTTGGACATAGCACATCCAATGTAGAGATCGTGAGGATTTGAACCGTTTTATCTTTAAGTGCCCAATGGCCTCATCAGTTTGGCGTTCAATGAAGATAACTTGGATGGATATGGATTTTAAAGGATTTCAAAATAGGAAGGGTTGGTGGAAAGGAGCATATAGAAGACGTCATGACAGGAGTCGGCCTTGGTGCTGTTGTAGATCTTGTGGATACAAAGGAATGCAGTGATATCCAAACACGGGGGATATATAATACATGGTGCTAAGTCTGTGCACGCTTCATGGGAGTGTTTCTTATTTACAGTCTGCGTCACGTGCTGTGGCTTGTAACATTTTATTTCTATTCGAATGAATCATGATGAACTATTCATCTGAGTCATTCTTTGATTATTTTTTTCCGACAAAAGCACGCATGTAAAAGAAGCTGACTTCCTGGAAAATAAACAAATCATCCCTTCCTTCAGTGAAGAGAGAGAACATCAATAATTTTTTCACTGTTATTATTAAGACATTATTAAGTTTGAAGATAGGTTGGAGTTTTGTTGTTGGAGACCCCAACCATGAAAGATGTTTAGACAGTTTCCAAAGGGGTTAAAGAGTTGAATGTTAATGATGCGGGATATCTTCCATTTTCTCATGGTCTTTGGGCCATGTGGTTGCTCTGTGATAATGTTTTTTATAAGAATTCAAGAGAATGTTCCTATGTCATGAATGTTAAACCGTCCATCTGAATTGGGAGAAAAGCAGGAGGCCCAACGAGGACAATATAAATTAACCATCTTCTAAGTTTTCCCTTAACATTTTTTTGTGGCAAAAAAGGAAGGTGCCCGTCCCAAATATATTAAATTATTTCAAAATTTAAAATTTTATCCGGATGACTACGACAACCCATCCTTTGACATTTTCAAAGAATAGAGATTAATGTATGCTTGAACTTCACTTTCCGACCATTTCGAGGCTTCAAACTGACCACCAGTGAACTAGAAGAAAATCACCTTCATAAGCCACTCAAAAACCTAAATATGATGAAGGTATAAATCAACTCACCACTTCTTGAAGTTTCAAGGGTGGCCCAGACAACGATTTCCATTGAGGAAAAAACTCTTCGGCTGAGACATTTATTGGTTGCAGAAATTTATTCAAAACAGCTGGAAGGCGTAATTTGGCATTAACCTAGAGGCAAAGAGATCAAATTAGAATCTCCACAGGAACACAGCCACAAAACACCTGTTCCAACAAAATTTGTCAGCTCACATACCAAGGAACTCCCAAATTTGTAGGAAAAGTCAAGAACTGCAATATCCCTGCTTGCACAGAGGTTTATAACTTCAAGTGGGCATTGCACCTAAAATCAAAGGCAAATGAGATGGAGCTGAGAAGGAAACAAAAAAGGGAAAAACTGATGGAAATTCCAACCTGTGCTCTAGGAGGAATAGTTTCAGGCACCAAGGAGAGTTCCATCTTCAAGTGAGATGGAGGTAATATCAATGCGCGAACTGAAACTAGAGGAGAAGTATTCTTGTTTCCCAGGAAAAGAACAAGACGTCCATGATGGGCTCTCCATTCCGCTTTCACACCAATCTAAGTACAAAAAAAGCAGATGTAGATTTCAACAATTTATCAGAAGCCTTGCTATCACTGATTTGAGCTCCATTGACATTAGAGTAACCAAAGTGGCACAAGGACACAAACCTGGATGTGAGGATCCTCATATAGCACTCCGCTGTCTTTCAAACACAAGGCAGCAAATCTTTCCGGGATGTTACAGATTGGCTGTAATAGAAGATACAAATTAGAAAGCACAAAAGATTTAGCGTTGATACAAAAAGAAGACATCAATGCCGACATCTCTTCACTAGGATTCAACTTATAACACGATAATATGATGATGGAAGTAATGCATTTTAAAAAACACCGACATCACCGATATTGGGCAACTGTGATATATCAAAACAGCTTGACTTCATATGTCAAACTGAACACTTGAAAATGGGTAAAACTACTAAGAGATAATAATGTACCTGAACAGAGTTTGGGTTCTCATCCACAGTGGCAAGTGCTAATGCACCCGCCAGGTCATTGATAGGATCCAATTCAGCGGTAACAGGTTGCTTAACCGGAACAGGAACAGGAACAGTACCAGGATGGCCCTCATCAGAAATAGGACCCAAAAGATCACCAAGAAGATCTGCAGCAGGAGCAGGATCCACTTTAACTAAAGCACCATTGCTCTCTACCACTTCATGCTCGACAGAATGCACATCCTGCACAATTGTTCAATTACTTGGAGGCATATTGTGGTTGAAGAGACGAAAATTCTGGAATAACCTTTTTTGAGTGGAACAGTTGCATTTCATGTTTGCATGGAGGTCGAAATGTAGAGTACGGAATTGGGGGGAGAAGTAAAAGAGAAATGGTATTTTTTTTAATAATGAGAATGTTGGGAAAAATGAATGGCTTGATTTATTCCATAAGCCCTAGGCTCTCTTATATAGGAGAGTAGCCTATGGGTAAATTACATAAAGAAGACAACTGAAAAATAAAATAACGAAGAGGTACAGGTACTCTATATGCGTCAACACTCCCCCTCAAGATGGAGCATAGATATCAATCATGCTCAGCTTGGATGCACACTTCTGGAATGGGCCTCGAAGTAATGCCTTGGTGAAAATATCAGCAGTCTGATTCTCTGATGTAACGTGAGATGTAGCAATGAACCCCTTCTGAATCATGTCACGTATGTAGTGACAGTCAACCTCAATATGCTTGGTCCTCTCATGAAAGGCTGGGTTGTTTGCAATGAACAAGGCGGCCTAATTGTCACATTCCAACATCATAGGAAGCGGTATATCAAGACATAGATCTGTAAGTAAAGATTTCACCCACATCATTTCTGTGCTAGCCTGGGTCATAGCCCTGTATTCGGATTCAGCACTGGATCTAGCTACCACTGTCTGTTTCTTGCTCCTCCACGAGACTAGGGCATCTCCAACATAGACTGCAAATCCTGAGGTGGACTTCCTGTCCTTGGGGCATCCTGCATAGTCTGCATCAGCACATGCTGTGATAGAGATCTCCTTTCCCATCTTAAATAGCAAGCCTGCACCTGGAGATGATTTTAGATATCTCAGAATCATGTGTATTGCATCCATATGGGCCTGACGTGGTTGCTCCATGAACTGGCTCACACGACTCACTGCAAATGATATATCAGGTCTAGTGATCGTGACATACAGTAGTTTGCCTACCAGTTCTCTGTACCTTCTCTTGTCCACCTCTTCTGTGTCATCATCATAGAGCTTCATGCTGGGATACATTGGTGTCGTAGCAGGTAGACACCCTAGCATACCTGTCTCACTCAATAGATCTGTAACATATTTTCTCTGCGACATTACTAATCCATATGGATTTCTAGCAAACTCCAGCCCCAGAAAATATCTAAGGACTCCCAAGTCCTTGGTGACAAACTCGGTTCCCAGCCATGGTATGAAATTTCGGCGAAATTTCGCCGAAATTTCGGTTTCGAGAGGTCATGGGTATCGAAACTCATATATATATATATCGATTTCCCGGATTTCGACCGAAATTTCGGTGATATTTCGACATTTCGATCCATTTCGACCCATTTCGATTGAAATTCATGGATCTCAGTACAAAATTTCCCGGATTTCGACCGAAATTTCGGTGATATTTCGACATATCGACCCATTTCGGTTGAAATTCATGGATACATGGTATGTTGAGACAAGATGGTACATACATCGATTATTCAACTTGGGGAGCTTCTTCCCCTTTGGGTTTAAGCAATGGAGATGAAAAAACTCTATAGCTTCTATATATTTAATATAGTTTGTTCCTTTCATTTGTTTGTCATTTATCTTCGTAAATAGATGCATCTTTATTGTAAGTATGTAATTAATTCTGTAATTCACTCGAACTTTGTCTGTGACGGTTATTTTTATGAACAGAACATTGTTTAATTAATCATTATCTACATTTTTTTTAAAAAAAATCTTTTCTATTTTTATGAACAAAAGATGTCTTCTAAGTGTTGTTAACTTAGTTATTTTGATTTCCATTTACAGTATCTATCAGACTGCTCAACAATATGTCTGATATGGCCGATACAGTGTGATATAAGGCGCATGGATGAGAGATGTGTGTGATATAAGTGTGCATTTGTAAGATGTTGTTTTAAGATCTTGGATTGGATGATATTAATTTCCAGTACATATTAGTCAAGAATCAACATTAACATCGATTTGACCGATATGACCGATATTACCGATATGTGTGATCTAAGGGGCATATATAAGCAATATGTGTGATATAAGTGTGTATTTGTAAGCTATTTATTGTTGTAATAACTCAGAAGATCTTAATTTCCAAAAAAATCATCGAAAAATGGCTTTTTTGAGTCATTTTCGACATTTCCACCGAAACGGTCGAAATTTCCCGAAATTTCACCGAAATTTCGGTTTTGGAGGGGACTGAAACGAAATCGAAATCGAGATTTCGAACCTTGTTCCCAGCCTTTCTTTTGCCTGCTTAATGCCCTGCTCATCATCTCCTGTAATCAAGATATCATCAACATAAACCATGATTATAATGATACCTCTAGCCGTCTTCTGTACAAACAAGGAATGATCAGCATTGGAGCGTTTATATCCTTGTTTCTCAAAAAGATCTGAAAGCTTCTGAAACCACGCTCTGGGGCTCTGCTTAAGGCCATAGATGGCCTTATGGAACCTGCATACCTTGGAACACTCCCCCTCAACAGCAAACCCATGTGGTTGTTGCATATAGACTTCCTCTTGCAGTTCGCCATATAGGAATGCATTCTTCACGTCCAGCTGATAAAGCGACCAATCTCTAGCAACTGCAACTGATAACAGGATCTGCAGGGTGGAATGACGCGCCACAGGCGAGAATGTGTCAAGGTAATCCACCCCGTATGTCTGTGTGAAGCCACGTGCAACAAGGCGTGCCTTGTACCTGTCAATAGAGCCATCTGCATTGTGCTTCACTGTAAACACCCACTTGCAGCTCACCGGGCTGACATCTGGAGGTATAGGAACCAAGCTCCAAGTTCCTCTGGACTGAAGTGCCGCCATTTCTTCTTCCATTGCTAGCCGCCATCTAGCATCCTGCAAAGCATCATGATGATTCCGTGGAATGTCTGTAGCTGAAAGTGCCAACGCAAACGTCCTGAAGTCTCCAGATAGCCTCTCAAAAGACACGGCTGCTGATAATGGATATTTGGTACAGCTTCTCTTCGGCTTCCTTAGAGCAATTGGAACATCCAAATCATCTGTATTCTCATCATGCTCCTGCAATACATCCTGCTGAGAAATGTCGTCAGATCCATCAACATTAATATTTTCATTACATACCATAGGCGAGCTAGTTGACAGGTCAGGACCATGAGCTGGAGGAGGCCTGCGGGTGTAATGGAATGGTAGTGGTGAGACAAGCGGTGGTGGTGGTGGTGGTGGCGGTGGTGTCGGTATCTGAGGTGGTGGTGTCATGTATATGGCATCAGGAGGTATAGATGGTAGCTGCTTGTCTCCTGATGCTGAAAAATATATAACAGATTCAAAAAATGTAACATCTGCACTGATCATATACCGCCGACGCACAGGATCAAAACACCTGTACCCCTTTTGAGTTCTGGAGTACCCAACGAAGACACACTTGACAGCCTAGGAGAGAGCTTGTCAGTACCAGGCGACAACTGATGGACGAATGCGACTGACCCAAACACACGATGAGTAAGAGTGAACAAATCCTTGTCAGGATAAATGAGTGAAAATGGAATATGTTCATTCAAGACAGACGAAGGCATACGGTTGATTAGGTAACATGCAGCAAGAACTGCATCACCCCAGTAGGAGTAGGGAACATGACTCTGTATAAGAAGTGATCTTGTGACATCAAGAAGGTGACGGTGTTTTCTTTCAGCAATCCCATTCTGTTGAGATGTATGAGCACAAGATGTTAGGTGAATAATCCCTTTTGAGGAGTAGTAATTGGCCAGAATGTTGGTGCACAACTCTAAAGCATTATCACTTCTCACAAGCTTAAAAAAATGTGGAGAAAACATTTTGAATTTCATTAAGAAAATGGATAATAATATTTCCTGCTTCAGATTTATTTTTCATCAGAAACACCCATGACACTCTAGAGAAATCATCCACAAATACAATATAAAACCTGTGTCCCTGATGATCGGGAACACGACTCGGACCCCAGACATCGATATGAAACAACTCAAACTTGGAGTTACTACTCCGACCTGGACGACTGGGAAAGGACGACCTGTGATGCTTTCCCAACTGACATGCCTCACACTGGATAGGTGTGTGAGAGAGACTATAGGGTAGAACTCGACGCAACTTCTGAAGCGGTAAATGACCAAAACGCAGATGCCATAGTAAAGGAGATACTTGTCCAGCAGGAGAGGATGTGGTTCCGACAAATGGGGTCTGATTCAGACGGTAAATGCCTCCTTGCTCATAGCCACGACCAATCACGTTGCCCGTACGGATGTCCTGAAAAATCAAAGAAGATGGATCAAAAATTGCCCGACAATGGAGATCCTTCGTAATCTGACTAATTGACAACAGATTCATAGAAAAATCAGGTGCATGTAGCACATTCTTGAGCTGCATAAAAGATGTCAGTCTAATCTCCCCCTGACCAGTGATGGGGGAATGTGTGCCATTGGAAATCACTACTGTCCGTCCTGGAGGGATCTGAGTGTATCCTGTAAGTAGACTCTGGTCGCCACATAGATGATGTGTAGTGCCCGAGTCCATGATCCATGGCAGTGTATCAGATCTACTACTGTGGAGTGCAAGTATACTACCTGAAGCACTAGTAGATGCAGAGGCAGAAGCAGCAGCATCAGAATGACTCTCTGTAGTCGGTGCTGGACCAGATGGTGGGATAATGCCCCTCAGACGGGCAACTAGATCATCAAATCGTTGATCCAAGGTAGCAGCAGATGGGGGCTCTATCTGCTCAGCAGCTCGTGCGGATCCAGGAAATCCGTGCTTTAAATAGCATGTGTCTTCATTGTGTCCGACTCGGTGACAATATGTGCATGTTGGCCTAGTGCGGCCACCTCTTCCACGAGGTCCACGTCCACGGCCCTGGTGATGAAATCCGCGACCTCTGTTTGCCGCCATGGCTGAGGAATTCTGACTCACGGCTGCTGAAGGAACGATGATCCTACTCAATCTATGAAAAGCTTCCTCCATGGGAGGAATAGTCGAGTCTGCCAAAATCTGAGACCGTGCTGCCTCATACTCTGGATCAAATGCAGCGAGGAACACACCCACCATCGTCGCATTCCTATATGTCTTCTGTTGTTCTGGCGTGGCAGTAAGAGGCATGAAGCTATAGAGCTTCTCGAACATCCCTCTCAGTGATGTGTAGAGAGAATGTAAAGGACGGCCATTCTGCTTTATTGTGAATATATCATGTTGAAGTTGCAGAATCTTTGTTTCGTTCTTCGCCTGAGAATATGTTGCCGCCAGAATATCCCACATGTCCTTGGTTGTGGGTTGATGTAGGATGTCATTGGCAATTTCAATAGCCAATGTACCAGATAGCCAAACCTTGGCATATGCATCATCGGCCTCCCATGAGGCATGGACTCCAGTCTTCTCTGCAGGCTCAGGTTCGGTAAGAATGTGCTTCTTACCTGTAGACTTCATCATACTCATGAACTGCATTGCCCACAGTTCATAGTTAGTACCATCCATCTTGACAATGGGCGCTGGACCACGAAAGGCACCAATAGACGGGATATCAGCCTTGCTTTCTGACATACTGGAGATGGAAGACTGGAGCGATTGACAGAAGATGATCTTTGTCTACAATGACATAGACGGGATTAGTTGCATGTGTAGACCTCAAGCAACTATCCCCATGAATATGTACGTGCTACGGTCTTTACACGTGCAAACAATCACGAAGATGCACGCAAACAGTAGGCCGGCGCACAGATGATCACGCGCAGGGGCGCACGGTTACGCGCAGGCAAGAGCACGCTACGTGCGTGTGCAACTAGGGCACGCACGCAAGTACTGCAAGAAGAAGTTGCGCAGGGGCGCGCGTGTATGCACGATCACACCTTCAAGCTTGGGCGCGAAGAGGCGCAGGCGTGGGCATGCGCAAGCGATGCGCTACGCGCAGAACTGGCTAGCAGACCTCCGCAGGGCTACGCGCTAGGGTTGGCGAAGACGCGCTATTGCTGGCGATGCGCTACGCGCAGGTCTCGCGCGTGAAGCACCGCCGCGAGGGCGAAGGCGCGCAGGGCTGGCGATGCGCTAGGGCTGGAGCACCGCCGCGATTGGAGAGGAAGACCTGCGCAGAGGATCGGGGGTGGGCGGCGCCGAGTAGAGAGAGAGAAGAAGAGAGAGGCCGGCGGGTGGGGTGGGTTAGGGTTAGGGTTTCGAGAACTCCGGTCTAGGACCGTCGCTCTGATACCATGTTGGGAAAAATGAATGGCTTGATTAAAAAAAGTGAAAATTAAAAATTGACTAAAATATATAACTAAAATATATAACTAAAATATATAAAAATAATAAAAATATATATTAAAAAAATATAATATATATTATATATATATATAAATATTCCATAAGCCCTAGGCTCTCTTATATAGGAGAGTAGCCTATGGGTAAATTACATAAAGAAGACAACTGAAAAATAAAATAACGAAGAGGTACAGGTACTCTATATGCGTCAACAGAGAAAGAACAGTATTAAAGCTAATATCCATTAGAACAGGATTAAGGCTATTGCCCATTACACCTCAGATGAAGAATAGTTATACATGAGATATCCAGACTTCGAATGGAAATTAAAGGCCTAAACATGATGAATTGCCATTCCAGCAGATCCCGTGAATTAAAGGTACAAAGGGAATCATCACTCACCTCATTTTGGACAGGAATCTTCACTAAGCTGAGCTGGCTAGCATTTACTGATCCATTGGCAGGCCGTTGATCGGTTACAACTAGAGCATTAGATACTTGCTGCTGAGCTCGCAATTTTAATGCACTTTGCTCAGCCGTGTCAATTTCTGTTTCTTCAGCTTTTTTCAGCAAGGAAGACTAATATAAAGTAATAGCACCAGTAAGGTAAAATAGAACTAATAGTTTCTATAAAGACTACAACACAGAGTTGACAAAGACATAATAATCATCATTTGTATAACCAGGTAAATACGCCGAGCTTGCATAAATATATCATGCACCTGTCTTTCCGGGAATTTGGGCATTTCAGCGAGTATATCCATCAAAGCAGCACCTTTACTGCTCAGTGCAAAATATTCGACGGCTCTCTGTTGTATCTCAACATCAATAAAACCTTCATATCTGAAAAAAATTTACCGTATGTTAACATAAATGTTGAAGACCAGAAAAACCACAGGGACAACAACTTCACTACTCAACCAAAGAAGAGTGAGAAAGAAGTCTTGACTTTTTGAAGATTGCCCAGACTTGATCCTGCAATTCAGCATCAGGAGGCTGAGTATGCATCAATATCTTGGCATATGTTGACAGAAGAATGGCAATAGTGGCTGTCCTGAATAAAAATAAGCAGTTTCAATTATTTAAGAGGGTGCAGTAATCCTAAATCAGGACAGAGGACGGACGGACAAAAGCCGAGATAATAAGCACTGCAGGATGAGTCTTACGATACAGTAGGAAGTTTCTCATTTATGATGGCAAATATTTCTTTGGGGCTACAACCAGGTCTTCTGGCCAAGAGGTGACCATACTCGCCAAGAATGTAAGCACTGACCTGTCATATGCAAACAGTTGTAAATAGCAAAAGTAAGTATATAACTGTGTTAATGCTGCCGCTTGAATAATATAAATGGGCCAATCCACCAGTGCCTACTACTGATGCCTTCCTTTGAGGCAACCTCTGACTACAGTATAACTGTTAACCAACATGCAATACCAAACATACGTGATTTGCCTTAGAAGCAAATAGCCCCAACTCCAGCCTCCAGGCAAACACTCAAAGCTGGAGAATTTGAAGAATTCAATTTTAACCTTACAAAAACAGATCCTCCGACCAATTGGACTAGGGCCCTTAGCCCTAGCGCAATTCATGAGAACCAGTAACCTCTCTCTCTCTCTCTCTATCTTCCAGCTCGAATCATCCCCCCTCTTCCAGCTATGTTCGCTGATGTAGCCACTCAACTTGAAGCTTTTGTTTCTCAACTCACGGCTTCTTTTGCAGCTAAACAAGCCACCCCTCTGCTGCTATACACTCCTTTCACATTGTCTCTTACCCTCGCTCTTTGATCTCCCAAACTAAACACGATACATGAGGTGATGGCTATTAGATGGTGCATAATTACATTTTTTAGCTGTATTAGATTTTTTTGTATGATCATGTATTCGGTTACTAGGAATATTCCTTGGGGACTGTTTGATGTTATGATTGTTTATAACCTTATACGGCTATGATAGTATGATGCAGTTCGTGATGAAGAAAAAAATGTGCTAAGCCTTCTCCCACTATAAGTAGGGTCGGCTACATGGATTCGTGATGAAGAATAAGGGCAAATTTATAGTTTGTCATTCGCTTAATTTTTGTCCATAATTAGGGATTTTATCAAACTATGGTTCTTCCATCCATTGAATTAGTCGTTAATTTAAATTGGGTTAGTCGTCTTAATTTGGTGAAACTTGAGTCATTTGTTTTTTTTAAAAATAAAGAGATCACACATGATCTCAAATACTAGTTAGTAGGCTGAGCAATTTTACGGATTCAAATCAGTTTTGTTAGGATTTATATTTTTAGTGATTTATTTAATTTTCTAAGTCCACCATTTTATATATAAAGGGGCCATGGGTCATTGTTTAATTAAAAAGAGAGATTCTTCATATCCTCCCCACTTTTCTCCTCCATCCACACAATCTCTGCATTTCTTCCCCAAAACCTCATGCAGCGGGCATTTTTCTACCTCTCTCCTCTATTTTACTTCCGTGGAATTTTTTTGTTTGCATCATTCTATTTATAAGGTCTTTGCCATTCTCATAAGAATTGCATCATAGAGATTCACGCATTTCAGCTTTTTCTCGATCCAAATATGGTCCATGAGATTTTTTCAAATATTTTTTTAAGCCAAAATATAATTACCCGGGGTGGGCTGTCACCCATGCAACATTAATATCTTAATAAAATAACCCGTTATCTCAATCACTACAAGAACATGTCCATGACGAGCACAAACTCTAACACCATGAGCTGCATTCTCCATATAGTACCTTTTATGTAAAAATCCATAACATTCCTCTATAACCATAATGCACAAATGACTGCTAAAGGAAAGCTCTAGCCATGACCCGATTCTTCTGTAAGTTGCAATTCCAACACCAGTTTTACCCAAACTAAAGTTCCTATAAAAATCCAGAAAACACAAAGCATGCACCCATAAGAAATCCATGAAGGCTTTTTTTTAGAAAATAGGGTAGCCATCAGGTATTAATAAAAAATGGCGAAGACTTCTCCTGCTTTAAGAAGGGTCGGCTGCATGGATTCTTGCTCAAATCCATGTTGAAAGATCCGACTATTTTTTAAGTTGGTTGTCGGCTACCTAAAGCAACCCCCACAAGGGGAGATTTGATCCCCGGTCTTTTGGGTGGTAGACACACTGCACTACCACCAGACTATTGGAGTGGGTACATCATGTATTAATAAAATCTTACTAAAATAGCATGTTATCTCGATCAGTAGAAGAACATGCTCACTACAAGTACAGAACCTTAACACCATGAATTGCATTCTCCATTGCACCTTTCACAGAGAAAAATCATAACATTCATCTATAACCATAACGCCCACAAGACTGGTAATTAAAAGCTCCTGCCCTGACCTGATTCTTCTGTAAGTTACACTTCCAACAGCAGTCCTACTGACCTGAAGTTTCTTTGAAATCCTCAAAACATGAAGCATGCACTCATAAGAAATCACCTGAAGCTTTTTGTAAGAAAAAGAATGGACAATCATAATGATGTACAACAACTATATATTAATAACCATAATAAAAGATTAAGACCAACCTCCTAGCATGCTCAAGAACTTTGTCCACTTATAATCTATCATAGCGGAACACCGTTGTGTTTCTAGCTAGCACAAAGCCTACACCAGTGGCTTCATCCAGTCCCTACATGACCTAAAACACGCTGTACCAAGAGATGCCTCAAAATTCATTACAACGGAGATTGCCCACTCAATTGCCACCCCTAAGCAAAATCTCATTAACCCAATTATAAGAGAAAAACAAGTAATCTACAGACTCCAGATAGCATGAGCATAGTGGACACATCACATCAATTCACGCATGCTTTTCGCCATGTGAACCTTGGTCAACACCCCACACCTATTCAAAAGCCATAAGAACGTTTTCACTCTCAGAGATACTTTAAGGTCACAAATCAGCATGTAATTCCTTGCCGGGTCCTTAGGATTGAAAACAAAGGGAGTTTCCATAACTCTAGAAGCCTTCTTAATGAAACACACATCATCAAACCACACCCAATGGTCACGATTGTAATAAGGACCCTCCACGGATTCGAGGAGCTATGTCATCTCTGAGAAGCTAATCACTCTGATCCGAGAAATTGGAACGAAAAGCACGAACCTGACTCCTATTGGACCATGCCTCTGCCCATGTACAAATTTTGATTCCCAACCAGAGAAAAAAGTCTAAGGAACAAATCATGATGAGTGCCCTTCTATGACCAATCATCCAACCCAGTGTTCATGAAATTGGCCACACGGGCCGCATATGCGCCCGCATATGCTCGTGCGGCATGCAGATCAAACCGATTTCTTGAACCGGTGCATTATGCGCCCTCCCCGCATATGCCCCGCATATCCCGCATATGCCCCGCATACTGTTCCAGCATCTCCAACTTTCCAATCCTCTCATTCAGGTGCTTAATTCCGTAGATCTGCCACTTCCTCCATTCAATTATAAGAATATGCTGTACATTTGTATACAATTGCAATGCATTATACCACTATATACATGCAATGTGTTATGTTTATCTCATTTATTATTTTCGTGAGTATATGCAATGTATCGTCAAATATTTTACTATATGCTGATTGAGGTTTTTCTCATATAGTGCATGCATGTGTAATGAAGTTCTGTTATTATGAATCATCTCATATGTGAAGTTTTTATGGCTAAATATTTTTTTGTGATTAAATATTAGGCAACTAAAAGCATATACGCAACCATCTAACATGAACCATTGTTTTAAAGATCTTCTTTAACTCCACTTAGATATATACATCCAGTAGTAATGTTATTCATGGATATTTATTTATTTTTAAATTAAAAATTAGAAAACCGTGTAGAACCACATATACCCCGCATATGCCCTCGCATGTCGCTTATTCAATATTCAGTGGCTTGTCCGAATGCATACGCATATCGCTTTCCTGAACCTTGATCCAACAACAACCTAAAAGAGGAACGAAGAAAAAAACCGGCCTCAAGAACCCAACCAAATCAAGAAAAAAGCAAATCCCCCTCCAAAAAGTTGACGGCGAGAGATACAACTCCACCGAAGAAGCTAGGCTAGATAAAACCCTGTAAACATTCCTCACCAAGTGGCAAAGCACACAATCACCCACGCATTAGATCCTTAATACTATTTTGTAAGAAGGACCTTATTTGTCACCATAAGCTTCAGCACACCAAGACTGCCATCTACCAAAGGAACACCAAGAGTGTCGCACCCAGAACTCGTTCAAAAGAAATGTCTCACCAATGACTAGAGATACACCAGAATCCCCACATGAAACTTGTTGGTCAAAATAAAGAAAATGGGAACGTCGGATATCACCAATCTCAACAACACCATGCAACCACTCCATAGCAAGCAAGTGACCCTCCATCCAACTAGATTCTATTCCAACTTCTCTAAACAAGGATCTATAATCAATCTAACTGAGCTTACCATTATTGAATCCAACAAAAACTAAGCTTACCATTAGCCAGAGGCAACCCCATCGATCAAAGCGATAAGCATCCACGTTAAGTAATAAAAACAACCCCACATTGCTCCACTAACTCCAGATTCATGCTAAAAAGGACAAAACCAAACGTCTCACATTGATATCGATCCTGGAAGCTTCCCAAAAATCTCCACCACAGTAGAAATCTCCTTTACCTCAATCACACCCCCTCAATGAAGAAATCGGTGTCATCAACATACTACAACACCAGAATGGAAAGATCATTACATATGAACCCAGTAATGATCCCACCTTCAATAGCCTGAGACACTATAACAACGAGGGCAACCACCACAATGGCAAATAGAAGAGGTGCGAGCGGACACCCTTGATGAACTCTCCTTTGCGAGCGGAAGTCGTCCTCCAAATGACCATTGATAAGAAGCAAGAAAGATGTAGCATAGATGCACCATTTCCATGCAATCCAGACCTATGAAAAAACTCCAAGAAATCCCCACAATCCATGAAGGATATACTTTTAGTTTTCTTTATGTAGGTTGGATATTTAAAGAGATGACACGCTTGATCGTCTTAGCATCTACTGACTTGATCTACTATACACATACATATAAAGGAAAATTTCCCAATGATGTCAGGCCTTGTGAGTAGGATGAGCCGCTCGTCTTACCACTAATTGGATGAAATGCTCGTAGAAACAACCGACTTGTAAATAAGAGAGAGAGTTTTTTTTTTGACGGCTCAAAAGAGGGGGAGACACGCGATGGTGTTCACCCCAAAATAATATTATAAATAAAGAATAGAGCGAGATACTTACATATTGAGGAGGGGAAGAAAGAAGGAGGAGGGAGGGGACAGAATAAAATAACAAAACGGCAACCGGCCCTCAAGGCCCAACTACGTAGACCAGTCAGCGATTAATAAGGAAGCCGCAGTATTGACGTTCTCCACGTAGAAGCGCGCACCCGAGAAGATAGAGTCATTGCGAGCCCTCCAGATCGACCAAAGGCGCGCCAGAGGGCCAAGCAGATGCGAGCGGGGTCGTCTTCTGTTGGCCCATAGGATGTCGCAGAAGTCCTCCGTACTGGCAGATCGAGCCCAGGCGACCTCATCCCAAATCCGGGAGACCGAAGTGCAAAGGAAGAAGAGGTGGTCCGCCGATTCATCAGACAACCCACAGAGCTGACAAAGAGTGCTGGAGGAGTGAAGAATGGTGGCGCATCGATCGCGAGTCATCAGCCTTCGATGTCGAAAAACCCAGAAGAAGAAGGTGATCCTAGCAGGTAAGCGGAGCCCCCAAAGGAAGACGCAGTCACGGGCCATGGAGGCATCCAGAGGTGGAGGAGGAGGGAGCAGGGCAAGATAGGCCTTGCGGGAGGAGAACGGACCATTCCTCCAAGCCCAGTGGTCCCGCCCGCCAGCAGGGGAGGAGGAGGATGAGAGAGCCTCCAACAGAGAGGCCAGGTCGTTGACGCGCGGGTCAGAGAGGGTCCCCGAGAAGGCGGGGCACCAGCCGCCGTGGTTCCAGTAGTCAGCAACGGTGGCCAAGCGGTTAGACGCCAAGGAGAAGAGCCGCGGGAAGCGAGACCGGAGAGCGCCACTCCCCGTCCAGTCGTCGATCCAGAAGTTGAAGATAGTACCCGATCCCAGCACCGGGGAGAAAAGAGAACGGTTCTTTTGATATATTTCAAAAATGTATCGCCAAAAGGGGGAAGAGTGAGCCGGGCATCTCCCACGGATGAAGGAAAACCAGTCCACGCCCATAATCGCACGCAGGACGCTGCCAAAGAATGATTCATCCTTGCCCCAAACCTTATGCACCCATTTTAAAAGCAAAGCCTCATTGGCCCGCTCCAAGGGCCGAACACCAAGGCCCCCCGCACTCTTGGGCCGAGTAACCACATCCCAAGCAATCAAGTGAATCCCGCGGCCGCTGCCATCCGCCCGACCCCATAAAAATCTTCGCATGCGTTTTTCCAATCGGAGGCGAACGCCCACAGGTAACTTGCGAACCGAGAGAAAGTAGATGGGAATCGCGGAGAGAACCGAGTTAAGAAGAACAAGGCGACCTCCACGGGAAAGTAAGGATGCCTTCCAGCCAGCCAAGCGCGAGTCCACCCGGTCCAGGATCATCCTCCAGTCATTCAAGCGATTCCGGCCCGACGAAATAGGGACACCGAGGTAGGTGAGAGGGAGCTCCCCAATCCGCGAACCGAGGATAAGGCTGCACTCGGCCACCTCAGGCGCGGACAGGCCAAAGGGCACGAAGCAGCATTTGTCGAAGTTAATCGTCAAACCCGATAATTCACCGAATAGGGAGATCACATGTGCCATCCCAGCCACCGCGTCGGAGTTCCCCTCAATGAAGCACATGGTGTCGTCCGCGAACTGAATAATAGGCACACATAGGCCTTCTTTCTGAAATCCCGCAGTGAGGCCAGCATCAATGACACCGTGCACCATCCTGGTCAAGACATCCGAGGCGAGAACAAAAAGCATAGGGGCTAATGGGCAGCCCTGCCGCACCCCCCTACGGGGTTGGAAGAGACCGCCAACCGGACGTCCGTTAACAAGCACGGAAAGGGAGGCCGTGGAGATACATCTGCGCATCCAAGATATCCAAGCACTTGGGAAGCCCCGCCGATGAAGAACAGCCCAAAGGAATCTCCAATCAAGCGAATCATAAGCTTTAGAAAAGTCGATCTTCCAAAGGATACCTTTCTTTTTCTCGCGTTTCCAATCAGCCACAATTTCAGAAGCAACAAGGATGCAATCCGCAATATGGCGCCCCTTGATAAACGCACCTTGGACCGGCGAGATGAGTCCGTGAAGAACCGTGGAAAGACGGTTGGCCAAGGTTTTAGCGATAATAAGGTAGATGGCATTGGAGACGGCAATAGGGCGGAAGTCGTCGAGACAGAGGGCGGGTGATTTCTTCGGGATAAGAACGATGTGCGCCCGGTTGATACGATCAAAGCCAAGGTTGCCCGAGTAGAAGTCAGAAGCCACCGCGAGGACGTCACCCGAAACCACCTCCCAAAAATCCTTGTAGAATGAGACCGGAAAGCCATCCGGCCCCGGGGAAGAGTCACCATTCAAGCTCCACACAGCGGATTTAAGCTCGGACAAAGAAAAAGGGCGAGTGAGGAGAGAGGAGTCCGCATCCGAGATCCGGGTGGCCCCCTCCCCAAGCCAACGCCAACGCCGCGGGGAGAGGGCAGTAGAAGAACGACGGAACTGCTCGGAAATGGCAAATCCCAGCGCACGATCATCCGAGTAAACATGGTTATTGATGGAGATAGACCTGATAAAATTAAAGCGTCGCCGGTTGCTAGCCGCCCGATGAAAAAAACAAGTGTTGGCGTCGCCCTCCTTGAGCCATTTAACCTTAGATCTTTGGCGCCATTCGATACATCTCTTCTTATCCTCAGCCTGAACCCGAGCACTAGCATTTGAGCGGAGAAGAAGCTCGTCCATAGAAAGATCACGATCGCTCTCCAAGGAGTCCAAGCGCATGATAATATTCTCGGCCTCGGAGCGAATAGCCTTGCGTGAATGCCTAATGGAGGCCTTGAAGTCGACAAGAACCCGGCGAAGAGAGGAGAGCTTCTGAGATAAAATAGCCGCCGCCGATCCCGAGGCCGGGAAGTGTGTCCAATGATTAGTAACGATGTCCTTGAATGATGGTTCTAGGAGCCAGCTTTTTTCATAGCGAAAGAGGCCACGAGGGGAGAGGCCAGATCCGTCATCCCAAATGATAGGGGAGTGGTCCGAGAAGGCACGCGGGCGGGAGGCAACAGAGCAGAGGGGGAAAGAATCCAAAGCCGCGCCATTACCGAGAAAACGGTCGATCCTGGATCTAGAGGAATTGTTCCGCCACGTGTATGAGATATCATTGGGGACCAAATTAGTAAGCGCCAAATCATGAATTAAATCCCGAAAATCTTGAGAGTCCGGTTCACGACCTCCCCGACCACGAGGCCGATCAGAAGAGTCGATAGTAACATTGAAGTCCCCGCCTATGATCCAGGGGATTCTGGAGAAAGATTCGTCCGCGGAACGAAGGTCCTCCCAAACCTCCCGACGCAAAGTGTGGCAGGAGGGAGCGTAGACGCAGGAGACAGCGATAGGGGAGCCCGAGCGGACGTTATCCAGTACAACCGAGAGAACATGGCGTCCCGTAAGCATTGAGCGGAAAGAGAACAACTGTGATTTCCACGTAATTAACAGCCCGCCCGCAGCACCAACCGCATCGATCGTACGGAATTCAGAGAAAGAGCTAGCACCAAAGGAACGCCATGAGTAGTCGTCAAGAGTTGCGAGCTTAGTTTCTTGGATACATGCAACATCACACTCCCATTCCAAGAGCCGGGAGCCCAAAGTTCGACGCTTAACCACATCACCCAAACCACGTACATTCCAGGAGAGGAGCTTCATTAAGAACACAATAAGAAAGGCCCGAGAGGATAGACGGTCAGCAGAAACTACCAACATCAATCGGAACCAGCCGATCCCTGAGGATCCGCCTCCTGCACCTGAGAAAGACCCTCCTGCACCTGTTCGTCCACAGGATCCGCCTCCTGCACCTGTTCGTCCACAGAGTCCGAGTCAGCCGAGATTGCGCGCACACCCGCAGCGACCGCCACAGCCTGGCGGAGGGTCGCGCAAGAAGAAATCAACGCCGGCGAGATGGAGGACGAGCTTCGCCTGGAGTACGAGGCCCCGTAGCGTCTGAAAGCGGAGACCGTCCCTGCACCTGTGATAGAGGCTCCCAAAGCCAGGGGAGAAGGGGGCAGCGGGGGGAGAGAGAGGGGGCGAGTTGGAGTCGAAATCGCCAAAGGAGGCTCCACCTGAGATACCAAGGGGCAAACCTGCAGACAAAGAGGCTCCACCTGAAATACCAAGGGGGTTTGACGGGGCAAGCGAGGCCCCGAACCCGATGACCGCGGCCACGATCCGCCAAAAGACGCGTTGTCGTTCCGAATAAGAGAGAGATCCGCAAGCGGGTCCGAACAGCCGACCCGAACCACAGGCGACGAACCGAATCTAATGAGGAAAGAAGGCGAATCGTTATCGAAGCCCTCCCTCCCTGCAGAGACAGAAGATTGACGTGCCAGACGAGAGAATCGAAGGGGCGTCTCGGAAAGGGCGCCGACATCATTCGAAGGCGTCGTCACTATGGAGAAAAGCGGCTTCGGATCCACGTGGCCACCAGGAGATGAAGCGCCGCGCGCCACGTGGCCGGCCGAAGACGAAGCGCCACCAGAAGAGGAAGCGCCACATGCCACGTGGATTGGCGAAGACGAAACGACGACAAGCTCCGGCAAGACGACGTCGGCCACGGGGGGCGGAGAGGGGACATCAGGCGGCGATTGAGCATCGGTGTCCGACGAAGGAGGCGGAAGAACAGTGAGGATCGGGCGAAAGCTCCAGGTGCCAACCTTGAGAGAGCCGAAGATGGAACGCTCGCTGGACTCGCGGAGGAATTCCGGTGAGCATTCGAACAGCACCTTGACGGAATGGCAGTCGGCGCCGGGGGAGAGACCGTCGTCGAAGATAGAGAGAATCGATCCCCACCGGCGGAAGACCTTGTTGAGCACTGGAATGGTTCTTGATAGAAAAGGGACCCCCGAGATGGAAGCAACACAGACCTCGGTAGAGAACGATGCACCGTCAGCAACCCGCGGCGGACGCCAAAGGACCGCACCGGAGGACCCGTGCGAGAGCATGAAGTCCCGCTGCTGCGGCGAGAGGCCACGGAGGCAACAGTGGGAGGCATCCAGAAGGCAGAAGTCCCCCAAGAACGAAGAGCCGAGCACGCGCAAGACCAGGTCCTTCACCGCGTCCCAACCAACAACCGGGTGGCGAGCGACCCCAATAAGAACAGAAGAGGGGCCACCGGCCGAGACACCGCCATCGTTAGAAGCATCAACCAACAGGAGGGGAGACTCCGACGGCGCCCCCAGAGGAAGAGGAGGCGGAGGAGGAGCCACCATCTGGGCGAAAGAGCGCCCCCGAATGGAGGGGCGGGGAGGAGGATCCGCCACCGCTCGCACCGAGAAGGAAGATCTCTCAGGCCTGAGAGCACTGCACCGACGAAGCCAACCGCAAGAAGCTCGGCGATGACCAGCATCCCCGCATGCAAAGCATCGAGGAGGCTGAGGGCAAACAGGAGCAATATGGCCCCGCTCCCCGCACCTGAAGCATCGCCTCCCAGCCTTCCGATGAGAAACCGAAGTCCAGCCCGCCTCCGAAGCCGAATGGGAGGAGACAGCGTCCATCCCTCCCGCCGTAGACTTGTCCGCACCCGCTGCACTGCTAGACGCCACCCTCGCACCGTTGACGTGAACCTCTGAGGCGATAAGCACCGTCCTCGACCCAGTCGATGGCGCCTTGGAGAGGTTCGCACTACCGCAGCCCGCCACGAAACTCCTGCTTCGCACACCACGATGTAGAACCCCGCGACCGCTCGCTCCACTCGCTCCACTCGCTCCACCTCCACCAAACATCTTGTGCATATACTTCCCAACCAAATAAGAGAGAGAGTAATGAACATATAACTGTTATGAACTCTTATTCAAAAAGTTTCTATCTACTATAATCGAGGAAAGTATCTGTAAGACTGTGTGATGACATGTAAAATCTTATGAAAACTCGCAAAAATGTCTTGCTAATATTTTTTTATGAAGACAAAAAGGGTGAGGTCCCGAGGTGGGACTCACCGCAAATTCATTCAAAGGAAAACCTTAAGTGCATACAATCATACAATAGACACGCATACAATCATACAATAGACAGACATTGGCCTAACATAAGGCCTTTGAAATGACCAATTACATTTTCAGTATAAAATTGTTGGCCTTTGAAGATATTCTCATTCCTAGCACACCAGATCACCTAGAGAAGAATAAAGGTTACAGAAGCATCCTCATGTAAATTGCTGCAAGATGATTTAATGGAGCTCTAGAAAGACTATCGTCAGTCTTGAGCCATTGAATCTATACATTGTCTCATATAGGTCCCAAGGTTCTGCATCTGAAGAAAAGGTGTTCCAAATCCTCATCGTCCTCATTGCATCTGGTGCATGCAAGGTCTCCTATGTGAAGCACGCTATCCCGTTGTTTTTTTGTGAATAGCCGACCATGTCTTGCAAGCCAAAGGAAAAACTTTATTTTCTGATGGATTTTGCATTTCCAAATGATTGAGAAGTCTCATGCATGCTCCTTAGAAATCACATTACAATTTTAAGTAAAGAATTGGTAGGCTTTTTTCACGGAATATTTTCCATTATTCCAAATAAAATGGTCCCTACTACCAGTGGGGCCATCCAATCCCTCAAGATCTCCCATCAAAGACATGTACTCTTGAAATCTCTATTCAGAAAGAGAGGCAGGAAAAAATGGGGATAACACTCCTTCAATGGCCCTAGACCTGTCCAATTGTCCAACCAAAATCTAAACGTCTCACCATTACCAACCATCTGATGCAGTGCCTCTCTCATCTTAGGAAGAATCTCCTTTATACCGGTCTAGAGTAAAGAAGGGTGCCTGATTGGTACAACGTACAAGTCACCAGCAACATAGTAAATTTTCCTCAGCAAACTGCAAATCAGATCCTCATTTTGCCCCCAAATTCTAAGCACCCATTCGGATAAGAGAACTTTATTCATATATTTTAACATCAAGACCCCAAGACCACCATCTTTCTTCCTGTGTGTCACCACCTCCCACTCCAGAAGATGCATACCTTTCCGTTCTTGCTTACCATCCGACCAAAGAAACTGCCTCATCAAGCGTTCCACCTGCGGACATATTTACATAGGTAACTTCCTAATAGAACATAAGAATATGAGTATAACAGAAAGAACATGCTTGAGAAGCACCAGTTTCCCACCCTTAGAAAGCAATCTCACCTTCCAGCCAACCAGTTTACTTTCCATTTTTTCAAGCACCATGTTCCAATGAACCACCCGAAGGCGGCCCACAACCAGGGGTAAGCCCAAGTGTGTAATTTGCAAGTCACCTTTTTGGCACCGCAAAGTATCTCCCATTTCCTCAACTTCTTCTTGCCCCAAACTAAACGACACAAAGATAGATTTGTCTCTGTTCAGCTTAAGGCCCGGAGTGTCCCCAAAAATCTCCATAGTACATGACACCCTTTGAACATGAGTCAGCGCCACATATAAAAATCATTGTGTCATAAGCATACTGCAGAATGGGAATAGATATCTCCTCTTTACAATACCCAGTGCATAATTCTTCCTCCATCGCCAACTTCATCATCACAGTCAAAGCATCAGCTGCTATCACAAATAGTATTGGAACCAGCGGACACCCTTTTCTCACACCACGTCGGAGTTGAAAGAAACCCCCTTCAAGATGACCATTCACCAGAATCACATACGAAGATGTTGTAATGCATCTCTTCATCCAAGCCATCCATATATCAGGAAATCCCCTCTTCTCCAAAGAAGTCCAGAGGAATCGCCAGTCCACACAGTCATATGCCTTTGAGAAGTCAACTTTCCATAATACAACTCTAGTTTGATTCCCATGCCAATCAAGAATAATTTTGGATGCCATCACCCAACCGTCTGCCATTAATCTCACTGGTATGAATGCAGATTACTCTAGAGATATAATCTCACCAAGCACCATGCGAAGCCTAGGGTTTTCTCTTTTTGGTAATAAAACCCTGCACACATGGACCTTGGCGATGATAAGATATATTCCAATCGGAAGAGTGATAGGTCTGATGTCTTCAATGCGTGTAGGGTTTTCTCTTTTTTGTAACAAAAAAATACCAGTGCCTTGTTTGATCTTTTGAAACCCTGATTGTCGTCCATGAACTCCAGAAGAACCACGATTATATCCTTTTTGACAAGCTCCCAAAACTCTTTGTAGAAAGCAATCGAAAAACCATCAGTTCCCGACGTACCGTCCGCATTCAAAGCACAAGTTGCCCTCTTAATCTCAGCTTTAGAAAAGGGAGCAACAAGAGATTCAGCTTTTATGTTCGAGATCATTCTAACCCCCTTTCCTCTCTAGTCCCATCCAACACGGGCAAACCTACAACTGAAATTGTAATAATGACCCCTAATAGCCCAACCAAGCTCCTCATTTCCATGTATGCCTGCACCATCCACTGTGAGATGAAGATAATTCCGTCGCCTCCAACCATTCACCGTGGCGTAGAAGAATCTAGTATTATTATCACCTTCCTTTAGCCAACGTTGCCTCCACCGTGGTCTCCATTATGTCTCTTGCTTTTTATCTTCAATCAAAATCTCCTACATTTGTTTCTCAGATCCATCTCCTCCATGTTCAGGTTCCGCTCATCTTCCACCTGATCTAACTGAGTAATTTCTTCTTGAGCCATTGATCTTTTACGCCTGCGATGATCTCGTGTTCTTTTGTTATATTGTAGGAGATGCCTACAGAGAAGCATTAACTTAATTGCCAGCCTTGTTGCTGTTGAACTGCCCGGTCACAACTATTTCTAAAACGTCTCCACCGTACTTTTGAAGACATCCTCCATATGCCACGCACATTCAAATCTGAAATGAGATTTAGGTGAACCCTCCTCACCAGATGACCAGATAAGCAGAGTGTGGTCAGAATAAGCACGTGGAAGTGCTTAAGCATGTGCCAAGGGGAAGCATTGTAAGACATCTGAAGATACCAGGAACCGATCAATTCGTGACCGAGATCTAGAACTTCTCCATGTATATCTGCATCCACCAACATCAATAATATTAATTTCGTTCTCATTAATAAACGTGGCTAGTTCCTGTGATCCTCCATCAGCCCTACCTTGCCCCCGAGGGCGGTCATCAAGAAGCAAGGTAATGTTAAAGTCCCCCATATGATCCACCCATAAGAGGGAAATGCATCTTGCACATGTTGTAGAACCGCAATCAACTACAAGACCCCTTCCCCATTACACTTCCCATAAACATTTGTCACCATCAAGGAAGCATTATTAGATTTTCTGCGGAGAACGACTATAAAACATCTTCTACCGTACACCGTCTCCTCAATAGAACAAATTTAGAGCCATCCCATCCCATGGCTAGACTGCCTAAAGCTCCAATCAAGGGTAGTAATTGAAAATCAGAGAGAATAGTTCCCCCAATGGACTATCATACTTTGCTCATGTCATGCACCAACTTTGTCTCCTGCAATAAAATGATGTCAGCCTTGCTTCATAACATAGTTGTCGCACCGCTGACCTTTTTTCTGATCTCCCAAGCCCTATAATGTTCCAAGACATAATCTTCATGAAGATAGGGTAACATCTCTTGGCGAGATCACACCCAAACAGTCCATCAGTGGATGTTCAACCTCTCTATTGATGCAGTTCTCTCCAATTCTGTCATGTTGAACCTCGTAAGTGGCCCCTTCACTTAGATCTTTACCATTGCTTGAAGCATCAACCATGGTACCCGAAAATTCATCTTCCCTTTCGAGCGCCTCATAAAGTGCCAAATGCAACCGACTGCCACGTTGCTTCGATAACCATCTCGAATATCGCCTACCAACTGCCATTTGGGAGAGAGACCTGGAGAAGAACCTTCCTGCACCTCAAGGTTTGTTGCAACCATATCCATCAAAAAGGTGACCATCGCCATGGCTACCCAGCTGCAATGGACCAGAAGAACCAACCAAAGAGATTGAGTGTTGGAGTCACGAGGAAGCCTCAAGCGAAAGGGGCATCCAATCCCGTGTATGCAGATGTATCCGAAACGAGATCCAACTCAAGTCCTGCCTAAAACACATGGATAAAAGGATCCATGGAGGATCCCTACGCACGGTCCGCCGAACCAGTGGAATTCGACCCAGATCCGAGAAGATAGGCCTTGTTCCAAACCGAGGAGCACACCATTCGAATTGAAGATCAGTTGTTCCAGCAATTCTCCTGAAGCGTCGACGCGTGAATCACTGTCCAAACCAAGCAGCACGAGAATCGCAACAGTCGCGACAGTTGTGCTTCCGATCTGGGGGGTCGCGACGATTGGAGGATCGCCCACACCGATCAGAGGAGTGCCCAGACCGACTGCAATGCCATCGCACACGGCGGAACCGACCTCCACAAGCATCACCAGAGAGATAGCCTTGCTGACCTTCAAACAAAGCTCGGAGGGAATCACCTCGCGTCGAACCACCACATCTGCTTTCAAGTCCATATCATCCCCTTTGGAGAGGTCCTCGCTGAGGATTTTAATCACCTTACCAATGTTGATCAGAAGCCCCTCCACTGTTCCAATGTCACGAGCTCGCATGGGTAACCCCTTTAATGTCAATACCTTGTAAAACATTGTGTGTGATGCCCCATCTCGTAGGGATGGATGCCGCCACTTCACCGACTCTGAATTCTTCTCCTTGTGATTCTGCAACAGCAGGCGTGCTTCATCCTCTGAGAGACCATAGGCACAAATAACTGATGGTTCTAGAAGTATTACATCCCTACCAAATGAGGGCCCAACCTTGACAGCAAATCCCGCCATATCCGCTTGCAAGCGGCTCCCCAGATTAGGGTAGTCCCATCTAGAACCCCAACGAGGGGCCACTTCAGGACAGAAGTTCCACGTATCATTTCTTTCTCATGCATCCGCTTGTCCTTAATCTAAAATGTTCCTCCCTTCCTCGAATCAAGTCCTATTCCGATCACCTTCTTTCCTATGCCAACAACCTGCTGACTCGGTTGGGGGCACCCCCAGCGATGGTGGTCGATTCCACCATAAGCGAAACAAATGATTGCGTTCTGATAAGACGCTGCCCTGTGACCTCGTTCTCCACACTTGAAACATGTCGTGGTCTACTTGTTCAGAAGAACATATTCCCATGCCTTGTTCATTGGCCTCCAAGCAAAGGAGGATATGCCTACTTTACGTTGTGAAACTGTTCTCTCCCTGCAGAGATTTGGCCATGTTACTTTGTATGTGGAAGAATTACTCGCCAACCCTGGACCTCACGCACTCTCATTTTCCCAAATACTCAGATGTTCTCTCACTTTGTTGACTTGCCCCAGCTTGGGTTCTTCCCCACTCCTAATGTGTGGACACATGGATATATCAACATTTCAGCACCTTTTCTCGAGTGAACATCTAGACGAGATCCTATCATCTAAGAATGACTTGAAGGTTGGCAATTTGTACTAGAGTGGAGCATTGGTTTTGATAATGCTGGTTCATTTTCCCTTTAGACAATTATAATCTTTGATGGTTTTAAATGGGACTCTCATTTGTGTCTTACAACATAGTTCCAGCTATACCAATTATATAACATACAAGAATAAAAATGTACATTTTTTCAGAGAAATGGGATGGACCTCCTTTAGAGACACATCCAAAGAATATACTAATAATAAGGGAAAAAGGAGTATGCTCCCACCCTTTTTTTCCCGCATTTTTTTATTTTTTGAAATAAAACCTATAGGGATTTAGATCACCATATGTGGAGTCATTCAAAAATGAATTTACTTCGAGAGTTCTATCCCTCCATCAAGACTGCAAAATTTTAGGAATGCTTGTTTTACATGAAATTCGAAACACGTATTCCAATTATAATTCTAAGTAAATCCCCCAGGTTTTCATTTCAAAAGATAAAAAATGCGAGGAAAAAAGGCGGGAGCATTCTTTTATATGCTCCCAGGGAGTATACTCATTAAACCCTAATAAAAATGTAAATTTTTTGTTCCAGCTATAACACGGTTTAGGATTTTACACCCCTAAAATCTTCATATTTATAAAAATGGCCCCCGATATGGCCTCCAAAATCTGCTCTATTTATACATATACCCCGCCTAGCACTCTGGAGTCACTACTTTCAAAACATTGAATTTGGTAATGCGGGTTCTTTCTCTCTTCTGAAATTTATGAACATAGCTAGTTTTAGAAGAAAACCTTAACCATGTCTTGCAACATGATTTCAGCTATGCTAAATCTTAAATATAAATGCAAGATTTTTTTGGATTCTGTACGTGGACACTTGAAATGTCACACACTAAGCTTGGAATTATCGCCTATACAAATACCCCTCCTACATCACATACCTATACAATTTAATAGTGTTAAAATTTATGTTGAGCTAAATTTTAAAAGAGAATTTACATTGTGACAACCTTAGACAAAATAGATATTTCATGGAAGGGAGATGCCTTAGACCACCGGTCTACTAATGAGAAGCCCTTGAATCACCATCCATCACAATCTCTCGAGTACCATAACAACATTAGTGGTCCCATTCGAATCCCAACACTAAATGCAATAATGGAGTGGCATCATACCTCAATATCTTTCCAAACACCTCCAAAACCCAACTCCTTGAGTACTCAAATGGGCAAAATCCAATAAAACAATCATACATTCTCCAGGCACAATGCAACAAACCAAATAACCAAGCGTCAAATGGTTAGATTTCCAACTTATCACCTCCCCAAACACCCCATGACATCGTCTTAACTCTCCCCACAGTGCATAGATATTTCAGTATGAAATCGTACATGCATCCACGAAGCCATTGATCATTGTAGATAGGGTGGAGCATTAGGCTTGCCTACGCCTGCCAAATTTTTTCGGTCCTTAATGCCGAGTCGAGGCCTGGATTTTTGGGAAAATTGAGGTTCGGGTCCAACCTAGGGCACGCAGGGTCAGGCCCGAGTTCGGGCCAGGCTCGAACCGCCCCCATTATGTGTCCTTACATGCTGAATGTTGGGGAATTAATGATTGGTGAAGGCTCGATGTTGGATGAGCTTGAAATAGATGAATTGATTTTGCCCCTTCATTTCATACCGATTCTCATTGGAACACGACTTCTGGTTTCATAAACGTACTGTGGATTATATTCCAGGAAGAGGGTTGTCTAGTAAACCATACAATTTTTTAAGCAATAACTTCAAACATGGTATATTTGGATTGCATCTTCTGCGATATATGTTGTTGTCTAGATGTTATGTATTTTTTACCATATTCTTATCATACCTGGACTGTAGATATTATATATACTAAAACATGTTTAACTAACCCAGCTGTCTAGCGGGATCGTCTTTTAAGTTTATTAATCCATTCAGCAACTAATAAGGCTGGCCGGTCCTTGATCGTCGGGGAAGGTCACAGGATGAGGCATCAGTGAGGGTGTCCAAGGAGGGATCACATGGATGAGAGAGATGGATGGGGTCATTGAGAGAGGATTGAGTCCGACGAGCGGCCGCCGTGGGGGGAATCATTCAACATGTACTTAGGGCTCGGGCCTGATCTAGGATCTTGCGGGTTGGATCAAGGTCGGGTTCGGGCCAACCCAACCCAATGCTCCACCGTAATTGTAGAAACCAAATGTGAAGCAGAGAAAAGGGATGAGGTTGTGCAACCAATCGATAAGAGTTAATCTGATGCCTCATGTATAAACCTCTGTAGAAAATGTCCTTGTGGGATCTGCTCGATCCTAGGCGTATGTATCAACCTCTTCTTACTTTCCCTCTCCACCTTTTTAATATAATTTTGGGGCGATCACCATGGCGTGTATCCCCCGAAGAGCTTTGGCTTCAAAAAAAAAGAGTTAATCTGATTTCATAGTGACAGTGGGGCCAAAATACAAATAAAACGAACTAATGAGGTTGTGCAACCAATCCATAAGAGCTAATCTGATTTCATAGTGACAGTGGGGCCAAAATACAATAAACGGACTAACTAAACCAAAATTTTCAATTATTTAGGGCCATTTTCCGCACCAAGAAACTACGGTAAGACAATTTAATTTAAGTCCCTAACTTCATGAATATCATATACGGTAGAATCCAAGAATCAAGATTATCAATGCAGATACTATATTTTGATTCGGGATGATAAACAAGAGAACTGTAGAATACAAATTAAGACGAGGCGTGCAGAATGTTAAACAACTTTCAAGCCAAGCAGATGATAAATTTGATACTTTTGTCGCATTCAGTCGACATTTGCTGGTAGTATGTGATTTCGGGCACGTTATACAGAAAATATATACCTTGACCATAGTTTCGTGCAAGGCAGGCTTGTCAAGATATTCCCTCGCCTTTGCTGCAGCATAAGGCTGTCAAGCAACATGAATAAGAAAGATAATAACAAAGTTTACAAAGTGAGAGGAAGGAAAAATGCTGTCCAACGAATGAGGAAAACCTGCAAGTCATCGTTATTTGTAACAAACTGCACAACACGGTACCATATATCGTCACTGACAAAGTCCCCAGCCTTATCTATCAGTTGAAGAATCACATCCACATACCTATGATAAAGAGAAAAAACTGATTAATCGATAGCATGAATTTATATTTTATATGACTGGAATGATAATCAAGCAGGGGAAAAAGAACATAAGCATCAAGCATATTTTAAACCAGCATTATCCACGTGAAAAAGCCCAACTGAAATAAATAACGTCAATGCATTGCCTTATTTGTCCCAATAAATGAAAGTTACTCATTTGTAACCATCAATAAGAAGTAAATTTAGATCATAGAAATGGAAAGGAGTGGAACTCTTGGAGTCTTGAACATATTTGGCGACAAGTGACAAATGGTAGAATGGTGGGATTCATAGTGGAGCGGAGTCCATTTAATTTGTTTATAGGAGTGGAGTCAGCAATTCTTCAAAAGTAGAGAATAATTAGGATTCAATTTTCAACTGGACCATGTTGTAGAGAAGTGATGCATAATCCAATTGGGGAGAGAAAAATTACATATGGATGGTGAGAGAAAAAACGGGAGATGTGCATTTAACTTGGGGCTTTCAAGGAGAATCATGGAGATGCACGATGAAAGGGAAAGAAGGATAAGATGCAGGAAACCCTGATTTTTATAATAATCATAACCGATTTTCTAAGACTCTCCATGGCCCCTTATATATAGAGAGATTTGAATTAGAAATGTAAATAAAATATACATTTTTACACCCAAGCTCCCACAATCTTTCCCAATTACATAACGAACACCATAGTTTTTGAAATTACATCAGGACTCATGTTAGGGTGTGAGCACTAAGATTAGGGTCCATGCAATACTCATTTTGGGTATTTGTTTAATTTGATTTTGTTAAGTTTTTTTTTTTGAAATCCAGAAGCAAGGGGGATACACTCGATGGTGCACTCCCCAAAAATCTTATTCAATAAGATTAGGGAACAGAGAGGACAACAGAAAAAAAAACAAAAAACCACACTACAAAGTCATTACGACGCCCAATCCCTCACCAGGTGTTTTGCAAAGGAGCCCACATTCTCCTTATAGAACCTTTGGCCCGAGAACAATAAGTCATTTCTCCCCCGCCAGATCGCCCATAGCACGGCCACCGGATATAGGTCCTCCAGCATCGGCCTCCCCTTATTAGCCCGAAGCGAAGACATCGGCCACATGCTTTTGTTAAGTTAACCCTTACTCTAACCTCTTTCCAAATATAATGAAGCTGCAGGTACCAAAATAATGGTTCTTAGCACAATGATCCTAGACCGATATCGGATTCCACATGGTATCTAAACAATTGTTCTAGGACGGTGTATCGGACCATTAACTCCATCCTAGGCCGATGTCAGTGATGGTTGGCTCCAGGGACCAACATTGACATCTCTTCCCTTTGGTGATGGATAAGGTGATTGGTCGAGGCCTTCATTAAGGGATGGCCGCAAGCAGGTGGTGAAAAGAAAGTATGGACGGCACTGTTGTTGGAAGAGACACGACATGCAGGAAGAGGGTGCTCCAGCTTCGAAGTCGCCATGGGAGCGATGGTGCAACTGTGTAGTGAGTGCAAATGTTGTTTTAAGGAATGGAAGCCGATAATCGATGATTGTGGTCAGAGTAGGAGAAATTGATGATGATTGGGCACCATGTGTGGAGAATTGTATGTTAGGGATCTCAATGTTGACATTGAATGGGAAATGGTGCCGATCTCCAATGGAGCCAACAGAGCGAAGAGTACGTTGGTGGCTGGTTAGGGATGACAATCATAATGGCATTTGCTTCTTCCCATAATAGTTGTTGTTGTTGTTGTTGTTGTTGGAGCTAATGTCTAACAAATGGCGTCATGTACTATCGAATCAAAAAATCGATGGTCGCACGACGGAATCTAATACTGATTGGACACTGCGTATAGAGGTAGGTGTGATAGCTGTCCCATTGTCGATTATCAAAAGGGATTGGAGGTCTCCGGTGGAACCAAGGAGGGAAGGGATTTTGCAGCTGGCAGGTGATGGTGTTCACAATAACATTTGCAACTTCTGATAACTTTGGTTGTTGCAATAATGGTGATGAAGCCATGGTTGGGCTCTGGTTATTGGGGTCCGGTAAGATGGGATCAGATTGATAGTCGCGTGATGGTTCCATCATTTTGTGGTGATCCATAGTGTAGGAGATTCTCCCCATTGTCCATTGATTTGGAATAGTAATGATTTTGTTGGGAAAATGAGAAAACTTATTTATTCCATCAGCCCTGGGCTCTCTTATATAGGAGAGTAGCCTATAGGTAAATTACATAAAGAGTCCAACGAGAAAGTAAAATAACAAAAGAGATACATAAGTGACTAATATATATCTACACTCCCCCTCAAGATGGAGCATAGATATCAATCATGCTCAGCTTGGATGTGCACTTCTGAAACGGCCCTCGCAGTAATGCCTTGATAAAAATGTCTTCCGTTTGATTCTCCGAACTAACATGGGATGTAGCAATGAATCCCTTCTGAATCATATCACGTATAAAGTGACAGTCAACTTCAATGTGTTTGGTTCGTTCATGAAATGCTGGATTATTTGCAATGAACAAAGCCGCCTGATTGTCACATTCCAAAGCCATTGGAAGTGGAACTTCTATATGTAAATATGTAAGCACAGCCTTTACCCACATCATTTCTGTGCTAACCTTTGCCATGGCCCTATATTCAGATTCAGCACTAGACCTTGCCACAACAGTTTGTTTCTTTCTCCTCCATGAGACTAGAGAGTCTCCAACATATACATCAAACCCAGAGGTGAACTTCCTGTCCTTGGGACACCCTGCATAATCTGCATCTGCACAGGCTGATATAGTAATCACCTTGCCTTTCTTAAACAGTAAACCCGCACCTGGAGATGACTTGAGGTACCTGAGTATCATATGTATGGCATCCATGTGTACCTGACGTGGTTGCTCCATGAACTGGCTCACTCGACTCACAACAAAGGATATATCGGGCCTGGTAATAGTGATATAAAGAAGTTTGCCCACCAGTTCTATGTATCTTCTCCTATCCACCTCCTCTGTATCACCATCATATAATTTCATACTAGGATCCATAGGTGTGGTAGCAGGTCGGCAACCAAGCATTCCTGTTTCACTCAACAGGTCAGTAACATATTTCCTCTGAGACATTACCAACCCATAAGGATTTTTGGCGAACTCCAGTCCCAGAAAATATCTAAGGACTCCAAGGTCCTTGGTAACAAATTCATGACCCAGCATTTCTTTCGTCTCCTTTATTCCATGTTCATCATCACCTGTAATCAGAATGTCGTCTAAATAGACCATAATTGCAATAATACCTCTGGAAGTCCTTTGTACAAACAAGGAATGATCAACATTAGAACGTTTGTATCCCTGTTTCTCAAAGAGATCTGAGAGCTTCTGGAACCACGCTCTGGGGCTCTGCTTAAGGCCATAGATAGCCTTATGAAGTCTGCACACCTTAGGATACTCCCCCTCAACAGCAAAACCAGGTGGCTGTTGCATGTAGATTTCCTCCTGTAAGAACACATTCTTCACATCCAACTGGTATAGCGACCAATCACGAGTGACCACAACAGAAAGCAGGATCCGTAGAGTGGAATGGCGAGCCACCGGCGAGAATGTATCAAGATAATCCACCCCATATGTCTGTGTAAAGCCACGAGCAACAAGACGAGCCTTGTATCTGTCAATACTACCATCTGCATTCTGCTTGACTGTATCTGTAAATACCCACTTGCAGCTCACTGGAGACACATCAGCAGGTGCAGGAACCAGACTCCAGGTTCCTCTAAACTGAAGAGCTGCCATTTCTTCCTCCATTGCTAGACGCCATCTACTATCCTTCAGTGTGTCTTGGTAATTCCGTGGAATAGCCACTGCTGACAATGCGACGACGAAATTCCTGAAATCTCAAGTTAGTCGATCAAATGATACAGAAGCTGCTAAAGGATATGATGCGCAGCTCCGCTTCGACTTTCGTAAAGCAAAAGGGACATCTAAATCATTTGTGTCCTCGACTGGCCTTTGTAACACATCCTGCTCAGAAAAATCATCAGATCCATCAATAGTAATATCTTCAGACCATACCTTAGGCGAGCTAGGTGATAAGCGATGAACATGAGCTGAAGCAGGTCTACGGGTATAATGAAATGGTAATGGTGAAACCAGTGTTGCAATAGTCGGCCGACTATCCTGAATAGTCGGTCCGACTATGAGGTGCGGTGGGGTACCCGACTGAACAAACCTCTAGTCGGGCAATAGTCGGCCCGACCGAATAGTCGGCCGACTATGAGGCCGACTGGCCTGACTATGAGGCCGACTGGAGTTTGACTCTTCATATTTTTATTTTTTTTATTTTTTATTTTCAATATTTATGGGTTACATTTTACCATGGTATCGTCACAAATGTCAAATTCTATGTCTATTATATTTATTAGTACTTTTATCTTGGATTCATGTTAAATAATGACCATATATGTATAAAAATATAAGAATATATGTATTATAAATAATTTTTATATTAAAAAATACAAAACCGAATAATTCCGAATAGTCGCGCGAATACCGATTATTCTCTATTCAGTGACCCCTCCGACTGAATACCGAATACCGTCTTCTGCAACACTGGGTGAAACAGGTATAGTGACAGGAGGTGTAGAAGATGGTAATGGTTCTAGTGGTGGTGGTGGTGGTGGTGTTAATGGTGATGGTAGTGGTGGTGACATGTAAATGGCATCAGTATTCGCAGGGGGTATCAACTGATCACCTGAGGTTGAGAAATACATAACAGATTCAAAAAATGTAACATCAGCACTGACAAGGTACCGCCTGCGCAATGGATCGTAACACTTGTACCCCTTCTGAGTTCTGGAGTACCCAACAAAGACACACTTGACAGCCCTAGGAGAGAGCTTGTCAGTCCCGGGAGACAACTGGTGGACAAAAGCGACCGAACCGAACACACGAGGAGTAAGGGAGAACAATTTTTTCCAGGGAAGATAAGAGAGAAAGGGATCTTCTCACCTAGAACAGATGATGGCATACGATTGATTAGATAACATGCAGTAAGAACAGCATCACCCCAGAAAGAGTGAGGAGCATGACTTTGTATAAGGAGCGACCTGGTCAAATCCAGCAAATGGCGATGTTTCCTTTCAGCAATCCCATTCTGTTGGGAGGTATAGGCACAGGATGTCTGGCGGATGATCCTTTGGGATGAGAAGTAACTAGATAGGACATGAGTACACAATTCCATGGCATTATCACTTCGAACAATTTTAACAGATGCAGAAAAAACATTACGAATCTCATTAAGGAAGTTGATGATAATATTCCCTGCTTCAGATTTATTCTTTAACAAAAATACCCATGACACACGAGAAAAATCATCCACAGTAACTATATAAAACATGTGTCCCTGATGATCAGGAACACGACTCGGACCCCAGATATCGACGTGAAACAACTCAAACTTGGAGGTACTACTCCGACACTGACGACCGGGAAAGGTAGACCGATGATGCTTTCCCAACTGACAAGCCTCACATTGAATAGACGTGTGAGGCGAAACCTGAGGTAACACACAACGCAGTTTCTGAAGCGGTAGATGTCCAAAGTGCAGGTGCCATAGTAGGGGAGAGATGGGTCCAACAGGTAGGGATGATGTTCCAACAAACGGAGTCTGACTGAGGCGATAGAGGCCGCCTTGCTCATAGCCACGCCCAATCACATTGCCCGTAAGGATGTCCTGAAAAACAAGAGAAGATGGATCAAAAATTGCCCGACACTGTAAATCCTTTGTAATTTGACTGGTAGACAAAAAATTCATCGAAAAATCAGGTGCATGTAACACATTCTTAAGATGCATAGATGACGTCAATCTAATCTCCCCCTGACCAGTAATCGGGGAATGTGTGCCATTAGCAATAACCACTGTTCGACCTGGAGAGATTTGTCTGTACCCTGTAAGTAGACTTTGATCACCAAATAGATGATGTGTGGCGCCAGAGTCCATAATCCATGCTAAAGTATATGATCCACTACTAGTAAATTCATATGTGCTACCTGATGCATCGGTAGATGCAGAGGCGGATGCGGCAACATCAAAGTTGTTTTCAGTAGTAGGTGTTGGGCCAGATGGTGGAATAATGCCCCTTAGACGGGCTACAAGATCATCAAAGCGCTGATCCAAGGAAGCAGCAGATGGAGGCTCGATCTGCTCAACGACTCGTGCAGATGTAGGAAATCCATGCTTAGAGTAGCATGTGTCTTCAGTATGTCCAGTGCGATGGCAAAAGGTCTGCCACGAGGGCCACGACCGCAAGCTTGATGATGGTGACCTCCACGACCTCGATTGGTTGCCATGGTTGAGGCAGTCTGATTCGTAGTCGTCGAAGGGACAGTGATGCGGCTCAATCTGTGAAAAGCTTCCTCCATAGGAGGAATAGTGGAATCCGCCAAGATCTGGGAACGTGCTGCCTCATACTCAGGATCAAGGGCAGCGAGGAAAACTCCTACCATAGTAGCATTCCGGTTGGTCTTCTGTTGCTCTGGTGTGGCTGTCAGGGGCATGAAGCTATAAAGCTTCTCAAACATTCCTCGTAGAGATGTGTACAGTGAGTATAGAGGACGTCCATTCTGCTTGATGGTAAATATGTCATGCTGGAGTTGCATAATCTTTGTCTCAATCTTCGTGTAAGAATATGTAGCAGTAAGAATATCCCACATTGCTTTGGCTGTGGGCTGATGAATATCATTGGCAATCTCGATTGCCAGAGTTCCAGATAACTATACTTTGGCATATGCATCATCTGCCTCCTATGAGGCATTGACTCCAGTCTTCTCAGCAGGCTCTTCTTCAGTAAGAATGTGTTTCTTACTGATTGACTTCATCATACTCATGAACTGCATAGCCCACAGTTCATAGTTCGAACCATCCATCTTCACAATCGGCGCTGGACCTCGGAAGGCGCCTATAGATGGGATATCTGGCTTGCTGTCTGACATGGTGATAACGGAAGACTGGAGTGGTAGACTGAAGATATGATCGTCTACACAGACATAAACGGATTTAGTTGCATGTGTAGACTTCAAGCAACCAAACCCGTTACTTTGGAGTCGCGCGCGTTTGACTTAGGGTTTTGCATGCACGAGAATCGAGACCTTTAGGGGGTCACGTGCAGATCCAGGACAAAGAGCACGCGCACAGATCTTGCACAAGGGCTCACAGATCTCGCAGCCCGATGCACGCAGGGCAAAGCCGCACGATGCAGTCAGTGCACAGCACGCAGCACCGTGTGAAGAGTGGCTGGATAGAAGCGCGGAGTTGAAAGCGCATGGAAGGCGCAAGGAACACACGCGGTCTGGCGCAGGGCGCGCGGGAGGCGCAAAGCGCACGCGAGGCCGAAGGCGCAAGACCGGAGGCGCGCGGGAGGCGCAGGCGCACGCGGAAGGCGCGAGGCGCGCGAGGCACAGGGCGCGCTGGAGGCCGAGGCGCGAGACCGGAGGCGCGCAGAGGGAGAGAGAGAGAGGGGCTCGATGGTGGAGCTAGGGTTAGGGTTTCTTTGGCTCGAGAACTCCGGTCTAGGACTGTCGCTCTGATACCATGTTGGGAAAATGAGAAAACTTATTTATTCCATCAGCCCTAGGCTCTCTTATATAGGAGAGTAGCCTATGGGTAAATTACATAAAGAGTCCAACGGGAAAGTAAAATAACAAAAGAGATACATAAGTGACTAATATATATCTACAAATTTCAATGTATATTGAATTCACAATTATGAGTACGTAAGCTCAAAAATTGAAAGTTATAACCTCACATAAGCATAGTAAATAATCTTCAACTGTGATAACAAGATGCAGACTTATGATCTCAACCTTTTCTGCCAACCTTCCGTATGCATTTCTTATAGGATTTGAATGTCATGCTCTAATACCAATAGATGCAGAATCGAATTCAAAGTAGGAGAAAATATATAGAGGGTACGAGAAAGAATGGGAGATACACCTATAACGTAGGGTTTTGGTGGAGTTGTGGAGAGGCGCAGAGATGCACAAGGAAAGAGGAAGAAGGAACGAAAAGATGGAAGAAGCTCCAATTTTTAAGGTACTCAGAGGTGATTTTTTTATGACTCCACCAACCCTTTATGTAATAAGGGGTTTGATTGCAAAAAATGGCAAAACCTTCTCCCACTTTAAATAGGGTAGACTACATGGATTCTTGCTCAAATCCATGGTGAAATATCCGACTACCTTTTATGCTGGTTATCGGCTACCTAATGCAACCCCCATAAGGAGAGATTTGAACCCTGGTATTCTAAGTGGTAGGCACACTGCACTACCACCGGACCATTGAAATGGGTACAGGGGGTTTGATTACAAACGAAATAAAAAAAGAAAGAAAATCCTGAACAAATAGTAAATGATTACTATAAAAATCCAATCTACTATGGGAGATCTCAATTTATTTAGAACAAAAATTAAAAATATATGACGAGCTCAAGTTAGACAGGAAACTGCTAATTTTGACCTAGTTCCCAATTTTTGCATTCATCAATGGTGAAATGGTTGAATTAGTTCAGAATAATTGGGAGGATTTATAAAATGACTGGAGATAAAGATGATACACTGCAGCATGAGAACATCATATGTTCGTCATAAACTAGGGGTCAACAAAAGTTTCCACAAATACATTATAGAGAGTAGAGAATCAGATTTGTTTCTCAAATTCTCCATACATATCCCTAGTCAGCATATTAACAAACTCTTATTTAAGAAGAGTAATTAGTAAGATTCAAATCCTAATCTCGAGGATGGGAGCCCACATGCTTAACCACCAACCAATTTAAGAGGGTTCTTAGAGCTATATGTAGGGTAAAAAGAGGTTGCCCCCAAGGCGAAGCAAACATGGCTATTTTCACCATTATTTTTTTTATTTTTAAGGTATTTTTAATAGCACCCAGGTGGATTTGAACCACTGTATCTAATATATGAATTTTGACTCAATACAAGACTCCTATCCATCAAGTCCGCCAAATTTTATGGTCTCAGAATTACTGAAATTGACCCCTTCTAGATGGACGACTTAGAAATGTCTATTTTACACAAATTTGAATGAGAACATATTGCCATGTAGTGATTCAAATCACCCGAGCTTACTAAAAATACCTTAAAATGAAAAAAAGAAAAAAAGGGCGGGTAGTCCCATTTAACTCATATATATATGGTGGCCTTTAAATCAGATCAATCTTTCTGAAGATTGTAAAAATCACTATCGATTTAGTAAAAATTATGTAACAATTATGTAAAAGTATAATATGCACACTGTAAAAATAATAATTTTGTAAAATATAGTATCCATATAGCCGACCCTACTTAATGTGGGAAAAGGCTTTGTTGTTGTATAGTATCCATATGTAAAATAACATTTTTGTCCAATATAATATTGTTTTCTTAATTTTATATTGATGTACATGTTACATTAATATTTATATTAAATCTATGGCATAAGAAATTGTAAAATACAAGGGAAAGATAGCTAAATTGGCGTTAACTAGCCATATATGGTAAGCCCCCGTATCATTTGAAGTTGATAGGCTTGATGCATGCGATAAGAATCTCGGACTCAGAATGAGTTGAATTTTAACAAGAATGTGTTGATATTAGGTGATCTAAAACCCCCCAAGTTTTTTTGAAAAAGTACCAAAAAAGCTTTAGAAAAGAGATGGGGGAAGCTAACTTGGCACCCTCCTGGGATAGCCACATTTTACCCATATATATATATATGGGGAAAAATGGGGTTGCCCCCTAGGGGAGCTAACTTCGCTCCCCCCGCCCCATTTTTCCCATTTTTTTATTTTTTTTTGAAAATTTCTTCCATGAATATTCATCACTATATCCCTTTATTATGCCATTCAAATTTCTTGCGAAACAGAGACTCCTACGGCCTCCATCTAGACAGTCATTTTTTAACAGTCGCAGAATTATTGAAATCGACCCTAGATGGAGGTCGTAGAAGTCTCTGTTTTGTACGATATTTGAATGGCATAATATAGGGATATAATGATGAATATTCACGGAAGAAATTTTCAAAAAAATAAAAAAGTGGGGAAAATGGGGCGGAGGGAGCTAAGTTAGCTCCCCCTAGGGGGCAGCCCCATTTAACCCATATATATATATTTATATATTAAAGCCTTAATCAGCTTATGTCATGTTGTTAAATATCGAAAACCAAGCTTCCATGCAACCAAATTTCTCATTTAACATCTGCATGTGTATCTTATCAAAAACAATGTTTATCAGAATTCGTAAAAATAGTCCTCACCAAGACAAATCTGGAGCAAATTTTTCTGCAAGAATGGCAGCTTTTAGTGCAAGTTCCTCGCGCATAGCAAAATCAGCTGTGCTCAAATACTATAAAAAACATAAAGATCGACCACCATTTAGTACCAAAATTTCAAATATATCAATTTCTCAAGAGAAGTTTATATCACATAACCTGCAACAATTCTTCAACTATGTCCTTTGCATTTGTAACGTCGCACATTCCATAAAGTAAATCAAGAGCACGCCTTCTAATGCTGCAAAAAATAAAGAACTGCATTAGCAACCCCAGGGATAGGTCTGTTCTGTTTGAGTTCTTTTTTAAGGGGAAATGGGAGATGGTGCATCATTTGAAGGTTTTGAAAAGTAGGAAGCAACCACATTACTGTTGTTCTAACAAAGCATAGTGGATGAGCATCCTTTGGCTTTTGAGAAAACACTAGCGAAAAACCCACATTAGTGTTGATTTGCAGTGAAATGTGGCAAAGATAATGTGACAGAGAATGGCATGACAAACAGATCTTTTGTTATTTCCTTTGCCCTATGCATTTTGTTCGCTTCAGTGTAATTAATAACACACTAAAAAGTAGAAACATATTAAAACCAAAATCGAGATTTCCCTTGTTAAGTGGACAACAATAGATGGATTCATTACCTCAAACATATTAATTATCCTCAGTTTAGGTTCATTTAAGCTGGATCCAGTTTACATGACACCACCCCCGCAGCCCAAAGACACACATACACACGACACAAACACCATAAGGCTCATCAACAAACTTCTTGAACCTTTGAAGTTTGAACCCATCTGCAAATTCCTGGGCAACATTAATCAACCACCATTCCTTGAGTTTGAGCTACCAACTTCTCCCCTCGCCCTCATATTATCCTAGCTCCTTGAGCTCAAGCTCCCAGCCCAACTCCCAACCCTACATTTGTTGCAATCTACTCTCAGTCCCACCACGAGGGAGGATCATGCTGAAGTCAGGAACATGGGAAGACAAAAATGCACTACAGCAGGTCACACCAATGGCATGTTGCGTGGCAGGATGACGTGTTGGGAGGAGAGAGGAAAGGAGGTGGAAATGTTTATAAATTTAATTTACTAATAAGGGTCAATGTGGGATTTTTCAACAGATGTTTCCACATTTAATGGACATTTGGATGGAAGTTAACATGTATTGCTGTATAAGAGCAAGTATGATTACAGTGTAGTGAAGCAATTAACTAAAACCGCATGGGCTAATAGTGTCATTAGAAAATATGATAGAGCTATGGGTGTAAAAAATCATTTCCCTGAACATTAGAAGAATTTTAAAATGCTTAAATCACAAGAACATAGCTCTATTAAAATACCTGATATCGGGATCTTTCAAAGAAGTGATGATTTGCCCTTGGTGCCTTTTTATTACATCTTGAACATCTGTTACCAATAACATCCTTGCCATATTTTCCTATAAAATATCATATAAATATACTAATTTACCAAATATTGTATGAAGTAATCGACTGAGATATTCCGAATAACTAGACAGGAGTCAAGAAAGAAAATTAGGATGTATGAAATATAATTTTTTGCATTTGTATACAACCTTTCTAGAGGTCTACTAATTAGAGCAAACATATCTCGTAGGAACTGTGAATATTGATATTGGAGCTTACTAGGCCAAGATACCGAATATTTGGCTCTCGTACTGCAATGAACTTTCCAAGTAATGCAACACATTGGGACATCATCTCCTTTTCAGCATCAAGATGCATTACCTACGATACAATCCAGAAGAAGTTTAGACAACGTCGTGATAAAGAAACTGTGGGAGAACATGGGGAGTTAAAACTGAATCCCCCCCTAAAAAAACACAAACCAAACCCCGGAAAGGCACGTGCATAAGATATATACACGTTGGTGTAACTGTAAAATTGCCACTTGGTGACCAAGAGATCACAAAAACAGCATCTGGTAAAATGCACGGCAATGCTGTCTGCAAAAGTACAACCTTTCCCATATGGTGTCCTATATGCACCAGCCAGTTTGTATAGGCAAAAAATCATATGCATATAAAAGAGAAACAAAAATTGAAATTGCATGGGTATAATTCAAATATTTTATTTTTACAGAAGATTATGGTTAGAATTCCAAGATGTAATTCCAAGAGTTAAATCTTGATCATAGCCACCACGAAACCGCAGTCATACCAGTGTTCCAATATGTACCAGCAAAGTGACAATCCCACGAGATTGCCTTTTTAAAAAGGAATGGACAACATCACCAGAACACTAGAAAATTATTCCACGACATTTTCTTAAAAACTAAAAGAAATTTAATTTAATCACAATAAATGAATTTCTGTGGTTCCTAACACCAACAAACAAATGTTTCTATGTACAGCAACATCCACGATTTTTTTCCCAACATGAACTCACTAGGGCAAGGGCTTCAAAAAGAACAGCATGTGATGCATTGTTTTTGTTGACATTTTTCACAACATCAGTCCCCATCAAGATGCGTTGCAAAACCTAAAACAAAAAGAATCATCAAAGAAAAGGCTGAGATGTTTATATCAGCTACTTAAAGACAGAAGAAGTCTTACATCAAACAATGATCTCCGGGTATTTGGATCTTCAATAGTTGGAAAATACTGCAGTGCCCTCATTGTCTTTACCTGTACCATTAAAGGCAAAAAGGTTAACACAAGTGCTTGAAGAGTTTGTAAAAAAAGAAATGGCAAAAATGAATAGAATATGGCAAGGAAGCATCAAAATAATTGACACATTCAAGGGAGAAAGTAATGAACGGCAAAGTTCTCAAGGCAAAGATTCTCAGGAAAACAGACAAACTAACAAGAAATTTTAAAATGTCGAAGTCAGATATCCCTGTGAGCTGGAAGTCAGAAAACATGTTATGGTCTCATTTTGCATTACATTCACAGTTCTATGCAAAGTAAAATTTAGAAGGAAGATGAAGAATTGGAATAGATCTTTAGGAGCAGAGCACATACAGAACTGCAAAATATGAAATAAATCAAGAGTACGGAGCTCATATATACTTATGTATGTGTATAACTTGTATATATCAATACACAAGAAAATGTGTTGATAAGAGAGAGAAAGTGGCATGAAGAACGGAGAAAGATCAAGTACATCTACTATCACTCACTGAGGGATGCTGGATCAAGATACAGTAACAAATTACTCAAAGAAAATCAGAAACAAATGCACATCTCCCCTTGGTCAATTTTTTAACCCACTTTACAATACGAAACCCTTCTCAAATCACTTGGCCTGTACCATACTTCAGAGCCAGTTCATTTTTCCTTTCTACGGTCATTGTCAATGTCATGGCAACTATCCTAATGATGGCGTTATTAAAGGTCTCAGCCACCCTTTAGGTAGCCAGCTGGATAATGCAGTTATTTACAGTAGAGATGATGCTCTCAGTTGAGTAGTTTTTTTATTGGATTTACTAAAAAAAGGCGGAGTTTTGAGCAGTTTATTAAAGAGAATGTTGCTGTTGTTCACCGTTTAGATGATGCTCACTGTTGCAGAGATTTTTATTGGCTTTCACAACAACAATAAAGCCTTTACCCACATTAAGTAGGGCTGGGTATGTGGATTCTTTGCCTCCATTCATATCTATCTTGGGTCAATCTCGGACTTAAATCCAAAAAACTAAGATCCCTTCGTATAGACTCATTCCAACACTTCTTGGGCCTTCTTCGCCCCCTCTTAGCTGGCTCAAAATCCCAAAACTCGCATCTCGTAACTCGTGCCTCAGCCGACCTCCTTTGCAAATGGCCAGACCACCTTAAACGGTTTTCTCGCATCTTATCCTCGATCGGAGCTACACCAACTTTCCTTCTGATTGCATCATTCTGAACCCGATCTTTAAGTACATGTCCACACATCCACCTTAACATCTTCATTTTTACTACTGTCATTCTCTGCACATGTCTATGGTTCACAAGCCACATTCGGATCCATAGAGCATAGCAGGTCTCACGGTTGCTTTGTAAAACTTTCTTTTTATGTCTGGGCCATCTGGTTGGCTAGGAATGCCATGTTGTTCTCTGGATAAAGGTTTTATAAGGAGAATGTATGTATCCAGGTGTCGGGTTTGTTAGATTGTGGCTTTCCTAGTTACTCACTCTGTAATAGTTTCCTGTTTTTTAATTTTTATTAATGCAATTATGGGGTGGGCACCTCTGAGTGCTTCCCCCTTGTTTGGCTTCAAAAAAAAACTTTCCTTTGCTTTTCAAAGGAATTTTCTTTTCACACATAATAGTAAATGCTACTCTCCACTTTAGCCAACATGCATTTATTCTATTAGTAACATCTCCATCGATTTCCCCATCATGTTGAAAAATAGATCCCAAGTATCTAAAAGAAACTCTCCGTTGAATGTTATCGTCGTCAATCATCACCTCGATTCCGTCACCATTGCTTCCATCAAAAGTACACTTGATATATTCAGTCTTAGTCCTACTTATACGAAATCCTTTAGTCTCTAATGCAAGTCTCCAAACCTCAAGCTTCTTATTTACTCCATCTCTAGTCTCATCAATCAACACAATATAATCAACGAATAGCCACACCAAGATATCTCATCCTGAATGTGACTTGTCAACTCGTCCATAATCATAGTAAAAAGGAATGGACTCAAAACTGAACCTTGATGCATACCAATGTTAATGTCAAAATAATCAGTCTTTCTAGACTGGATCCTTACACAAGATTAAGCCCTATCATACATATCCTTTATGAGGTCAATGTATATGACAGATACTTGTCTCTTCTCCAAAATTCTCCACAATATCTATCACGGGACAGAATCATAAGCCTTCTCCAAATCAATAAAAATTATAGAGAGGTTCTTCCTTTTAGCTTTATAAATCTCCATCGTTCTCCTCATCAAGTGGATGGCCTCAATAGTTGATCGACTTGGCATGAATCTGAATTAGTTTTCTTTTACTTTGGAAACTTGCCTCAACCTTCTTTCGATCACATGTTCCTAAATTTTCATAGTATGACTCATCAGCTTGATACCTATGTAATTTGAACAATTTTGAATGTCTCATTTATTCTTATAAAGATGCATCACGATGCTTCTCTTCCAATATTCAGACATTTTCTTGCTTCGTCAAATAACATTAAATAAATTTGTAAGCCAAGTCAAACATTCACCTAAAACTCTTCATACTTCTATAGGAATGTCATCAGGTCTTACACCTTTCCTAGGTCTTATAACCTTCAAAGACTCTTTTACTTCCTTCATTTGTATTCGTCTATAGCTTGCACGATTCAAGTAGCTTTCACTACTAGCTAGATCTCCCAAAGTGACCTCTCTATTTCCTTCCTCAATGAAAAGCTTATGAAAATACTGCTTTCATCAAGTCCCTATATCCCTCTGAGTAACAAGCACGTGGCATTTCTCATCCTCAATGCATCTCACTTGAGAAAAGTCTTTGATCTTTCTTTTTCTTGCTTTGGCCAACCTGAATATATCATTCTGGCCCTCCTTAGAATCGAGATTTTTGTAGAAAACTCCATATGCTTTTATCTTAGCTTCGCTTATAACTTTCTTTGCTTCCTTCTTCGCTAATGTGTAGTTTATGACAGTTTCCTCTGTTCTATCCTTAGACACAGATTTAAAGCATACTCTTTAAATTTTGAGCTTCTCTTGTACCCCTCCAATCCACCATTGAGCCTCCTTTTGACCTGGAACTCCTCCCTTTGACTCGCCTAGCATCTCTTTGTCTACCCTTCGGATACAAGATGCCACTGCCTCCCACATCTCGTTTGCACTTCTGTTACAATCCCAAGATAAGTCTTCCAAAACCTTCTCCTTGAAGCTTGATTGCTTCAATTGAAGATTCCATCATCTAGTTATGAATAGTTTTGAATAGTTTCTTTGAAAGAATTACGACAATCCTCATTAACTATCGAATTCGGGCAAACCATTAATGATATACCTGACCGGCTAATGGCACAAAATATTCACCATGTCATTTATAAACAGTGTTGTCAAAGGCGATAAGACACCGTAAGACAGGAGGTAACCCTGATCTTCGTTGAGAGGACGAGAGATGAGAGAGAAATTTGGGTTACGAGGACTCACGACAACGGGCTTCAGATGAATAATCTTCCACTCCCCGTGGGAGGTGTATTTATATGTGTATATCTACTCATGTCATATTCCCTCAACAGTCACACCCTCATTCTCACAGCATCGCGTAACTGCAGCCTCGTGGAGCTAGCAACGATTTTGACCATGAGGTCATTCCGCCATTGAAGAATTATTTAACACTCCCACGATTCAGTGGTGTGTGCATGAAGACGTCTTCAATAAGAATTATTATTCATGAAAGCCTCTTTCTTGACTCATGCATACATGTATTCATGAGCCTCGTTAAACTAACATGTTTAATGTATGTCATTTTATTATTCTCTTGGTTAGACAATCAGCTAACATGTCACTTGTAGGTTTGTAGATTACCGTAGTTTCTTATTTTGACACTATATCTTGTATATTAGATCTCAATACGTTTTCCTTTAGAACTATTTATCCCACTATTGATCAAGCTTATTGCAACTTGTTTTTTATTATATCACAATATTTTTCAATTGGTGCTTTGACCTATTCATCCACTTAACTTTTCAAGAAAGTTTTTAATCCAAGCAACATGAGTGATGCTGTAAATGCAATGTATCCTACCTCATGTGTATGTTGTTGCACTCTTAAAACTCTAATTGCTAATTAAATGTATGAGGATGCAAATAAGATGCAACGTGCTAAACCACCTAAATGTGTGATAGTACAAAATTTGTATCCTACTATCGTGGGATCATAGCCCCTGGAATACCCCCAAACAGAAGTAATAATCATATTGCTATAGGGGTTGATTACCCCAAGACCAGAAGAAGCAAAGGGAAGGCGAGACGGTTTATCGAAACAAAAAAATTATAACAGCAAGAACCATATTAAGCCAATTCAACCATCCGGCAGAAACTGAAAATAGATGAACCGACCTTGGAAGATTAGACGGATGCTTCAGCACACAAGTAAATGAAGCTACAGTAGCTATATAAATGTCTGTCCATGAATCTGGGAAATACCGAATACTGAAATTCTTCTTGAACAAAAGCAGGCTTAATGATATCGGGAATGGACTCCAAAAGGGAAAAATGCACAATAAAAAGCACTACTCTGAACTGGACTAACCCAATACTGAAAAAAAGAGAGAGAAAACTGAACCTACAGACTTTGCGACTGCGGAAATGATGCAATGGAGCTTGAAAGGAATTGCAGAAGTCAGGGTGGTGAGGCCGGCAGATGGTCAGGAGATGGGGTCTTGCAGGGTGAGGGGAGATGAAAAAAGGGTGGCGCTATTGGGGAAGAAAGACGGAGTGGAGTTTGGTAGGGAATGAAGGGAGGCAGAGGTGGCGGGATTGCTGGGAGGGAAGAACGTGAGATGGGAGCTAGGGTTGCTGGAGATTGGAGATAGGAGATAGGGGAGTTGGAGGGGAAAGAGCGAATGATGGGGGTAAGGAGAAGTATTGGAGGTGAAGATAATAGTTGGGGCTTGGGAGAGGGGAAGAGGAAGAAAGGAAGAGGGTGGGGAGGTGATGGTAAAGCCCGTATGGGTTTTGGTTTCTTCACAGCTGTTGTGCTCTTCCCTTCAGCTCCCTTTTATAGCAATGGGAGGTCCTCCTACTCTAGACTCATCTAATAAAAAAGTACTAAGCATTCTCCCACTATAAGTAGGGTCGGCTACATGGATTCTTGCTCAAATCCATGTTGAAAGATTCGATTATTTTTTACACTGGCCGTCGACTACCTAACGCAACCCCTGCAAGAGTGGGATTTGAACCCTGGTCTTTTGTGTGGTAGACACACTGTACTACCACTAGACTCATCTAATGTAAAAAAAATTCATGCCCAAATCTAAGACGCCAAATGAAATTTCATCGGAGTATCCTACTATGAGTACTTGTTGGAAAAAGTGAGTAATTCATTATTCCAAGGAACCCTAGGCTCTCTTATATAGGGAGAGACCTCACGGGTAAAATACATAGTAGTCCAGAGAGTAAACAGAAATTATGAAAAAGGTACAAAACATAATAATAATATTGATATCGGTCTCTACACTCCCCCTCAAGGTGGAGCATAGATGTCTATCATGCTCAGCTTGGAAGAACATCTCTGGAAAGGTCCTCTGAGCAACGGCTTGGTGAATATGTCAGCAGTCTGATCCCCTGAGCTCACGTGAGATGTAGATATCAAGCCTCTCTGGATCAAGCCTCTAGTGTAGTGGCAGTCAACTTCAATATGCTTTGTTCTTTCATGGAATGTTGGATTGTTGGCAATAAACAATGATGCCTGGATTGTCACACTGAAGCTGCATGGGTAAAGGTACGGCTATATGTAGATCTTCTAGCACAGATCGAACCCACATCATCTCCGTGCTTGCTTGCGCCATGGTCCTATATTCAGATTCAGCACTTGACCTTGCCACAATAGTTTGTTTCTTGTTTTTCCAAGAAACCAGAGAGCTCCCAACAAAAACGGCAAATCCTGAGGTCGACTTTCGATCCTTAGGGCATCATGCATAATCAGCGTCTGCACATGCTGAAATAGATAAATCTGTGCCCTTTCGAAATAGCAACCCTGAACCTGGAGAGGACTTTAGACACCTCAGTATCATGTATATGGCATCCATATGAACTTGTCTCAGCTGCTCCATAAATTGACTCACCCGGCTTACTGCAAAGGCAATATCGGGTCGAGTTATGGTAATATAAAGACACTTACCCACCATTTCTCTATATCTCCTCTTGTCTATTTCAGCAGTGTCATCGTCATACAGCTTCATGCTTGGATCCATGGGAATACTCGATGGTATGTATCCAACCATGCATGTTTAAGTCAAAAAATCTATAATGTGTTTCCTTTGGGTCATGTGCATTCCTGGCAAATTCCAACCCCAGAAAGTATCTTAGGTTCCAAGATCCTTCGTGACGAACTGACGGCCCAGAAATGCTTTTGCCCTATCTATTCCCTGAACATCATCTCCTGTAACCAGAATGTCATCAACATAGACCATGATGACAACCGTACCTGCAGAAGACTTCTGAACAAAGAACGAGTGATCTGCATTTGATCTTTTGAACCCATGTCGTTCTATCAGATGGGAAAGCTTCTGGAACCACGCCCTTGGGCTCTGTTTGAGGCCATAAATTGCCTTGTGAAGTCTACACACCATATGCTTCTCCCCCTCAGCAGTAAACCCTGGTGGCTGCTGCATGTAGACTTCCTCATGCAAATCTCCATACAATGCATTCTTGACATCAAGTTGAGATATAGTCCTGTCACGTACCACAACAGCTGATAAGAGAATGCGAAGAGTAGAGTGACGAGCCACTGGAGAAAAAATATCCATATAGTCCACGCCATAGGTTTGTGTGAAACCTCTCGCGACCAGCCGTGCCTTGTATCGATCTAGACTGCCATCAGCATGGTATTTAACTGTGAATACCCATTTACAGCTAACAATGGATGCATCTGGAGGAGTATTAACTAAGCTCCATGTGCCCCGAGACTGTAAGGCACACATTTCGTCTTCCATAGCCAGCCGCCAGCAATCAATCTTCATAACTTCTTGATAGGTGGAGAGCGATGGGTGCGAGAGGTAGCGGACGTTTTGAGGGCGGTGCGAGTGGAAGCGGGAGTCTCGAAGGCGGTGCAAGAGGAAGCGGGCGCTTCGCGGGTGGTGCCAGTGGGGGCGGCTTCTTCGAAGGTGGTGGCTCGCGGGCGGTCGTCGTGGGAGCTTCTCATGAAGGGCGCTCGAAGGGGTCATTTGATGGGTCGAAGGCGGTGCTAGTGGGCTCGGAGGTTCACATCAATGGAGCGAAGGTGGCGGTCAGCAGTGCGGTGGTCTCGGCTGGCGCTTCGAAGGGCAAGGACATCATCTCCACCCATGAGGGTTCTGCGGACATGGCTCGCGATTTGACGGCTGGGTGGAGGACGGTTACTCATCGGAAGGCTGGGAAACGTTGCTTCAGATGTGGGGAGCGAGGTCATATTGCCTCTGCTTGCCCCCAACCTCCTCGTTGCTTTGCATGCGGGGATACTGGTCATCGTCGTGCCTCATGCGGGTGGCTTCGTCAGCGCGGCGACCTAAGGTCCGGGAGACCTTCCTTCTCGGTGCGTGCGGTGCTTGATCCTCCTCCTTCCCGCCCCTCCATCCAGGGGCGTTCGTACGCGCAGGTTGTGGCTCCTCGTCCACCTCAGTTCCCTGTTGGGGTGGCGGCAGAGTCCGGTGGCCACTTGGGTGATGCATCTGGTGTTGACGGTAAAAGCTCGACGTCGGCTGTGGGCAGTGGGCCTTTTACTATGGTGCTTATTGGGGTCGCTCGTCACTCCGTCGTCGGCTGGGAGGCGGTGAAGGAGCTGGTTCTTGGCGCGTTAGGCCCCTCGTTCCTTGGGGACTTCTGCATCTTGGACGCCTCCCATTGTTGCCTACGTGGTCTCTCTCCACAGCTTCGGGACTTCATGCTTTCTCATGGCTCTAACGATGTTGACTACTGGCGTCCACCCCGGGTGGCTGATGGAGTCTCGCTCTCGACTGAGGTTTGCATGGCTTCCATTTCGGGGGTTCCTTTCCTCTCAAGATCTATTCCTGTGCTCAACAAGGTATTCCACCGGTGGGGATCGATTCTCTCCATCTTCGACGACGGCCTCTCCCCTTTGGCCGATTGGCAGACCATGAAGGTGTTATTCGAGTGCAGCCTGGCCTTCCTCCGCGAGTCGAATGGGCGCTCCGTCTTTGGGTCTCTCAAGATAGGCTCCTGGAGTTTTCGACCGATTCTTACTGTTCTCCCGCCTCCTTCGACGGACTCTGATGCTCCGTCGCTGACTGACGACCAACTTCCTCCAGCCACGGCGGCCGACGACCTGCCAGAGTTCGTGGACGCTTCGTCTTCGCCGCCCCACGTGGCACGTGTCGTTTCATCTCCCTCTTGCCACGTGGAGGCGTCACCGGTTATTTCTTTGGAGGCGCCGTACTCAAATGATGTTGTGGGCTTTTCCGAGATGCCCCTTCAGGTCTCGCGTCTGACACACGAATCTTCGGATGTCGCTGGCTTGGGGGGTATCGAGAACGATTCGACTTCCTTTCCTATTAGATTCGGTTCGGCCCCGGTTGTGCGGGTCGGTTGTTCGGACCCGTTGGCGGATCTGTCTCATACTCGGAGCGCCTTCTCTTTCTTAGGCGGATCGTGGCCGCGGGCGTCGGTTAGGGGGTATCGGATGCCCCGCCCCGACTCTGTGGTGATTCAAATTGAGCCCCTTCGGTTGGATGTTTGTTCCACTTTGGTAACTTCGACTCCGCTACGTGACCCCCCTATCCCCCCTATGGCTTTCTCTCCCCAGGTCTCGGGAGCTCTTCTTACAGGTGCAGGGACGGCCTCCTCCTTCAGACGGTACGGGTCCACTTACAGCAGGCGTATCACCTCCTCCTGTACGCCCTCTGTTGTTCTTTCTTGCGCGACCTTTCGACAGGCTGTAGCCGAGGCAGCGGGCGTGTGCGTCATTGGCGCAGGCACGGATTCTACGGATGAAGATGCACAGGGGGTGCTTCCGCAGGGGTCGGAGGCTTCCGATTGATGTCTGGGGTGTGCGCGAGACTATTCCTTTATCGGGTCGTTCTCTTTGTTATTTTAATGAAGCTTCTGTCATGGAATGTTCGTGGTCTGGGTGACTTGGTCAAACGACGGTCTCTGGGCTCCCGGCTCTTGGAATGGGAGTGTGATGTAGCTTGTATTCAAGAAACTAAGCTCGCAACTCTTGATGACTACTCGTGGCGTTCTTTTGGTGCCGGCTCTTTTTCTGAATTCCGTGCGATAAACGCGGTGGGCGCTGCGGGCGGAATGTTGATTACGTGGCAACCACGCTCGTTCTCCTTTAGATCTATGCTTGTTGGCCGCCACGTTCTCTCGATTGTACTGGAAAATGTCCGTTCGGGCTCTCTCCTCGCTATCTCCTGTGTCTACGCTCCTTCTTGCCACATTCTTCGTCGGGAGTTATGGGATGAATTACGTGCTGCGGATAACTCTTTCTCCGGGATCCCGTGGATTATTGGCGGGGACTTCAACGTTACCATCCACTCCTCCGATCGTCCTCGCGGTCCGGGAGGTCGCGATCCGGACTTGCAAGAATTTCGGGACTTAATTCATGAGTTGGCGCTTATTAATTTGGTACCGAATGATATCCCCTACACGTGGCGGAACAACTCTTCATGATCCAGGATCGACCGATTCCTTGGTAATGGTTTGGCTTTGGACTCGTTCCCTCTTTGCTCTGTTGGCTCGCGTCCCCGTGCTTTCTCGGATCATTCGCCTATCATTTGGGACGATGGCGCTGGCCTTACTCCTCGTGGGCTCTTTCGATATGAAAAAAGCTGGCTATTGGAACCCTCCTTTAAAGATATTGTCATGAACCACTGGAATCATTTCCCGGTCTCGGGCTCGGCGGCGGCTAAACTCTCTCAGAAGCTCTCCTCTCTGCGTCGGGTTCTTGCTGATTTCAAAGCTACCATTAGACATACGCGTAAGGCTATTCGTACCGATGCGGAGAATCTTATTGTGCTCCTTGACTCCACGGAAAACGATCGTGACCTTTCTATGGACGAGCTTCATGAGCGCTCTAATGTTATTGCGCGGGTTCAGACCGAGGATAAAAAGCGTTGTATTGAATGGCGTCAAAGGTCTAAGGAAAAATGGATCAAAGAAGGCGACGCCAACACGTCCTTCTTCCATCGGGCGGCTAGCAACCGGAGGCGCATGAATTATATCCGGACTATCTCCATCAATGATGAAGTGTTCTCGGATGATCGTGCGATGGGTATTGCCATCACTGACCAATTCAGACGTTCTTCTACTGCTCTCCCTCCTCGGCGGTGGCGTTGGCTCGGGGAGGGGGCCCCACGGGTTTCGGACGCTGACTCCCTTCTTCTCACTCGCCCTATCTCCATGGCGGAACTTAAGACTGCTGTGTGGGGCCTGAATAGTGACTCCTCCTCGGGTCCGGACGGTTTTCCCATTTCCTTTTACAGGGATTTCTGGGATGTGGTCTCGGGGGACGTGCTCGCGGTGGTCTCTGAGTTTTGTTCAGGCAACCATGGATTTGATCGTATCAACAGGGCTCACATCGTGCTTATTCCTAAGAAATCCCCCGCTCTTCGCTTCGACGACTTTCGTCCTATTGCCGTCTCCAACGCTATTTATCTCATTGTGGCTAAAACCTTGGCCAACCGTTTATCGCAGATCTTAGACGGCCTCATCTCGCCGGTCCAAGGTGCGTTTATTAAAGGTAGACATATTGCGGATTGTATCCTTGTAGCGTCGGAAATTGTGGCTGATTGGAAGAGGGAGAAAAAGAAAGGAACTTTATGGAAGATCGACTTTGCTAAAGCTTACGATTCGATTGATTGGCGCTTCCTATGGTCTGCTCTACATCGGCGGGGATTCCCGAATGTTTGGATTTCTTGGATGCGCAGATGTATCTCCACGGTCTCTCTTTCTGTGCTTATCAACGGACGTCCGGTTGGCGGGTCCTTTCAGCCGCGCAGGGGGGTTCGTCAAGGCTGCCCTTTGGCTCCTCTGCTCTTCGTTCTTGCCTCGGATGTCTTGTCTCGGATGGTGCACGGCGTCATTGATGCTGGCCTCACTTCGGGTTTTCAGAAGGGAGGTTTATGTGTGCCTATTATTCAGTTCGCGGACGACACAATTTGCTTCATTGAGGGGGGCTCCGACGCGGTGGCTAGGATGGCGCATACACTCTCTATATTCTGTGAGCTTTCGGGAATGACGACTAATCTGGATAAATGCAGTATGGTGCCCTTTGGCTTGTCGGCGGCGGAGGAAGTTGAGTGCAGCCGTATACTCGGCTCTCAGATTGGGGAGCTTCCTCTCCCTTACCTTGGTGTCCCTCTTTCGATTGGTCGGAACCGCTCTAATGACTGGAGGACTATTCTGGAACGGATGGAGTCGCGTTTGGCGGGCTGGAAGGCTTCTTTGCTATCCCAGGGCGGACGTCTTGTACTTCTTAAATCGGTTCTCTCTGCAATTCCGATCTACTTCCTTTCGGTTCGGAAAATGCCGGTGGGTGTTCGCGTTCGATTGGAAAAATGCATGCGAAGATTTTTTTGGGGGCGTGCGGACAGCAGTGGCCGAGGGATTCACTTGATTGCTTGGGATGTGGTGACCCTGCCTAAGAGGTTAGGCGGACTTGGCGTTCGTCACTTGGCTCGCGTCAATGAGGCTCTTCTCCTGAAATGGGTGCATAAGATTTGGGGCAAGGATGATTCCTTCTTTGGCAACGTGCTGCGTGCGATCTTGGGCGAGGCTTGGAATACCTTCATGTGCGGGAGCTGCCCTGTGCACTCCTCTCTTTTTTGGCGGTACGTCTTTGATGCTTATCAAAGGAACTGCTCTTTGTTCACTCTGGTGCTGGGGTCGGGTTCCGTCTTCAAGTTCTGGCAGGACGACTGGTCGGGGGGTGGCGCCTTCCAGAATCGCTTCCCGCGGCTTTTCGCCCTGGCGGCTAATCGGTTGGCCTCTGTTGCCGACTACTGGATCAACGACGGCTGGTGCCCTTCTTTCTCGGGCATTCTTTCGGACCAACGCGCCAACGACCTTGCCTCCCTGCTGGAGGCTCTTTCCTCTTCCGTTTCCCCTACTAGTGGGAGGGACCACTGGGCTTGGAGGGACGAACCCTTCTCCTCTCGCAAGGCCTTCTGTGCTCTGCTTCCTCCTCCTCCTCTCTTGGCTGCTTCCTTGGTTCGTGGCTGCGCCTTCTTATGGGGGATGCGCTTGCCCGCTCGGATCACTTTCTTCTTTTGGGTCTTTCGCCATCGGCGGCTGATGACTCGCGACCGTTGCGCCTCTTTCCTTCACACCCCCAACGTCCAATGCCAGCTCTGTGGGGTGTCGGATGAATCGGCCGACCACCTTTTCTTTCATTGTATGTCGGTGACTCGGATTTGGGACGATGTTGCTTGGGCTCGTGCGGCCAATACTGAGGACTTCTGCGATATCCTTTGGGCCAACAGAAAGAGGTCTCGTTCTGATCTGCTGGGTCCCATTGCGCGCCTTTGGTCTATCTGGAGGGCTCGCAATGAGACTATCTTCTCAGGGACGCGTTTCTACAAGGAGAATGTGACATCCGCGGCAATTAGTTTAATTTCAGATTGGTGTATTTAGTTGGGCTACGGGGTCCGGTTGTCGCGTATGTATTTTATAACTTTGATTTTCCCTCTTCCCTCCTTCTTCCCCCCTTAACCCTGTAAGTATCTCTTTCTATACCATTCGTAGTATATAATACTGGGGCGAACACCAACGAGTGTCTCCCCTTTTTTTTAGCTTCAAAAAAAAAACTTCTTGATAGGTCCGTGTTATGTCCACGGAAGACAAAGCTGCAGCAAATCTCTGAAAGTTACCTGTGAGTCGATGAAAAGACACCTGGGAAGCAAAGGGATAAGACGCACACGTCCGCTTTTGCTTCCGGATAGCAATAGGAATATCAAGATCGTCGTCCACTGTACTGGATGTTGTAGTCTCCTTCTGGAATGAAGAATCCTGCACATGTACCATATCTGACCCGTCAGTAGTAATGCCATATGAGCATACCTGAGGCGTGATGGATGCCTGACGTGTAGCCTGAGCAGGACCTGACCGACGCGTATAGAATTTTGGTAAAGGTGGAATAGGAGGTTGTGGAGGTGGTGGTGGTGGAGGTGACTGTGGATTAGGTGACGCAAGAGTGGACTCAGGTGAACTCCAATTAGGTGGCGGAGGGACATAGACATCATCGTTGGTAGTGGATGGGACCAGCCTGTCACCTGCAGGGGAAAAATACATAATGGACTCAAAAAAACGTGACATCAGCACTGACAAAATATTTCTTGTTTATGGGGTCATAACATCGATAGCCCTTCTGAGTCCGAGAGTACCCGACAAAGATAGCTGGTGGAAGATGGCTGGGGTTGGTCGGGTCGGGGTGTGAGGTCCTTGAGTGGTGTCCAGGCTGATTCGTTAGTGGCCGAATTCACGGAGGTTGAGGTGCGCAAGGCGGTTTGGGAGCTGAATGCAGACGGGGCTCCGGGTTCGGATGGCTTCTCCATTTCATTCTATAGGGAGTTCTGGGATCTGCTAAAGGGGGACATCTTGGAGGTTCTGACTGAGTTCAGGAGGGGCAACTTGGGCTTTGAGAAAGTTAACAGGGCTTCGATTTTTTTGCTGCCGAAGAAAGATAACCCAGTGGGGTTGGGGGACTACAGGCCGATATCTATCTCCAATGGCATTTATCTTATTGTCGCCAAGGTGTTGGCGAGCAGACTTAGAGGGGTCCTTTCCTCTGTGGTTTTGCCGGCTCAATCCGCCTTCATTCCGGGTCGGTCTATGGCGGATGGAATCGTGACTGCTTCGGAGATTTGCCGTGAGTGGAAGAGGTCTCAAAAGAAAGGTGCAGTTTGGAAGATTGACTACGCCAAGGCTTATGACTGTGTCAGTTGGAGATTCCTTTGGTTAGCTATGCGGAAAAGGGGCTTCCCGGAAGATTGGATTGCTTGGGTTAAGAGATGTGTCACCACTAGCTCACGCTCGGTGCTGGTAAATGGGAGGCCTGAGGGTGGATGGTTCCAGCCGCAGAGGGGGGTGCGTCAGGGTTGCCCCCTGGCTCCCCTGCTTTTTGTGTTGGTTGCAGATTGTCTTACGGTTTTGTTTGAGCGGGCAGTGGAGGAAAACTGGTGTGAGGGCTTCCGACTGGGGGACATCTCTGTCCCGGTGTTGCAATATGCGGATGACACGCTGGTATTCCTGGGAGGGACGGAGGAGCAGAACCGCAATGCAGCTGTGTTGGTGGATGTTTTTGGGTGCCTCTCTGGGCTGCAGATTAACAGGCAGAAGTCAATCCTTGTTCCAATGGGTTTGGGTGGCGAGGAGAGCATCAGGCTGGCAGAGTGGGCAGGATGCCCCTTGGGGAGGCTGCCGATAACCTATCTGGGTTTGCCTCTGGTTGAGGGCAGGCTAAGGAAGTCCGATTGGGATTGTGTGCTATGCAGAATGGAGGAGCGGCTGGAAGGTTGGAAGGCGGTCACTCTGTCCAAGGGAGGGAAGCTTACACTGTTGAAGCACGTTCTTTCGGCCATCCCGACTTTTTTCTTCTCGACGAGGTTAATGCTTGTTGGTGTTAGGAGGAGGATTGAGACCTTGATGAGATCCTTTTTCTGGTCTGATGGAAGACAGGCAAAGAGGGGGTTGCACCTGGTGGCTTGGAAGGACCTGGTTGTCCCTGTTGCAGAGGGGGGCCTTGGCGTTAGGGATGTGGAATCTATGAACAAAGCTCTGTTAGCAAAGTGGGTGGTTCGCATTTGGGGTTCGTCCGATTCGCCAGTCTTGCAGCTGCTGAGAAAGATTTATGGTGTTACTGGGGAGTTGGTGGCAGTGAGGAAGCGTCATGAGTCTTCCCTGTGGAGTGGGATCCGTGCCGTTCTTCCGGTGCTTCGGCCGCTTCTTCGGTCGGTTTTGGGGGATGGGCTCCGTTTCTGGTTGGATGACTGGACAGGGGATGGGGCACTGGCCTCCCGCTTCTCTCGCTTGATGGCGATGGCCACTGATAGGGGAGCGCGGGTGGCGGACGTCGTCGAAGCTGGGACGTGGGCGCCAAGGTTCCTTGCGGATCTATCGGATCAGAGGTTGGAGGAGTTTTTGCGGATGTTGTCCGAGATTCCCCCTGCCGGGGAACTGTCGGGGAACCCGGACCATTTTGAGTGGACTGGTGGTAGGTTCTCGGTGAAGGCGGCCTATCGGAAGGTTGTTGCGGCTTTGGTGGAGCGTGATGAAGAGTTGTGTGCTGACGTGAAGATGATTCGGGCAGCTAAGATTCCTACGCGGGTTAAGGTTTTCCTTTGGTGTATGAGGAGAGGTCGTATCTGTGACAAGGTGAGAAGAGGCAGACTGTTGGGTGGGACGGATCTGAAGTGTGACAGATGCGAGGACGAGTTGGAGGATGTGAACCACATCTTCTTTGGTTGCAGGTCTTCCGCAGAGGTTTGGGAGTCATTGGGGCTCACGTGGGTCCGGGCCTTTGATGCGGATCAGTTTTGGCGGTCGATTCGTCGGGTCGACCATGGGTCTTTTGATGATGTCTCCAAGCCTTTTGCCGCTCTGTGGGCTATTTGACTGGGTAGGAATGACACAGTCTTTAAGGGGCAGCGGTTTTACTCTGAGAATGTTGTAGCCCACTGTAATGTTTTGTACAATTTCTGGGTCTCAAACTGATGTACTCTTTGCTTTATTAATGAATGCTTTGGTGTGGTGACTCCCACCTTGGGAGGGCTCCCCCGTTCTTTTACTAAAAAAAAAAGACACACTTGACAGCTATAGGAGAGAGTTTGTCAAGTCCAGGAGACAAGAGATGAACAAATGCAACAGTACCAAAGACACGAGGAGTAAGTGAGAATAATTCCTTATCAGGAAAAATGATAGAAAGAGGAATTTTCTCACCAAATACAGATGACGGCATATGATTGACCAGGTAGCAAGCTGTGAGAACAGCATCCCCCCAGAAAGAGATAGGAGCACAACTCTGAATAAGGAGGGTTCAAGTAATATCAAGTAGGTGACGGTGCTTTCTTTCTGCTATGCCATTCTGCTGGGATGTGTAAGCACAAGTGGTTTGGTGAATAATGCCCTTAGACGAGAGATACTGAGAGAGAGACCGGGTGCAGAATTCGAGTGCATTATCTGTACGAACATATTTGACAGTAGAAGAGAAAACATTCTGCACTTTATTAATCAAATTTTTAATCGCATCTCCTGCTTCAGATTTATTCTTTAAAAGAAAGACCCAAGATACACGAGAGAAATCATCCACTACAACTAGATAGAACCTGTGCCTCTGATGATCAGGTACACGACTCGGACCCCAAATATCAATGTGAAATAACTCAAACGGGGAGCTACTGCTCCGACTCTGACGACTAGGAAAGCTTGACTGATGATGCTTTCCCAACTGACACGCTTCACAGCGAAATGATGAACTAGCAGGGATCTGAGGCAGTAGATATCGCATTTTCTGGAGCGGTAGATGACCAAAACGAAGATGCCATATGTACGGAGATACTGGTCCGACAGAATGAGAGGAGACGCCAGCATAAGAATTCCGGACCAGCCGATATAGACCATTTTGCTCAGAGCCACAACCAATCACCCTGCCCGTTATTACGTCCTGAAAAATAAGAGATGAAGGGTCAAATATAGCACGACAGTGCAAATCCTTTGTAATCTGACTAATAGACAACAAATTAATGGAGAACTCAGGAGCATGTAGAACATTTTGTAGACTCATAGTAGGTGATAGAAAAACCTCCCCCTGTCCAACAAGGGGGGAATGAGTACCATCTGCTATCTGTACTGAGCGGCCATGTGGGATGTCCCTGTAGGACTCAAGTCTCGCTCTATCACGGCAGAGGTGATGGGTGGCGCCAGAATCTATAATCCAATCAGATATATCATGACAAGATGTGAAGGCAGTAGCACTACCTGAGGTACTAGCAGTAGCAGACGAACTGGCAGAAGCCGTAGCAGCAACATCTGAAGGTCCACCTGGAGAATCAGTAGATGATTGTGGCATAATATCACGTAGACGTGCCACAAGCTCCTCGAATCGGTTATATGCAGTGGATGCTGACTGGGGCAGAACATGCTCGGCTACGCGTGCTGATGCTGGAACCCCATGCTTAGAGTAGCAAGTATCCTCCGAGTGGCCTGTGCGATGGCAGTACGAGCATGGCTGGCGAAAATGACCACCCCTACCACGGGGTCCACGTCCACGACCGGAAGGCTGACCACCTCTCTCGCGCGATACTGCCATCGCCGATGGGGGTGGAAAAGATGTGCTGGAAGAAACAGATATGCGACTGAGTCTCCGGTAAACATCCTCCATTGGAGGAATAACTGCATCGGCCAAAATCTGAGAGCAGGCTGCCTCGTATTCAGGATCTAGGGTTGCAAGTAGAACGCCCACCATGGTAGCATTCAGAAATGTCTTCTGCTGCTCAGGAGTCGCCGTGAGTGGTATGGTATTGTATAACTTCTCAAACATCCCTCTCAGGGATGTGTACGGTGAGTGAAATGGCCTATCGTTCTGTTTCATCGTGAATATAACATGCTGGAGTTATAGCATCTCAGTCTCATTCCGTACTTGGGAATACGTAGAGGCCAAAATATCCCACATTGCCTTGGTGGTGGGTTGATGGAGGACATCATTGGCAATCTCCATCGACAGTGTGCCAGACAGCCAAACCTTGGCATAAGAATCATCAGCCTCCCACGAGGCATATATCACCGTTTGACTTCATGAGGCTCATGTTGCATTGCCCATAGCTCGTAGTTCGTCCCATCCATCTTCACTATTGACGTGGGACCTTTGAGCGCGCCTATGGAGGGCATATCAACCTTTGATTCTGACATATTGCCGGAGATGAAGAACTAGAGTTTGTAGACAAAGAACCAGGTGTCTACACAGACTGCATAGGATTTGAGTGCGTATGTAGACGTTACACATCCAAATCCATGGATCTGGCGATAGGTGGCTACGACAGAAGGCCGCAGGAGGGGGCCGGGGCCGGCCGCCAGCTAGGATGAAGCAGGCGAGATGGCGGCGGCGCTCGGAACGGGGGCTGGGAATCGGCAACAGGCAGGCGGGAGCCAGGACCGACGCTGGGAGGCGGGAGGCAGAGACCGGGACCGGTGCTAGAAGGCCGGACCGGAACCAAGTGGCGGGTGCCGGGAGGCGGGGGCGAGTTCGAGAGGCGGAGGCGGGGCCGGCAGGCGGAGGCGGAGGCGGGAGGCAGGGCCGAGAGAGAGAGGGGGGGGCGGCGGGGGGTGGGGGGAGCCTAGGGTTTTGGCTCTGATACCATGTTGGAAAAAAGTGAGTAATTCATTATTCCAAGGAACCCTAGGCTCTCTTATATAGGGAGAGACCTCACGGGTAAAATACATAGTAGTCCAGAGAGTAAACAGAAATTGTGAAAAAGGTACAAAACATAATAATAATACTGATATCGATCTCTACAGTACTATCACAAGTGATCCTTGATACACCAATTTCAGATGTATAACTCCTTTTAGATATCGTAGAATCTAGGGATGAAAACAAATGTGGAATATATTCGTATCCGATCCGTTATCGTATTCATTTTACACATATTTTGACATTCGTATTCGTATTCATTTTAAAATGGATGTGGATATGGATATCACTTTTGACATTCGCTAATATTCGCATTCGTATCTGTATATTCGTTTTCGTACATAAGTGTAGTGATAAATTTATTTATAACTATGTGTAAAAATATTTTATGATTGCATTCACCATTGTTTGATATAATTATTATGAAATTACTATATATGATATATCTATTTTGTGTGTAAAGCATCCTAAACATGTATATTTTAGTCATTCTATTAAATATTTCTGTTATTATTCGTATCCAATTCGTATTCGTTTTACATTCATATTCATTTTTAAAGATATAATAATGCATTTTCACATCCGTCAATATTCGTATTCACATTCGTATTCGTATTTTAAAATGGATAAGGATATGATAATACATATATTCATATATGTATCCGATTGTTTTCATCCCTAGTAGAATCCTTTTTATCGCTTTCCCAAGGCTGCAAAAATCAGTAGTTGGTACTCGATCGGTCGTGTCACTAACTAAGGATTAATCAGCAATCGGGTGACTTAATTGGATTTAGTCGAGTTTTAATTGGCTTTGAATCCAATCAGGATCGGATTATTTTGCTAAAGTTGGTGCTTGAAGAAGATATTCTGAATATCATCTCAGTTTATGCACCGCAAATTGGTTTAGATGAAAGGACTAAACAAACTTTTTGGGAGGATCTGGATAAGGTGTTACAAGGAATCCCACAAAGAGAGATGGTTTGCATAGGTGGAGATCTTAATGGACATGTGGGAAAAGATGTTTCAGGGTATGCAAGTGTGTATGGAGGACATGGTTTTGGGGATAGAAACGAAGAGGGAAAAGTCATTCTAGATTTTGTAACTGCATATGATCTTTTCACAGCAAACACTCTTTTCAAGAAGAGGGAGGAGCATTTAATTACTTATAAGAGTGGCTCAACTAGAACACAGATAGATTACTATGCTTGAGGAGAAGAGATCGATTGTGTTGCAAAGATTGCAAAGTAATCCCTGGAGAGAGTTTGACAACCCAACATCGCTTGTTAGTCTTGGATTTACAAATAAAAGGGCGGGTAAAGAAAAGGAAGGTTCCTAAGATCACTAGAACTAGGTGGTGGAATCTTCCGCTGAAGCAATCAATCTTTAGGGAGAAGGTTTTAGAAGACTTATCTTGGGATTGTAGCGGTAGTGCAAACGAGATGTGGGAGGCAGTAGCATCTTGTATCCGAAAGGTAGCCAAAGAGATGCTAGGCGAGTCAAAAGGAGGAGCTCCGGGTCAAAAGGAGGCTTGGTGGTGGAGTGAAGGGGTGCAAGAGAAGCTAAAAATTAAAAGAGCTTGCTTTAAAGCTATGTCTAAGGATAGAACAGAGGAAACTGTCACAGACTATAAAATAGCGAAGAAGGAAGCAAAGAAGGCTGTAAGCGAAGCTAAGTCAAAAGCTTATGAGGTTTTGTATAAAAATCTCAACTCTAAGGAGGGTCAGAAGGATATATTCAAGTTGGCCAAAGCAAGAGAAAGAAAGACCAAAGACCTTTCTCAAGTGAGATGTATTAAGGACGAGGAAGGTCACGTGCTTGTTACTCAGAAGGATATAGAGACTAGATGGGAGCAGTACTTCCATAAACTTTTCATTGGAGAAGGAAATAGAGAGATCACTTTGGGTGATCTAGCTAGTAGTGAAAGTTACTTGAATCGTGCATGCTATAGACGAATACAAAGAAAAGAAGTAGAGGAGGCTTTGAAGGTTATGAGACCTGGGAAAGGTGTTGGACCGGATGACATCCCTGTAGAAGTATGGAAAGTTTTAGGTGAGCGTGGTTTGACTTGGCTTACGAATCTATTCAATGTTATTTGGCGAAGCAAGAAAATGCCTGAAGATTGGAGGAGGAGTATCGTGGTGCCTCTTTATAAGAACAAAGGAGACATTCAAAATTGTTCAAATTACAGAGGTATCAAGCTGATGAGTCAGACTATGAAAATTTGGGAACGTGTGATCGAAAGAAGGTTGAGGCAAGTTTCCCAAGTAAAAGAAAACCAATTCGGATTCATGCTAGGTCGCTCAACTATTGAAGCCATCCATTTGCTGAGGAGACAATGGAGATTTATAGAGCTAAAAGGAAGAATCTGCATATGATCTTTATTGATTTGGAGAAGGCTTATGATTCCGTCCCACGAGAGATACTGTGGAGAGTTTTGGAGAAGAGACAAGTACCTGTCCTATACATTAATCTCATAAAGGATATGTATGATAGGGCTTTATCTTGTGTAAGGACCCCGACGGGGAAGACTGGCTATTTTGATATCAACATTGGTTTACATCAAGATTCAGCTTTGAGTCCATTTCTTTTTACTTTGATTATGGACGAGTTGACAAGTCACATTCAAAATGAGTTACCTTGGTGTATGTTATTTGCTGATGATATTGTGTTGATTGACGAGACTAGAGATGGAGTAAATGCGAAGCTTGAGGTTTGGAGACATGCATTGGAGACTAAAGGTTTTCGTATAAGTAGGGCTAAGACGGAATATATGGAATGCACCTTTGATGGAAGCAATGGTGAAGGAATCGAGGTGAAGATTGGTGACGATAACATTCAGAAGAGAGATTCTTTTAGATATCTGGGATCTATTTTGCAACATGATGGGGAAATTGATGGAGATGTTACTAATAGAATAAATGCAGGCTGGCTAAAGTGGAGAGGAGCCTCCACTGTTCTCTGTGATAAGGAAAATTCCTTTAAAGATTGAAGGAAAGTTTTAGAAAGCAGCCGTGAGACCTGCTATGCTTTATGGTTCTGAATGTTGACCTGTGAACCATAGACATGTGCAGAGAATGTTGTAGCAGAAATGAAAATGCTAAGATGGATGTGTGGACATACACGTAAAGATCGAATTCAGAATGATGCAATCAGAAAGAAAGTTGGTGTAGCTCCGATCGAGGATAAGATGCGAGAAAACCGCTTAAGATAGTTTGGTCATTTCCAAAGAAGGTCAACTGATGCACCAGTTAGGAGATGCGAGTGTTGGGATGTTGAGCCGGCTAAGAGAGGGCGAGGACGGCCCAAGAAGTGTTGGAAAGAGACTATACGAAGGGATCTTAGTTTTTTGGATATAAGTCCGAGATTGACCCAAGATAGATCTGAATGGAGGCGAAGAATCCATGTAGCCGACCCTACTTAATTGTGGGAAAAGGCTTTGTTGTTGTTGTTGTTGTTAATTGGCTTTGAATTTATTTTAATTGTTTTAAATATATTAAATAATTTTTATACATATATTCTTATATATTTACATAGATTTCTACATTTTTATATTATCATAACGGAAGAAAAGAAGTAACTGAATTTAAATAAAGTATTAAGCATATTAAAATAAGCTGCTTTTTCAAAAAAAAAGTAAAAAGTAAAAAAATGGCATTTTCCTAGCAAAAAATCGGCCGACTATTTGACCTAGTTGAAACTAGTCAATACTCGGTCGACCACCTCACCAACTAGACTGGCCAGACCTACTAGTCAGGCTAGTCAGTTGACTTTTACAACATTGTTACTTCCCAAGAGATGGCTAGTGATTGCTTTGATATATATTAATTAGGTTTACTGGATATGCCAAGTTAGGTTGAGTGCATATCATTGTATACATTAGGCTTCCCATTGCTTACGCATATGCAAGAACTAAAGATTTCTACCCATTTCCAGAACATTAACTCTTATTAAGTATTTCTCCGATCATGAGTTTAGTAAGAGTGGAAGAACTATTATGCATTCCAAAACTATTCATACATTATACAAGTATTTTTCTTGACTAAGACTCAATGTCCTTGAACCTATGTCTCTAGTTATTTAAATTCTTAGAACATAGGATGCTTCGTCCTTGTATGTCATATCAAGTTCATTGCTCAATTTTTCTTTTGTTTCATTGAGCAGTGTTATGTTATTAACCATGCGTAGAATGTCATCCACATACAGAGGCATTATTGCAATTTTCTCTCTCTTTATGACGTACACAATTATTCAATTCATATACAACAAATTCAAATTAGATAATTTCTCGTAGAATTTGAGATATTGTCGTGAAGCCAGTTTTACGCGATATAATAATTTCATAATTTGTAAACCCTTTCTCTAGATTTTTTACCTAAAAAATCACATGTTGTCGTGTGTGTATCTCCGCCCTTAATTATCCGTTAAGAAAGGTTGCCTTTACATCCATTTGGAATAATTCCAAATTTACAATCTATATCTATCAATGCAAACTTAGCAACAGAAGAGTAGGTTTCTTGAAAGTCTATTCCAGCTTTTTGATTATGGGTTTCCTTTTTGAGGAAAAAGAGGGTATGACGTCGAGAAGACGCCTACCCTTTAACTTCTATACATTGACAGTATTAGAATAATTATAAAGATCAAAAAATCTTTAATTTTTTAGCATGTTCAATCATATTTTCCAAATACATTTGCTCCCTCGGTAAGGGCTTCATTCAGGTCTATTTTGAATTTCTGAGAATAACCCTTGGCAACTTGCTTTGTATTTATCAAAGTATCATTACTTGATACGTTTTCTTGAATGCCCACTTACATCTTATGGACAACCTACCTTCTGGATAATCACATAGCTCGCATATACCGTTTCACTCAATCGAGCCCAACACATCCATCATGGTGATTGTCCATGATTCTGGCTCATTTGAATCCATTGTTTCATTGAATGTCCGCTACATCCTTATCTATGGTGTAGCATGATGCCTCTCGTCCATAGAAATAGTAATTTTCCATCTATGTGGGTTGTGTTCTAGGCCTCTTGTTACCGATTATACTCGTAGATTGTGTGGATTCACCAACTTCCTCTAGAGGATCACCATTATCCATAGGTTCATTCTCTATGTATGATGATTAGTATTATCAACTGATTTTATCTTATCTCTAAGTTTTCTTCATTGTCGTGTAGGATAATTAAAAGATATAGTTCCTCTATTTCATGCCCCATCTCTTCATGATTTTCAAGGAAGGTTGCATAACAACTTTCGATAGAACCTTTAGACTCGTGAAAATACCTATATCGTTCGGAATGTTCATTTTATCCAATAATTTGTATGTTAATGTCTTGAAGTCTAGCTTATCCTTAAGTTGACTCGGTACCAAGGCATGGGAATACATCCCATTTTCGGGCATGGCACAACTTGGGTTTCTTGCCATTCCAAATTGTGTATGTCATTGATTTGATGGGAATTCGGTTAATGTTGCTTCTCCATAAAAAATTTGAGAGGCTTGAATGTGACAACATACACAGAAAGAATTAAGTTCAGATGTAGGATACTTATCCAGAAGTTCTCGCAACTCAATGATGTATAATAGAATCATCAAAGATTTGATCTTTTCTAATTCTGTCTGTAGTTCAATAGAGGCTCGAGAAACAAGGAGAATATGTACACGAAAGAAATATCCAGCAACAAGAAGAAAGAAAGGATTGAATAGAGAAACTCCAAAGCATTTGTTGATCTCATGCATGTCCATATCAACGGAAGAGGTGGCTCGTTATTTTGATATCTTCATCAGAGTTTGATTCTTACTTCCAATTGCATCATTTTTTAGGAAGAAATGGGTGAGGTCTCAGAAATTGGGACTCACCACTTGGTATATTAATTATAAAGTAAAAAGATACAAGGTATTACAGAATCCACAAAGTACACAACACTCTGCTATGCTCCAATATATTTTCGGTATAACAGGTTTGTCCCCTAAAAACGACGATGTTCCTTGCATACCAAATCGTCCATAAAACGGCGAAAGGGCGCGCAGTATCCTCGTGCCCGAACCCGCAAACCATTCTGAATCAATAACAATAACAACAAAGCCTTTTCTCATAATTAAGTACGGTCGGCTACGTGGATTCTTCGCCTTCATTCAGATCTATCTTGGGTCAATCTCGGACTTATATCCAAAAAACTAAGATCCCTTCGTATAGTCTCTTTCCAACACTTATTGGGTCATCTTCGCCCTCTCTTAGCTGGCTCAACATCCCAACACTCGCATCTCCTAACTGGTGCATCAACCGATCTTCTTTGCAAATGACCAAACCATCTTAAGCGATTTTCTCGCATCTTATCCTCGATCGGAGCTACACCAACTTTCTTTCTGATTGCATCATTCCGACTCCGATCTTTACGTTTGTGTGTCCACATATTCACCTTAGCATTTTCATATCTGTTATAGCCATTCTCTACACATGTCTATGGTTCACATGCCAACATTCAGATCCATAGAGCATAACAGGTCTCGCGGCTGCTTTGTAAAACTTTCCTTTAATTTTTAAAGGAATTTTCTTATCACAGAGAACAGCAGAGGCTCCACTCCACTTTAGTCAGTCTGCATTTATTCTATTAGTAATATCTCCATCAATTCCCCCATCATGTTGCAAAATATATCCCAAATATCTAAAAGAATCTCTCTTTCGAATGTTATCGTCACTAATCTTCACCTCGATTCCTTCACCATTGCTTCCATCAACGGTGCACTCCATATATTCCGTCTTAGCCCTACTTATACGAAATCCTTTAGTCTCCAAAGCATATCTCCAGACCTCAAGCTTCTCATCTACTCCATCTCTAGTCTCGTCAAACAACACAATATCATTAGCAAATAACATACACCAAGGTAACTCATCCTGAATGTGACTTGTCAACTCGTCTATAATCAAAGTAAAAAGAAATGGACTCAAAGCTGAACATTGATGTAAACCAATGTTGATATCAAAATAGTCGGTCTTCCTAGACGGGATCCTTACACAAGATAAAGCACTATCATACATATCTTTTATGAGGTTAATGTATATGATAGGTACTTCTCTCTTCTCTAAAACTCTCCACAATATCTCTCGTGGGATAGAATCATAAGCCTTCTCCAGATCAATAAAGATCATATGGAGGTTCTTTTTAGCTCTATAAATCTCCATTGTTCTCCTCGGCAAATGGATGGCTTCAATAGTTAACCGACGTAGCATGAATCCTTTCTTTTACTTTGGAAACTTGCCTCAACCTTCTTTCGATCACACGTTCCTAAATTTTCATAGTGTGACTCATCAGCTTGATACCTCTGTAATTTGAACAATTTTGAATGTTCTAATTACATAGGTATCAAGTTGATGTTCAAATTACAGAGGTATCATCGTGCAAACCATTCTGAATCTCCTCCAAAGATTGTGCCATCATGCCCATCAAACCAGGAGATACCAGCCATATTCCAAATTTGAATCGATGTTGAGCAAGCGAAAAATAGGTGGTCTGAGTCCTCAGACGCAGAACCACACCTGACGCAGACGTCAGCATCCAAGCCCAGCAAATGTCCCCGGCGAATCTGCGTTAGGAGGCGATCCTGTCGAAGCAGCCAAAGAAATATTTTTATCCGATTAAGCACCCTACTCTAAATCAACCTGGAGTCTGCCACATTTCCGCTTCCACCTCATCCCCATCCCCCGCCAGAAAACGATAAGCCTTTTTCACAAAGAATCTACCATCACCCCACGTAAAATGGTCCTCCCCCCCCCCCACAGTACCCTCAATCTTCGCCAGACGTGCCAGTAACGCAATAAAGTCCTCTACCCTCTGGTCTGAAAAATCGGAGGCAAAATTAAGGGCACACGCCCCATGCACCCATGTCTGTTGCACTGTCGCCCTCCTGTTAGTAGCAAGACGACATAACCGTGGGAACAAGTTGCCCAGAATCCCGTCGCCCGTCCAATTGTCCATCCAAAAGCAGAAGGACGTGCCATCCCCCACCGACCATAATTTATCAACGATAAGAGTCGGTACCTCAATAATACCCTTCCAAAGAGCGAAAGGCAAGCGACATGGTGAGGCCATCAAAAACATTGATACCTCGTATAAACTCCTCATCAAACATCACATCAAGACCTCTGAGTCGCCCCAGATTGTTGTGATGTATAAAACATTGTAGTTTGCCTACAAATGCCTTCTTTAATTCAGTTTTCCTCATACTCCTTTGAGGTATATTCTCCACTTCTATCTGTCCTAACAATCTTAATCGATTTTCCTGATTTTGTCTCCACTTATATCTTACAGATTTTGAATGTTCCAACGGACTATGCCTTTCTTATTAAGAGAGACATATAGAAGAATTTTGAGTAATGATCAATAAATATTATAAAGTGTGAATGTGTGCTGAGAGGATGTGATGAAGGACGATGTGGAAGGTTGGTCGAAGGTGGAAAGGCGAGGTCGGCACATTGGGCTTTCATGGAGAAGTTCCGAGGCACAAAGGAAGGAGGGAGACGCGGCACTATTCCATGGGAAGTGCTTGAGGTGCGGTGGCTGGGGCCATCGAGCGACGGGGAACCGTGAATCGATGAAATATTCTGCCTGCGGGAGGAATGGACATCAACGCTTTCAGTGTGCTCGAGGTCGGGTATAGAACCCTAAGAAGCCCGGTGGTGCTGTGATTGGGAGGGAAGGTGGTCGGGTGCTCGTCAGCATTTGCAGAAGGGAAGCGAGGGGTTTAGCAGGTGCGATGGAGGACATTGGATGTGCCTTAGAATGAGGCTTTGGGGAAGATGTTGTTAAGCTTGAAGGACTCGTGATCTACGCATGCGATCTCACAGAAACTGAGACTCTGAAGCTCCTCAACTTCTCACGACAAGCGGCTAGGAGGGTTAACTGGAGAGCTCCCCTCCTATGAACGGTGTTTGCGGCACACATGAGACGAAGAGGGTGGCGATCAAAGGTCTACCCCTGGTCGGAAGGAGGTTGGAGATGGTTCGTTCGTTTCTAGCACCGGTGATGCACATCACTTGCATCCTCTATGATGGGCTTTAGCGTGGTCAACCACCCACAGTGGCGGCGATGACGATGGAGGTTGGTCGTCCTTTGCTGGTGTTCTTCGACACAAGCTTTACGGGTTGTTCGCTACATATGGAGGTGCAGGATGTCTGAGGTTCCGTCAAAAAAAGGCAAATAGATTTGGAAAGATTGGCTTTCCAATCCTTTGAACATATGCCACCTTTTTTGGGAAAGGGAGACAAAGGTTCGGGAAAAGGTAATGGGGCGATCCTCGAAGTGGATATGGAAAGATTTAGGAGAAGGCCCTCCTTTGCTGGAAGTCGTGACTGACTATGGAAGCAACTATGTCTTAGCAGGTATATATTTATTTTTAATGACTTTAACTATTGAATTATTTGAAATTAATGTTACACCATCCTACTATTTTTATATAGGCAAGTTTTTACAAGAGAAGAGACCACACTTGTATTGGACTCCATGTGCGGCACATTGCATCGATCTCGTGTTAGAGGATATTGGTAAGATCCCAACGATTAAGAAGAATCTTGAAAGAGCCATTGCGATTGCGGGTTACATTTACAATCACATTGAGCTACTGAACATGATGAGGGAATTTACGAATGGCAAGGAATTGGTTCGTCATGGTGTGACTCGATTTGCAACAGCATTTCTTTCTTTGCAATCTCTCCATAAGAATAAGCACAGTTTAATGACCATGTTTACTTCAGAGAAATGGGCTACTAGCAAATGGGCCAAGGAAGCCAAGGGCAATAAGGCAAGGGATATCGCTTTGATGCCCTCGTTTTGGAATTATGTACTTGACACGCTTAAGTACATGGGATCTCTTGTTAAAGTTCTTCGGCTTGTTGATAGTGAGCGAAAACCTGCAATGGAATACATTTATGAAGCAATGGATCGTGCAAAGGAAGCAATTGAGAAAAGCTTCAATGGAAAGGAGGAGAAGTACAATGATGTATTTCAAATCTTGATAAAAGATGGGAATGCCAGCTTCATCATCCATTACATGTTGCAGGTCATTTTCTGAACACTGAATTCTACTATGGCAACCCATCCATTGCATTTGATGCGGAGAACATTGACGGACTATACAAATGCATACAAAGATTGGTTCCTGATGTAAATGTGCAAGATAAAATTATGATTGAGTTAAGCTCATATAAAAATGCTGAGGGAATTTTTGGAAATCCAATGGCCATTCGATCAAGAAACTCAAAATCTCCAGGTACCATTACAATCTGATAAACTCAAATTGATTTAATTCTTGATGATAACATCTTCATATGATAATGTAGAGGAATGGTGGAGCTCTTTTGGAAGTTCAGCTCCAAACTTGCAACGTCTAGCTATAAAGATTTTGAGCTTGACATGTAGTTTATCTGGATGTGAACGTAATTGGAGTGTATTAGAGCACGTAAGTTATTTTATGTTAATCCAGACTTTTGAGTCTTTGATTTTAACTCTTATAGTGCGAACATTTTTGCAGATTCATTCAAAGAAAAGAAATAGGCTTGAACATCAAAGGTTGCAAGATTTGGTGTACATCAAATATAACCAGGCTTTGAAGGATTGATATGACTTACGAGACACCATAGATCCGATCGCTCTTACTGAGATCGATGATGCTAATGAATGGTTGCTAGGTGAAATGGAGACGAACAATGCAGAGGAAGATTTTGTCTTTGAAGATAATATATTGACATAGGGAGATGTAGCAAGAGCATCTGGAATTGCAGAGGCGCAAACATATACGCGGCAACGTACAAAGCATGGAGCACCTATTGCGGGATCTTCTTCAAGACGAGTTGTTGCTTCACAAGACAACGAAGAAGAAGAAATAGAAGAGATTGAGGGGAATGAAGGTGGAGATGAAGACGATGCTGGTGAAATCAATTTTGGTGATGATGAAGACGAAGAACTTACAGATCCATAGACATTTCAATTTTTAGTTATATGTTTGAATGATGAAGATGAAAACAATGCTTTGTTTGCGTAATTTGAACGTTTAAACAATTTCTAGAAGTGTTTGAAGTTTTATTTTTTTTTCTAATATATGTTCGAATGATATTCATTGCATGTTAGTGCTATACTTGTGGTAGATTTTTATTTGAAATAAGTAATATAAATAATTTAATGTGTACATATATTATATATACATACAATATTTCTTTAGCGCCTCGATTGTCTCAGGAAAGCGCCTAGCGCCTCAGGCGTTTTGGACCCGTAGCGCCTTAGAGCGCCTCACGCCTTTGACAACACTGGATCTTATGCTATTGTGGTTCAAGATGGGATGACAAAGGCAGAAGACAACGACTCGAAGACCCTATTGCTCATTGGCTATTCACAGAATAAGGTCTTGGATTTTGATGCGTTCCAATTCTGGGTACAAAACTTTCTAGGTCCTTCGTTCACAGGTGATGTGGTGATTGTAAATTCAAAAAAGTGTTGTGCCAGGGGGTTATCATCTACAGAAGTGACTAGCTCCTGCTCGAAAAACATCTGCTTGTCTCATGGCGACATCCGAGACTCACGGATGGCGAAGAAGCAACTAGATATTGTCGTGCGGGTTCTTGGAGTGTCGTTTCTATCTCGTAATGTTGCGGCCCTTGGATCTGCGTTCAGGGATTTAGGGTGGGTCACGAAAATCTTATCGGGTGGGCGACAAATGGGATCTAACCCTCGGATCACCATTTTAACGCTAGTAGGACAACCAATGGTTGACACAAAAAGGCCATGTTCACTGCAGAAGGGTCGTGCAACTTTCCGCATCATTGTTGAGGCTCTTGCACCATCCTCACCGCCGGAGGCCGGAAACAAGGTTTTAAAAAGTATGAGTCGTAACGAGGCGTTTTCCCAGTATTTCCTCGAGACATAAGCCTCGAGGCGTATCGAGGTGTAAGCCTCACACGTGAAAGAAAATTTTCATAAAACATAATAATTAATCGTAATTACAATTTTTCAGGTTCTAGAAATTAAATAGTTATGATTAAATACATAACACCATGACATTTCAAGGCTAAATCATGATTTAAACATTGAAGTTGTTATATAACTTTCATTTTTTGGACTCTAAATCTGTAAGGAATCAAGTAAATATGGATATGCAAGCACAATGATGGGTAACTCTCCACAAAATTTAAAGTTTTGAATAAATTTAACTAAAGGGACTAGATGTAACACATCATTTTCAAAATTAGGTGAGATGTGTGTGACTCAATTGAGAAGGATAAGAGAGTAAGCAGTGAATCAGTGATCACTTTTTACTTTACCATAAGGATTGGGGGATAAAATACTTGAATATTGCATGTTATGACCATCTTTGTTCATGCGTGCTTTGAAGTGTATCAATTTAGTCCCGATTGAATAGAAGAAAAGATGAGACATGTTTACAAAAATATACTTTTCTAAATTTAGGTCAAAGTAGATGAAATGCATCCAAACATTTTAATAAAGAAAGCATTTATGCTTGATTCATACTAAAGAGTAGAGGCATTAGGTTTAAGGACTCAAGACTCAATTTTTTGTTCATATTTATTTATAAAGAACATACATAACAACGTAAAAATAATCATAATATGTTAATAAACTAAAAATGCATTTCAGTGAATCATGAGCTTAAGGACTTGAAAATACTTGTCTACAAAAGATGAAAAGCTCACAATCAAAAAGAAAAGAAAAGAATATTGTAGAAAAAAAACAAGCTCATACATGAGGCAGTTATAGCCTCGAGGCATTTTTCCTTGAAAAACACCTCGAGGCGTATGCCTCAGCGCCTGAGGTGCATTTTTAAAAACAATGGTCGGCAACATCGCCAGCTCAGCACCCTCATCATGAGCCCTCGGATTCCAGTCATGCCGTAGATGGAAAATTTTCAAATATTTTCAAATTTGGCCAACTCTAGAAAGAAAACAATAACTGCAGTTTCTGTCCCAGAAGATTCTATCAAAGGCAAAAATATCTTACCGCCTAAGGGGGGATTGCGACCCCTCGGATTCCAAAGATACGATAATCATTAACTCTGCACTGAGAAGAAAGGAACAAGATTTACTTTCTGTTTCTCTATATTTGCCTCCACAAACAAATGGCGCTGCTCTCTCCTTACTCTAGGCCAGAACCCTAAATGAGGACTTGCAGCACTCCTCTGCTCTTCAGATGGAGCTCTTGGAAATGGAGACTCAACCTGATTTAGGGGAAGAACCCTTCTAAACAGATCTTGATCCGATTATCATTAATCAATCCTTAACCCAAGAACCGTTGAACAACCCGATTTTCTCTGTTGGAGCTTCGCCTGGTCGGAACCGAGATCTGTTTGCTCCTCCTACCGGTCACTCCGACAGTAAACTTGCTCTCCCGGACCATCTTTCGAGAGCACCTCATGTCGGTCACTCCGACTCCCAAGCGATGGTGGCGTCAGAAAGGACACAGGAGGGTTCGGATAGCGCACGAGATATGGCAGCTATGGAGAGTACCCAATTCCCCCTGGATGAAATATTGGATCAGAGATTGGGCAAATTTCTTGTGGACGATAGAGATCTGACCTCCATCAAGAATCTGTCTCAAGCGGTTGAATCACTGAAAAAAACCTTTGGAGAATTTCAATCGAACCATTTTCCTGAAAACTGTGATAGGCCTCCTCCGGGAACATCCTCCACCTCGGTGCAATCAGAAACAGGTATCAACAGAGGTAAAAATGGTACAGACCTAGAAAAGCCAGTCCAAAGGGAAAGGAGCGGATCAGACCATCTCCAAGAGAAAACCTGTGGTGGCTCTGGTTGTGGGAGTAGTACGGATCGAGGGTAAGTTACCAGTTACCCAATGAACTTGGAATGTTAGGAGCCTGGGTGACCCTAATAAGAGGCGTCTGAAAGGAAATCGCCTCTCCGAATGGTGTTGTGATATTGTCCTGTTACATGAAACTAAACTCTCTTCTTGCCCCAACACTATTTGGGAGTCAATGGGTGCTGGTACAATCAGTGGCTACCGATCTCTCAACGTAGATGGTGCTTCTGGTTGTTTGATTCTCGCTTGGAAAGATTCGTTGTTTCTTCATCACTGAATCCAGGGTAGGCATGTATTAACGATACTCTTAGAAAATAACTCTACTGGTTCACAATTGGCGGTGTCTTGTGTCTATGAACCATGCACTCACTCTCTAACGGAGGAACTCTGGACTGACATCCGTTCGGCTAGGGATGCTCTTCCTGGGATCGCTTGGCTTTTAGGTGGGGACTTCAGTGTCTCCCTCTTATCCTCTGACTGTCCACGCTTACGTGGTGGACAGGACCCTGGCTCCTCAGACTTTGTCGACGTTATTGATGATTTGTAGCTCGAGGTGATTGATGCGAGCGACACGAAATTCATTTGGATGATTACTAGCTCTCGATCACGCATCAACCGATTCCTAGCCTCTCAGGAGGCTATGAATGAGTACCCCTTATCTTTATGCACTTCAAGAATACGGGAGGTCGGATCACTCACGACTAATCCGGGACTCAGGTGTTAATTCGCATCCGAGGTGATTTTTCAAATTCGAGTGTGCCTGGCTACTGGAGGACTCTTTCAGAGACTTAGTTTACACCCACTGGTCTTCCACCCCTACGTTGGGGTCTGTTACATCACGTCTGGCACAAAAGCTAACATCGTTGCGGAAACATCTATGTTCTTATAAGAGAGCCATTAAGGAGGCCAAGTTGGTTTGTCGCTTGACAACTGAGGTTGAGGTTCGTAGGATTGATGACCTGGAAGATACTAAAGAGCTCCATGTTGATGAATTGGCTAACAGAGCTGCAGCCCAGAATATCATTACAGCCGAAGATAGGAAACGAGTATCTGAGTGGAGGCAGCGTTCTAGAAAATGTTGGCTCAAAGACGGTGATGCGAATACTGCTTATTTCCACCGGGTGGCTAACGGAAGACGACGACACAACTTATTCAAGTCCGTGGTGGTTAATGGCACTAGAGTGGAAGGTGATCATGAGATGGGCATGGCTATTGCGGATCACTTTCATGAATTGTCAAGAAGGCAGGATGACAAAACTTGGAGATGGGCTACCTTGGGGCAACTAACAGTACGGAGGACTACGCCACCAATCTTGAACAGAGCTTTACTATAGAGGAGGTGAAGAACGCGGTATGGAACTTGAATGCAGATGGCGCACCAAGTCAAGATGGCTTCCCCATCTTCTTCTACCATGAATTCTGGTCATTATTGGGTAAAGAGGTCTTTGATGTTGTTCTGGAATTTGCTCAGAGTAATTTTGGTTCGATAAGAACAACAAATCACTCATATTTCTGCTTCCCAAGAAGGACGTCCCAGAGAGGGTGGAGGACTTCAGGCCTATCACACTTTCGAACGCAATCTTCCTTATTGTTGCAAAGGTGCTTGCAATTAGATTGAACAGAGTTATGGATCATATCATCTCCCCCTTTCAGTCGGCCTTCATCCCTAATAGGCAAATTGCGGACAGCATTGCCATGGCTATTGAGATCATCACAGATTGGAAGCGAAGACGAGTACAGGGGATCCTCTGGAAGGTGGACTTCTCTAAGGCCTATGATATGATGGGTTGGCGCTTCCTTTGGAAAGCAATGAACAAACGAGGCTTTCCTAACCGCATGATTTCTTGGATGAAGCGATGCATTACTATTGTGTCTTACTCTGTATTGATTAATGATCTCCCGAACGGAGGCTTTTTCCAGTCCCAAAGGGGTGTTAGCCAGGGTTGTCCCCTATCCCCTATGTTGTTTGTTATTGCAACTGATGTGCTTGCTTGCATGGTGGGGCAGGTGGTTCATAGTGGAATCACAGTTGGTTACTCAAATGGAGACATTTTTGTTCTCATCTTACAATATGCAGATGATACAATCTTTTTCATCGAGGATGGCAGGGTAGAGGCAAGAGGCATGGCTGATACTTTGGAGATCTATAGTGAGATGTCTAGGTTGGTTCTCAACCTTGGGAAATCTATTACCATTCCTTTTTTCTCTTTCCGAGGACGTGGCCAGAGATTGTGTTGAGGTGTTGGGCACACCCTGTGGTACTCTTCCGATACGTTACCTTAGCGTTCCCCTTACCAGCGGTAGACTAAAGATAGTTGACTGGTTGCCGATCATTGAGAAGATGGAGAAGAAGCTTTCGGGATGGAAGGCTGCTATTTTGTCCAGAGGCAGAAGACTTGTACTACTTCAAGTGGTCCTCTCCTCTATTCCGGTATTTTCTATGTCCTCTCGTCTCCTCCATGTTGGTATCAGGAACAGATTAGAGAAGATAATACGAAGATTTCTATGGGGGCAAATCAGGACATGAAGGCGTTGGAATTCACCTAGTAGATTGGGAGTCGGTTACTATGCCTAAGAGTGATGGTGGCCTTGGGATCAAGCACCTGGAATCAATTAATAAGGCGCATTTACTAAAGTGTGTTAACAAGCTTTGGGGCAGAGAGGAAGACATGTGTTGTAGATTAATTCGTAGGATCTACAATATTGGGGACCCTCTTATCATGCTGGACCCTCTGCAACTGATACACCCATCACCTTTTTAGAAAGGAATCACCACGATGCTCCCTCACATTCAGAAACTCTTTAGACTTGTACTTGGTAACAGTAACTCTTTCTTGTTCTGGAAGGACAAGCGAACTAGTGATGGGGCCCTTTCCTCTCGTTCCCATGACTTTTTGCGTTAGCGGCTTATGGTGACGTGCATGTTTTGGAGTGCTGGATAGATAGGAATTGGATGCCCCTATTCCTTACTGACTTTTCTGATCAACGGCTTGAAGAATTCCTCCCTCTGCTTGAATCCTTATGACATTTAGAAAGCCCATCCGTGGGTAGAGATCATTGGGTCTGGAAGGAAAAACCTTTCTTTGTAAAAAGAGCTTACCGTGCAATTTGCAGACCTCCACAGCCTAGGAAAGATACGATGGTTCGTGACTGCAACCTAATTTGGGAACTGTGTTTACCAGGCAGAATTGGTTTCTTTTTTTGTGGTTGATGCGGCGAAAACGTATCATGACAAGGGATCGTCGTGCAAAACTATTCCTAGAGATGTCCTCTGTGTCATATACATATTGAAACAATTGATCACCTCTTCTTTTAGTGTGCTAAGACAGCCCCAGTCTGGACCGATGTTAATCAAAGATGGCTAAATCCTGTTAACCTCGACCTTTTTTGGGAATCAATGGTTACTACGAGGAATCGTCCTATGGAAGAACTCATTCGTCCTTTAGCTACAATTTATGCAATATGGTTGCTCGTAACGGTGCACTTTTCTCTTCACAGAGATTTTATTACGAAAATATGATTTTTCACTCAAGGTCTCTACTCGAGTCCTGGCTTATGTAACCCTATCCTTTAGCAATATATTTGGGGTGGATACCATAGTGTGTTCCCCCTTTTTGTCTCAAAAAAACTTTTTACATTGTTACCGTCATCTACTCCATTGACGGAATGCGTACAGTGTCTCCCAAAGTAGACCACAAAAGATGTCTCATCATAAACTCAAGACATCATTAATGCCCACCAAAAGGTGGAAAGGAAAAAATATATGAATAGCTAAGAGGACGACCTTAAGCAACATCAATCGTCCCCCTCTAGAAAGGTATGAAACTTTCCAACTAGCCAACTTCTTCGCAATCTTCTCCACTAGATTTTTTTCGAAATAAGAGAGGGAAACACGCACAGGTGCCCGCCCCATGATATAAACCTGGGTCTTTTTAGTTGTAGGCACATTGCATCAACTTTTAATCTATTTGGGACGGACACCAAAGGGTGTTTCCCCTTTTTTGCTCAAAAAAATCTTCCCCACCAGTAGTAACTAGTCGGAATTCCAAGGTCTACCACAAACCAAGTAGTAAACAAGGTAATGTCAGAGTCTAAGTATGAAATTTTAATACATATTTACACATATATCGACATATGCACAGACACACATATATGTATACATATATTATATTATACATATACACGTACTTATATATGTGCATACATAGGTAAACACATACATATATGTATACAAATGTATACGTATACAAACAGATAAGCGTACACATGCACGTGTACATATATTTACACATATTCTTCGAGGAAATGTACACACATATATATATACATATATATACAAGTACATGTATATATATACATAAATATTAAATTAATGTTAAAATATAATTTAGGTTTATATATCCATCATCTCACTTTTGCCATATGAATTCCTAGCACCTCAAGCCTTTTTAGGCTCGTAACGCCTTGAAGAGGCCATTGTTGTAAAAGTCGGCCGACTAGGCCAACTGGTCGACCCGACTAGTCGTGTCAGTGGCATGAAGGTTTTTTTATTTTTCTATTTTTTGCTTTTTTAAAAATTAAACTTATTTTTTTATGCTTAATGTTTTATTTAAAGTCACATACTTATTTTATTTCGTTATGGTAGTATAAAAGATGTACAAATTTATGTAAATATATAAGAATATATGTATACAAAATGATTTATATATATTCAAAATAATTTAAAATTCATAACTGACTAAAAGCTGACTAAATCTGATTAGTCGTCCGACTGTCAATTAGTCTTAATCAGTGACCCGCCTGACTGAGTATAATTTATCCATGTATATGCAATGTTAAGTGGCTCACATGAAAACACTGCTCCAAACAACAAACACCAAAGCACTTATCCATGTATATGCAATGTTAAGTCGCCCATAAGGTGGTAAAGGATTCAAGGCAGATCCTTGATGCAGATGGATCCTGATATCAAAATGACTTACCGATCCAGTTACACTGCTCAAACAAGCTAAAGCTTGGTATACATATCTCTTGTCAAGTCTGCATAAAATAGGCAATCTCAACTCTAGAATTCTCCACATGATTTCTCTTGGTCCAATATCTAATCTCCAAATCAATTAAAACCATATGAAGGTTTTTCCTTCTTATTTTCTAAACTTCCATCAAACATTTCAAGAAGTATGTGGTTTCACAGCTCTAGATCTATTAGGCATGAAACCAAACTGGTTACTAAAGCTGTTGAGAGTTGCCTCGGCCTCTGTTTTATTATTCTCTCCCACAACTTCATTTACAACTCATCAATTCAATACCTATATACTTTATTGTTTAGTTATTAAGTGTACAATCAGTTTGGGTGACAATTGGGTTTAAAATGAAAATACAAGGCTGAGTTTTTCAAACCTAAGAAGGCTCAATGCTCGTTGGGAAACCCCCCTCTTATGTTGATAGAGATGGATAGAATATAGATGAGCTAAATAAAGATGGATAGATCATATGTGATCTACATGTTGTTATTAAAATAGAAGTACATCTAGATATCGTGGCATAAAGTAGATTATGGCCCACATTTCAGAAAGATTAACATCCAGCGGACCATTGAGATTGAGCAGTCGCCAGTCACCTCCGCCATTTCCTCTAAAAAGTTTATATAATTCAAAATCCCTATATATTAATTGAAAATAACATATTCAGATAACTGTTACCAGAAGAAACACTTTTTCTAAAGAATTTAAGTGAATGACCAACAACAATCATGCTTGTGGAAAGGAAAATTCTTACTCAGATACTAGGTGCAAAACAAATTACACACCTGAAGCCATGGAGATGGTATCCCATAATAAGTATAATCTTGAGGAACATCTTGGTTTCTGGCCAACCTCTCCAAAATTTTAACACATTTAGGAACACAGTTCCAGTAAGCTTCCATGTTGTTTGAAACTAGAGCAACCAAAAGACTCATGACAGATGTCAAAACTCCCAAGTCTCGCTCATCAAGGAGCTGTGCCATTCGGTCTGACCTGCATAAAATATATGGAAAAATGGGGAAAATAAGATGTCTAATGAAAACAATGAGCAAAAGACATGAATGAGTAGAGAAAACTAAAACTCACCATCCATCTATGTTGACAACATCAGGATTCTTCCTAAATAAGCGAAGAAGGCACAAGGCAGCTTTTTTCCGGACAAGGGGTCTGCAGCTACTAGAAACCTAATGATTATGAAAATGGATGTAGCATCAGTTCTATCTCCATATTTACAAAATATAAATAACAAAAAAACTTACCAATAATCTTTGAACATCTGGTGCAAGTGATTCGGCAAATTCTCTCCCACCAATATTTCCTACCTGTAAAGAATATTGTTAGAAAATAGAGAACGCGGAAGCGTATCAGAAATAAAGATAGAAAACTTGAACATAAGACGGAATTTTACATGGAACCCTACTCCCTAAGGAGCAGGATGAAACCACAGGAGAAGCCCTCAAAAGGGTGGATATTCTATTCCTTTTTCTCAATGGATACAGGAGGTCTGGGCTCCTTATATAGCCTTCACAGGACCTCCGATTCCCACCATTGGTAGATGTGGGAATAAACATATGGATGGGGTAAATGGATCCTGGAGGTATCCATTTACCCATCTACAACTCAGCATGCGCACAACCAAATACTTCAACACTCCCCCTCAAGTTGGAGCATGCAATGCTCAGCTTGGCTAAACAAACAGAAAGAAACTCAACTCACGCTACAGGACACTACAGACAATATCAACTCAACGCGCACAACTGTCGGTTGTTGTCGAGGACGTTGCTTCTCATGACACGCATGTGAAGAGGACGAACGGGCTGGAGTGTGAGTCAAACTAAGGACTCGGAATCTGACCATCGAGTCTGAAACTGCACCTGGAGTCTCCTCGTCGGAGAACTAGGTGTCTCCCATCTGGCTCAGAGAATGGTACTCTACTCTGGAGTCCCTATGATACCACATGAAAACCCTTGCCCACATGGCATAGGGAATGGTCCTCTACTCTGGAGTCCCTATGGCTCATATGAAAACTCTGGCCTGACAACAAGAATGATGGGGACCACGAAACTGAAGATCGCACACTCGTGCGTCTTGAACTGCATACTCGGAACCTGACATCGAGTCTGAACATCTGAGAAACTGTAGAGTTTGAACAATTGGCTGGTCTGAAATCTGTATCTGAAGAATCTGAATAGACCTGTGACTCTACATATACTCCCTCTTTCTCCCATACTGGTCGGAATGAAGACATCGACCAAGTTAGGAGAAAACAATAAAATGGGGGTAAATAAAACATGCATAAACCGATAATCAACATTTTTTTCAGCTATTTCTCTCTCTCCTTTTCTTTTTTTTCTTTTTTTAATAGTCGTTCACATTTTTTAATCATCTTTTCAAATCATCATCATTTTTTAACATTTTTCTAAGTCGTTTCATTCCCTTATATGGCTTTTTCTTCTCATTTTTTAAAAACCTTTTTTCAAACATGCGTACGGCTTTTTATTTGCACGCGCTTTTTCTAAAGAAATTCATCCTCTTTTTTAAAAAACTCTCGGCCTTCCTTTTTTAATTTTTTTGACAAATTCCTCTCTCTCTCTCTTTAAGACCTTCGGTCCTCCCCTGTTTTGTTTTTTTTCTTCAGGGGTTCTCAAACAAATAACCCCAACTTTTTTTTAAAGATACCCAGGGTTCCCATCGTGGGAACCCTCTTCTCGATCACAGGATTGGAGGTGCTGCCTGGTAGGCGCAATCAGACTCAGACCAGACAAGGAGGTCAACGAGAGAGGAAAGCTCGCAGGGGGAGCAGGGGGACTGGAGCTGCCTGTTGAGGGAGAACCCTCGCGCCGCCTGCGCGAGGGAGGAGCAGGGGGACTAGAGTCGGGGCTCTGCCTGGGAACAGCAGGGCTGATGCCACCGCCCGATGGTGCCGCACCTGCACCTGGGGCAAGCCCTGGTGCTGGAGGTTCGCACGCGCGCGATGGGATCTGCAGCACGGCGCCGCCTGTTGCGGGGTTCGGCTGGAAGGCAGACAGCACGGCGCCGCCTGGAGAGTCGATCTGGAGCGCGCGCCTGGAGGGGGGGTCTTCGTGTGCATGTCGCCATGCATGATTGGAGAGATTGCGCGATGCCGCGGTGCGCTGGGGCCAGAGATGTGGTGCCTGCCAGCGCCATGGAGGAGCGGGTTGTCAGGAGGGTCTTCGAACAGGAGCGCCTCATGGTGCGAAGATGCGTGGACCTCTAAGGTTGCACGATATGACGCACCAGCGAAGATGGCTGGCAAATCGATTGCGCTTTGGCGGCCAGGAGCTAGGGCTTGCCTGGAAAAGGGCATCGTGCTGGAAAAACGTATTACAATGGGAGATAAGCAACGTCTGGAAAAACCGATGGAATAGGCACCACGAGAATAAAATATGTCGCCGCTAGCTAACACTTGCAGGAATTTCTAGCTGAATATAGGATTCAACAAATTGAACCCTAGAACCGAATCTTGACCAGAATAATGATCTTCAAATCGAAAATGAAACCGATAATCGAATCTCGAATCAATACAAAAAATAATGAAAATCCTCGAGAATCGAACCCGCTCTGATATCATGTTAGAAAATAGAAAATGCGGAAGCGTATCAGAAATAAAGATAGAAAACTTGGACATAAGACAGGATTTTACGCGGAACCCTACTCCCTAAGGAGCGGGATGAAAGTAATATCGGGTTGAGTTATAGTGATGTAAAGAAGCTTACCCGCCATCTCTCTATATCTTCTCATGTCCACCTCTTCGGTATCGTTGTCATATAATTCCATACTTGGATCCATAGAAGTGCTCGATGGTCTACATCCAACCATGCCCGTTTCAACCAGCAAATCTGTAATATATCTCCTTTGGGTCATCACCAAACCCTGTGCATTCCTGGCAAACTCCAGCCCCAGAAAATATCGTAGGGTACCAAGATCCTTCGTGACAAACTGACGGCCCAAAAATGCTTTTTCCATCTCTACCCCCTGAGCATCATCTCCTGTAACCAGAATATCATCAACATATGCCATGATGACAACCGTACCTCTAGAAGCCTTCTGAATGAACGAGTGATCCGCATTTGATCTTTTGAATCCTTGTCGTTCAATTAGGTGGGAAAGCTTCTGGAACCACGCCCTTGGGCTATGTTTAAGGCCATATATCGCCTTGAGAAGTCTACACACCATATGATTCTCTCCCTCAGCAGCAAACCCCGGTGGCTGCTGCATGTAGACTTCTTCCTGCAAATCGCCATACAAGAATGCATTCTTGATATCAAGTTGAAATATGGACCAATCACGTACCACAACAACAGATAGAAGAATGCGAAGAGTAGAGTGACGAGCCACTGGAGAGAATGAATCCAAATAGTCCACATCATATGTTTGAGTAAAACCTCTCGCCACTAGTTGTGCCTTGTACCGGTCAAGGCTCCCATCTGCATGGTGCTTCACTGTGAATACCCATTTGCAGCTAACAATAGATGCGTCGGACGGAGCAGTAACCAAGCTCCATGTACTGCGAGATTGTAAAGCAGCCATTTCTTCTTCCATAGCCAACCGCTAGCAGTCAATTTCCATAGCACCTGATAATTCCGTGGTATCTCTACGAAAGACAAAGCTGCAACAAATCTCTGGAAGTCTCCTGTGAGACGGTGAAAGGAAACCTGGGAAGCAAGGAGATAAGACGCGCAAGTCTGTTTCTACTTCCGAATAGCAATAGGGACATCAAGATCATCATCCATTGTACTCGATGGTGCACACTCCTCCTGCAAAGAAGAATCCTGTACAGGCACACTATCTGACCCATCGTTAGTAATAGCATCTGAACATACCTGAGGCGTGATGGATAATTGACGTGCCGCATGAGCAGGACCTGACTGACGTGTATAAATTTAGGTAATGGCAGGATATGTGGTTGTGCTGGTGGTGGTGGTGGTGATGGAGTGACGTTGGCGTGACGATCGAGTTAGGAATGGACAAAGGTGGACTCAAGCTAGGAGGAACATAGACGTCATCATTAGATGTGGAAGAAGCCAACCTGTCACCTGCATGGGAGGAGTACATAACGGACTCAAAAAATGTAACATCAGCACTGACAAAATATTTCCTGTTTACAGGGTCATAACAAAGGCAACCTTTCTGAGTTCGAGAGTAACCCACAAAGACACACTTGACAGCTCTAGGTGAGAGTTTGTCAAGTCCATGAGACAAGTGGTGAACAAAAGCAACAGCACCAAAGAAACGACGGGTAAAAGAAAATAATTCCTTCTCTGGAAAAATAACAGAAAGAGGAATTTTCTCACCGGGTACAGAGGACAACATACGATTGACAAGGTAGCGGGCCGTAAGAACAGCATCCCCCCAAAAAGTGATAGGCGCACAACTCTGGATAAGCAGGGTTCGAGTGATATCAAGGAGATGACGATGTTTTCGCTCTGCCACTCCATTCTATTGAGATGTGTAAGCACAGGTGGCTTGATGAATAATACCTTTGGACGAAAAGAAATGGGAGAGAGAGCAAGTGCAGAATGCCAACGCATTATCCGTACGAATATATTTGACGGAAGAGGAAAAAACATTCTGCACTTCAATGATAAGATTTCTAATAACATCCCCTGCTTCAGATTTATTCTTTAAAAGAAATACCCACGATACACGAGAGAAGTCATCAACTACTACAAGATAGAACATGTGTCCCTGATGATCAGGAACACGACTCGGACCCCAAATATCAACATGAAATAATTCAAAAGGGGAGCTACTGCTCCGACACTGACGACTAGGGAAGCTAGCTCAATGATGCTTTCCCAACTGACAGGCTTCACATCGAAACGACGAACTTGGAGAGATCTGAGGCAAGAGATGACACATCTTTTGAAGCGGGAGGTGACCAAAGCGTAGATGCCAGGTGTACGGAGAGACTGATCCGGCTAAGTAGGAAGAGACGCCAGCATATGAATTCAGGACCAGATGATAGAGACCATTCTGCTCAAAGCCACAATCAATCACCCTGCCCGTTAGTATGTCCTGAAAAATAAGAGAAGGTGTGTCAAATATAGCACGACAGTGCAAATCCTTCGTAATCTGACTAATAGACAGTAGATTCATTGAAAACTCAGGAGCATGTGGAACATTCTGTAAATGCATGGACGGTGACAAGGTTATCTCCCCATGTCCAACGATGGGGGAATGAGTCCATCAGCTATGAGCACTGAGCGTCCAGGTGGAATGTCTATGTATGACTCAAGTCTATCTCTGTCGTGGCAGAGATGATGGGTTGCGCCGGAGTCCATAATCCAATCTGAGAGATCATGATAGGATGTAAAAGCATAAGCACTACCTGAGGTACTGGCAGCGGCAGAAGTACTGGCAGATGCTGAAACGGCAATATCTGAAGGTCCTCCTGGAGAATCTGTAAATGGTTGAGGCATAATATCGCGCAATCGCATCACAAGCTCCTCAAACCGGTGATCTGAAGTGGATGCTGATGGAGATGTAGCATGCTCAGCTACACGCGCTGATGCTGGAAACCCATGCTTAGAATAGCATGTATCCTCGGAGTGACCTGTGCGATGGCAGAAAGTGCATGGTTGGCAAAAATGACGTCCTCGGCCACGAGGTCCACGTCCACGAAAGGAAGACTGACCACCTCTCCCTCGCAACACAGCCATCGCCGAATGTGGTAAAGTAGAAGTGCTGGAAGGAACAGAGATGCGGCTAAGCCTCCGGTAAACTTCCTCCATAGGAGGAATGGTAGCATCAGCAAATATCTAAGATCGGGCTGCCTCATACTCAGGATCAAGTGTTGCTAACAGTACCCCCACCATGGTAGCATTCCGGAAGGTCTTCTGCTGCTCAGGGGTAGCCGTGAGGGGTATAGTGCTATATAATTTCTCAAACATCCCCCGCATGGATGTATACAAAGAGTGAAGCGGCCGCCCATTCTGCTTCATCGTAAAAATATCATGCGGAGCTGTAACATCTTGGTCTCATTCCGCACATGTGAATATGTGACGACCAGTATATCCCACATCGCCTTAGTGGTGGGCTAATGGAGGACATCATTGGCAATCTCCATCGACAACGTGCCTGACAGCCAAACCTTGGCATATGAATTATCAGCCTCCCAGGAGGCATAGATCCCGGTCGTCTCGGCCAGCTCTTCCTCGGTAAGAATATGCTTCTTACCGTTCGACTTCATGAGACTCATGAACTGCATCGCCCAGAGCTCATAGTTCGTCCCATCCATCTTGACTATTGGCGTTGGATCTTTGAATGCGCCTATGGAGGGCATATCGACTTTGTTTTCTGACATGTCGTCGGAGACGAAGAACTAGGAATTGTAGACGAGAAACAAGTGTCTACATAAACTTGATAGGATTTGAGTGCATATATAGACTTTGCGCACTAAAATCCATGGAGAGAGAGAGGCCGACGGAAGAAGGGGCGTCGGTGTTGAAGGGAAGGGGACCCGACGGTGGAGGTCCCCTGGGAGAGGATATCGACGGAGAGCCGACGGTAGAGAGCAGGTGATGAGGGGGTCGGCGGTGGAGGGTGCGGCGGCGGCAGGAGAAGGGGCGGAGTGGCCACGGCGGCGCCCTACGGTGAGGGGCGGCGGCGGTGGCGCTGAGAAATGGAGGGAGAGAGAGAGAGGGGCGGTGGTAGGGTTTTAGGGTTAGGGTTTTGGCTCTAATGCCATGTTGGTGGAAATGAACAATCTGTTTATTCCATCGAACCCTAGGCTCTCTCATATAGAGAGGACCCATGGGTAAATTACATAAGAGGTTATCGGGAAAATAAAAATAGAGAAAAAGATACACCGACTACATAATATTCTCTATATAAACATATGGATAGGGTAAAGAGATATTGGAGGTATCCATTTGCCCATCTACAACTCAACCTGCGTACAACCAAATACTCCAACAAATATGAAATGAGAATTATGAATCATTACTAGTCTCCACAAATTCTAGAAAGAACTAGGGCATTAAGTGAAGCCGTACTGATGGATATTTTAAGCTTTAGCGAGAAACTCCAACTTATCCGGAAACATCTGAGATCCCCCAATCTGCATGCAATGCTGGAAAATGATTATGATCAAGTCATCAGCGGCTTCCTCCATATTTCTTGGTTCTCCTTGGCACCCCCTAAATCTTTCCTTACAAGCAATTCCCATTCGGACAACCATCACTTAATCATGTCATACCACTTCATGGATCCCGTTTTAAGAGCAAGGAACTCATACTTATCCAGAAAACATTTACGATCCCTCCAAATCTGCACGCATTGCTGGTGGCTTGTGCTTAAGTCATCAGTGGTCCCCTCCTTATTTCTTGATTCTCCTTGGCACAACCTAAATCTATTCTTCCAAGCAATGCCCATTCAGACAACCATCACTTGATATACCCAACTCCACACCCCGAATCCCCACAATGTAAATGATCACCGAAATCAATTGGCAGCTTGGAAACATCTATCTGGAGCGTCTCTTTGTTTGTCCTCTTCTAAGGATAATTGCAATACAAAGCTCCTATTTGAAGTTGGACCAAATGTTGTACATGCAAGCCACATACATTCTTGTCTGTGTTCCAAAGCATGGCTCAAGTCCTCCCAGCAAAGTGGCATGGAGCTTGTGTTGGAGAGCTAATTAGGTAATAAGAACCAAGGTCCAAGATGTTTTTAACATTCACAGGAGCATAACAATATAAATGTATTTCACCACCATTTGTTATGGTTAAACCAAGATTCCTATCAATGATTCGACATATTTCCCTTCAAAGAGCATCTCTCCTGAAATGTCTAAGTCCTTACTTCTTTGATCAGTGTCGACTCCATTTTCATGTATCCTTTATTAACTCATTTGATGGTTAGAGTATTCCATAACTTGTATCATTTTCTTCTCAAGGCTCTTTGAAAAAATTATGTATTTGAAGGCAAATCACGAGAGAGTCCTGGTGACACTTATAACCAGCCAAACTTCCAAGATGCAATGGTAAAAGATCAAGACAGCAAAATAACAGTTGTGAGTTCTTCCATTACAATAATAACAACCCAGTATACCAAATTCTGCTTTTCTAACTCCCTGTTTTTATCATAATTTCAAAACTATTATGAAGCTATCAAGCATAATTATCACAATCAGAACTTGAATTACTGCCATATTTCAAGCATGCTTGAGTCAACTCTGTGATTAGGAAAATTTTATAGTGATTCATCCACACCTATGGACAGAAAAAAAGAAGCAAAATGTAGTGTAGCACCTAACTATAAAATCCAGTTGATGCAAGTTAGGACAAACAAATGACAATCAAATCGTGCAAAAAGAGTCTTCCTCTTAACCGGACAACAGAAAACCTGTTTCCATACAGACAAAGCACAAAAAGGCCCACTTCTGCATTATATCTGAACACCCTAACTGATATGCACATATCACTTACGATACTCATTCAGCCATCCTAACCTGGAACTTTTCATTTGATTAAAAAGGTCTGCCACACAAAGCAAAAAAATCATCCACTTCTTGTGTCCCTCAGTCAGCAGATTATTAAATTTAATGAATTCCAGAGATGTCGCCTTACCATTGTAAGAGCCAGGCATTGGAAGGTTTCATTGCGTCCGATGATGTCATTTCGAACACTGTTTATCACCATCCTGAGGAAGTCATGGTTTTCATTGAGTAAGCATGATGTCACTATATAACCCACCTGCAGTCAGAACTCATCAGTACAAAATACATAAATACAAGAAAGGATGCTGGAAAATTTTAAGCAAAATATCATATGAGCTCATTTAGAAGAATTGGTAGTATAAATTGCCATTTGAGTGTGACAACTGACAAATGATTCCAAAACCAATTCTTATAGCATCATATCATCAAGCAATGTTATAACACTATTTTTAAGAAAGATAGAGCTAAGAAACAATGACATAAATGCAAAGTCGTAGTTAAGTGACAAATTATGCAGATACCAAAAGAACAACTTTTCAAACTAGAAAAGCTGAAACCTATAAAACGGTTACTTATTTGGTAGCAGCGATTTTGGGGGCTTCATATCAAGGCCAAAACAGTGCAATCCAGAACACCCAAAGTATTACAAGCCGATTACCTCTTTAATGTCGTTGTCATGTAATCAAATGCATATGAGGATTATCGCTGACAATTAAAAACCCCAAAAACAGCTATAATTCCAAAACACCACAAAAATTGTATACCACAGTAAAGAGCTTGAAAAAGATAGTTGTACGTAAACAGATTTTAACCTTGAAGCATATAATAATAACCCTCCAAGACTTAACTTTTCCAAATTTAACACGAAAATGATGCTTCCCTACCTGCTTTTCCGGATACTTGGGAGCGGATATCAGAGAGAGTGCCTCCATATGACCAAAATCCACATCGTACCCAAGCATATAGATGTAGAGCATTTTCCACACATACTTTTTCTTTTCGTAAGGGGTCAAACCCTGTCAAGAGAAATTAAAACCAATTATCAGAAGTCCCTTACAGTTTCAAGTTGTCTCAAGCTCGCAGGTTAGGTGACATTAATGCCTACTGCACGTGAAATTGCGTCAAGGAAGAGAAAATTCAAAAGGAGAATCAAGCAGCCAATCAATCATTGCATGAATTCGACATCTAAAATGGTAACTTTCACAGCCATCTAGCTCTCCAGCTCAAAGAGCTCACACACTACGCATAAATCAGAGAATTCCCCTGAACAGAGAACGAAGAATCAACAATCTTCCCAGCACACGGGGGGATCAACCGAATTCCATGGCACCGAAACATACAAACAGATCCGCACCGCAACTACCATTCCAAACCTAAGCGATCCCCACACCTCGCGACGAAAAACACCAAAGATCTCATCTTTCGCGCGGCAAACAAGTCGAACGACTCCAATCTCGAGAAGAGGGATCGCAGGGGGCACACCTTCTCGTTCTTGAAGCGGGTGCGGATGTGGCCGAGCTCCTTGTCGACGCGGAGCCTCTCCTGCTCCTTGTTCTGGCAGTTGCGGATGTCGCTGATGAAGACGGAGAGCCCTCGCATCCCGGAGAGCGCCATTTTCGCGGCGGGGACTCCTCGAGATCCGCCAATTCCCACCGAGATCTGCCGCCGGAGCGCGGCGGAGGCGGGAGCCCTAGAGGGGATTTCGGGGCGGAAATGGACGAAAGGAGACGGGGTGGCGGCAACGGTGAAGGTGCGCCTGAAGGAGGAGGGGTGAGGAAGGGACGACTTCTCTTAACTCTCTCTCTCTCTCTGTTTCTCTGTCTAGAGACTACAGCTTGGAAAATTTAGCATTCAGATGACTACAGCTAGGAAATTGTCCTCTGTGTTTTTTTATGCTTAATAACTAAAAATGTGATTGGGGATTTTGGGTGTGATTGGGGTTCTCCTGGTGCGGTGTGGGTGGAATCGGGGCCGTTGGTTCGGTGGGATGTGCGGGTGGGATGATTCCGAGGGGTTAGGACAGGGATGCCTCGCTGGTGGGACCCCTCGGATCTTATCTTGGGTTGGGAATTTTGGAATGGAACGAGAAGGGAGATTGTCCTTTGGGGCTGCCAAGTTCACAAACAACATGCTAGCAAACTGAAGGTGGTAGAATGGCTATATTGTCACTTGATGAATCTAGCAAGATAGATTGAGTGCTTAGACCTATCCTTATCACTCTTAAATTTGTTCGTCTGTTTGTTGTTTTCTATCATATGTCTCCAGGAAGATTAGTAAATTGGATTCATATTCAAGTATCATATTAAATTTGATTCCGTGTAGACTTCAAATTTGTGGATTTTTATATGTATCACATTTTGATCTTTCGAAAGCCGATGCTAATCCTCCATGATCTTTGTGGTAACATAACTTATTACTGTGTGGTTGTTCCATTTCTACATTTATATCTAGCTCAATCTCGTCCTTTATGTCATTTTACATCCTTCTCATTTTCTAACATCTCCCGCTATTTTCGATAGCTCATCGATGGTCAGTATTTGCATCATATTGATTTGGGAGAGGTGTGAAGTCAATAGCATGGCCCGCATGCGCTTCTTTTGCGGTAGATGCATGATGGTGGTCGAGAACTTGACTTGGAAAGTGTAAAACGAACATTGTTGTGAGATGAGAGGAAGAACTACATAAAAAGAATGATGGGGAGTAAGGAAATTGAGTAGGGGAGAGGAAAGATTATTGCATTGGAAGAACAAAAGGGTGGATGAATGTGGATATGATAGGATAGAGGAAAGTAATAGTAAGAGAAAGTAAAACATTATTCTCTGTGTGTAGTGAAGGGCAAAACAAGGGAGAGGGTGATGAGTTCAGGTACGATGGGAGCAGAGCATGCGAATGAGTGGTGGCATCAAAAGAAGGATGTGATGACTCCGAGGACGAATCGGTTGTTGAAATATGCAAAGAAGAAGTGGTGAAAAGCTAAGAAAGGGGTGACGGAATGAAGAAAAGAGGAGGCATCGAAGCATGTGTATGAAGGAAGTTGCCCTTTATGTTTATAGGTGCCAAAAAAGAGTTAAATGAAAATTGTTCGTAGAAGGATCACTTTCAACATACTATTCATTAGGTACATTAAAGCATTTGGATGTATGTTATTATGCTTTGTAAGAGCCATTAATATTAGAAGTTTAATTGTGTAGTGGTAAATGCTACATGGTGATAAGGTAGAAATGCCCTCATCATGTATATTAACATCCTGCACGAATCGAATTTGTATTTTCCTTGATTTAACTAAGGTCACAATCATCTTATGACTCATATGAAAATTTAAGTTCTTATTAATAAAATATACATAATATGGGAGTGATCAATAATCACATACAAGTTGCATATAGCATGCAATAAATGTATATAAAGGGAACAAAGAAACATGAAATATAGATATAAGATGTATTAACAATCAACTACATTAAATAATAATAATAATGTTAATCATAAGAATAGTCTTCTTATGGATGACATAACTCTTATAAGTATCCATACGAGTCCCCTCATGCAATGACTCTTTTCATGGTCATACAATTAAAGGTTAATAGAGACATTTATCGAAGATAGTACAACATGTACCCTACAAGAAATTTGTTGATCTACTAGCACCAACTTGCAACCACTAGTAGTCGTATTGTGATCGCAATATGTAATGCGACCACTTTACCTTAACAAAGAGTCGCATAGCTAAATATGCAACCATAATTTTGAGGCGGGTGATTTGACGCTTCCATATGCAACCACGGTGTGGTCATATATTGTAATCGCATGTTTTGCTAAATAAAATGATAAAAGCTTCTCTTTTTCATTTCACCCAAGTCATCTTGCCATACCTCTCACCCTCCCTCTCCATCTGAGCTCCTCCCTCTCTGTTTGACCTCCTCTCTCTCCGCTAGCCTCCCCTCCTCCCTCCATCCCTAACCTCCCCTCTCCTCCTCTCTCTTCCATCTCGTCATCTCTTTCATCTCCATCCTCCATCCTTGTGGATAAGAATTAGAGGAGACTCGGTCCTTGTGGAGAAGCTCTTCCTCTTCCATCTCCGACCACCAATAATCATCTCCCCTAACTCATCCTTCTATTACTTAAGTATATCTCTTGTCCTTTAATTTTCTTATGTAATAGTTTAATTTTTATTTTGATTTGCAGGGAGTATGTGTGTTTATTTAACATGCACTATAGGTATTTGTTGAAATGCCTAAGAGATATTGTCTTATTGGATGATGAGATAAATGTCTTTTTAAAATGTGATTTTTTTCTGTAATATCTGATTTTGTTGTCATATGTGAATTAGAAGTGTAATTTGTATGTGTGTATGTTGAAGTGTGTGTGTGTGTTAGGGTAATATATATTTTCAATATTCATGTGATTGATGTTAGTTCATAACATATTTTCATTTGTTAGGTAATCATTTTTTATTGCAAATAAATTGCATATTATGTGTTTGTTAGATAGGCCCGGCATGTACTTACATTAGGGTATTGCATGAAATCGCAAAAAACCTCATTCACACATATGTGTCCTCCCACACTAGGTTACAAGTGGCCATGTACAACGGGATGCGTGTACAACACATTTTGGGGAGTGATGTCCCCATCATATGTTATATTTTTATTTTATTCATAATTGTCAGGATCATAGCTTTACAAGTTAAGACATGTCTCTTACATCATAGTATGCCTCTTGATGTTTGTTTTGCAGGTACATGGGAAGGGTTGGGATAAATTAGGATAATAAAGCAAATTGTCTAATATCGAAACCAAATTTTTTCACATAGTCAACACCTTTAAAATTCTCAAGATAACTAAACAACCTAATAAATGCGACAAAAAAGAGGAAACAAGTTCCAAACACTCGATCATGGGTAAGCATGTGTGAGGATATGATGAGAGTATAGGGACAATCTATGGATATATCTGGACATGTTTGCAAGAGTGTGAGGAATATGAGGATGCATAATATCATGTACGAAAGTATGGATCAATGTATGGTATGTAAGAGTGTATGGAATGGAAAAGAGCATGTGTGCAAGTTTGTGATGAATGTGGGTATGCATAAGAGTGTATGGTGCAATGTGGGCATGAATGTGTATTTGGCATGTACGCAAATGTGCGAGGAATTTGGGTATGCATGTAGGTGTGTAAGAGGATATGTAACAATGTATGGGTGTATTTGGGCATGTATGCAAGTGTGTGAGGAATATGGGTATGAATGTAGGTGTATATGAGGGTATGGAGAGAGTATAAGATCTACATATGGATGTACTTTACCATGTATGTAAGAGTTTGAGGAATATGGGTGTGTGTAGGTGTATAAGAGTGTATGGATGGGTATGGACATGTACAGAGGGGTATGGACAAGTATGTAAGAGTGTATTAGGGAATGTATGCCAGTGTGTGAGGAATATGGGTATGCATATAAGTGTGTAAGAGTGTATGGTGCAATATGGACATGAATGTAAGAGTGTATGGGGTGTATGGGTATGTATGCAAGTGTGAGAGGAATTTAGGTATGCATGTAGGTGTGTAAGAGTGTAAAGCAATGTATGGGTGTGTTTGGGCATGTATGCAAGTGTGTTAGGAATGGAGGTATACACATGGGTGTGTATGAGGGTATGGAGAGAGTATAGGAACCATGTATGGATGTATTTAGGTATGTATGCAAAAAGTGTGATTAATATGGGTATGCATGTAGGTTTGTAAGAGTGTATGGATGGGTATGTGTATGTATGAAGGGGCATGCGCATGTATGTAAGAGTGTATGGGTGTATTAGAGCATGTATGCAAGTGTGTGAGGAATATATGGGTATGCATGTGGGCGTGTAAGAGTGTATGATGCAATGTGAGGATGAATGTAAGTATATGGGAGTGTATAGGCATGTATGCACGTGTGTGAGGAATCTGGGTATGCATGTAGGTGTGTAAGAGTGTATTGAGCAATGTATGAATGTGTTTAAGAATGAATGCAAGTGTGTGAGGAATAGGGGTATGCATATGGGTGTGTATGAGAGTATAGGAACCATGTATGGGTAAGGGTATGAACAGTTGAAAATTGGGATTTCAACCAATTCAAATGGATCTAATGTGATATCTGAGCATATCTGTAAGAGATAGGCGTGGAGGGAGGGGTAATTTTACACACTAATCACATTTTAGGTGCACAAAGGTTAATAGGAATGTAGTGAATCAGTCAAACGAGTCAAATATCTGGTTAAAATGTATTATCGTATGATACATATATCTCATTTAATCATATATATAAAGCACATGTATATACATTATTCAAGGTTTGTGTATATTGCAAAATGTATATTAACTTTACTTAGTTCGGAGGTCTCGATCTAAGGGAGTCCTTGGTGATTTCGATCCATACATTACATAGATATTCTTGTCATATAAGATATATTCTTTGCTAATTTTCGATTGCATAGCCATAATCCTCTCTAATATACCATATTTATATTTTAAAGGTTTATTAATGTATTTTTTATGCATTATTAAACTTTAAAGGTCAATTTAAGAGGTATATATAGAGGTGTGCGGTTATGTTGTCAAATTTTAGTAAGAATAAATAATATACGCAAGGAATATCTACATAGTGTCTGCATCAAAATCATCGGGCGGGAAACACTAAAAATAAAATAAAATATTCTTTCCTTATCTCAAGTGTGCGGGTATATGTGTCAGAGGGTGAGTCTAACTATGGATACGTAATAAATGATCGATGCTGATGTAAGAAACAAACGTGGCATTCATATGATGAACAAATCTCAAGATATCCCCGTGTTGTATGTTAGGTGATGGGCCATACTCATGCTTGGATGCACAATCGTTTGGATTTTGGTTGTTATGTGAACGAGATATTCTTACATGGTGTGGAAGGCTTCCTTAGGTTTGCTTACACATAAGGGTTGGGGGTTATTGACAAACAAGGAACTATAATGTGACCCTACAAGAGGTATGATATACTGAAGAAGGCATCAAGTAACATTGTTGTGGAACACTAGTGTAAAAAAGGATTTGTCGACAATTATATGGCATGGTATGCACATGGCGAGAAGAGGCATTCTAGTGTCGAGAGTGATGATCGTTATGAGAACATGTTTGTCCAAATAGTTAGAGATGTGGTCAGACATGAATTCAACCATGCATGTGAAGCAAAGGAGAACGGTGTAGACAATCAACATTTTGAGGACTTGCTACAGAAGACAGAAGAGCCATTATAGCATGGTTGCCTTAATTTTTCCCCATTATCTGTTGTTGTTGAGTTGTTGTCTTTGAGGAATCAATACAACATGACATATTCTAGCTTTGACGCCATGATCAAGTTGACAAAGAGAATGCTACATGAGTAAAATGAGTTACCTGAAAGTTTTTATAAGGTCAAGACAATTATGAGTAAAATGGGTATGTTTGACGTCTAGATTGATGCATGCCCGAATAACCATATGTTATACTATGGAGAACATCAAGATGCAAAAAGTTGTCATGTTTGTGGTAATGATCGTTACATGACTGATTTGAAGTTGAATGTCCCACAAAAATACTATGGTACTTTCCATTGACCCCACAGCTTCAGAGACTATGTTAATGTAGGAAAATCGCGAAGGAGATGACATGGTATGCCTAATATAAATATGATGGTACCATCAAGCATCCTTCTGATTCTCAATGCTGGCACGTGACGAGTCGCTAAATACGTATTTTAATTTGGGCACGTTGTAGTATGTGTACTTAGCGAATTAGTCAGAACCGAGAGAAGATCTCCGTGAAGAGTGTCTCGGCTTTAATTTATATCCCAAGCAAGTCCGGGGTCGAACACAGTGAGGCAAAGGAACAACTTTGGAGTTAATTCAAAAATTAGGAACTAGATTTCCAATGCGGATTTTTTTATTTTTTTATGCAAAAAAGAATGCCAAAATGTACAATGTAAGTGAACTAAGACACTAAGAAATCACACAACTTAGCCAAATCAATTTTAATATAAAATAAGTCCAATTTAGCAAAATTATATTTTTTTTCTAGAATCCTAATCCAGTGATGAATGCAAGACACTTTTTTGGAATTTTATGGATTAAAATAAAACAATTAAAAATGCACACTTTTTATGAGTTTTTTTCATAATTTTTCACACAAACAGCAAGCAAAAATTATAAAAAAATTAGTGGAATGAAATGCAAGGATACTACAGTAATATTTTTGGATTTTTTTGATAAAATATGAATTTTTTATGGATTTTTTTTGTGAAAACAGAGTGACTGCAAGTAATTAATTTCTAATAAATCCACCATGTCGAATTAGCCAGAGAACGAATTATCCCAAATATATGTTTTCATATGGAATCCAGAGACTTAAAATTTTGTGAAAAGGATGTATGTGGATTTAATTAAAAAACAAATACGAAAATTACTCTACAATTTATTTCAGGCACAGAACAACTCTATTTTGGATGAAATTTGGACAGTATCCCAATCATGTTTCAAGGCATCATTTCTAAGTTTTCAAGAATTTTTAGAGCAACTGTGAGTTAGATATCAATTCAAGAGTCCAGATGGGGTAAAATATGAAGAATTTCAATTAAACAAATTTAGTTAATTACCCAAAGACCATAAAATATAAATAAATATCCACTTGGTAGAGAACTAGTTGCTCAACATCAAGATAGTTTTCATTGAATAAAATGACGCAAGATTGATGTTCAAATTAATGCACAAACACAGGGTTGTCTATGCAAATCCAGAAAACAAAACTTATAAACAAAAACCTATACATGGACTATTCTGTAATTACAGAAACATAAAAGAATAAAAGTACGATTTTTACAAAATAAAAAAATAAAAAATAAAATAGACCTTCTTCTCTAGGAGGCACGATGGGGGCGAAACCCAAAAAGGGGTGGCGATGGCGGCCCGCGTGCGGCCGCAGGAGTCGACGTCTGGCCGCACGCGGTCTGCGGAGGTGGGCTACGGCCATGGACGCGGCGCTGCGAGGCAGCGGCACTGCGGGGAGACGGACGGTTGGCTGGGCGGAGGAAGACCTGCGGCGGAGGGAGGCGGACGCCTGTAGCGGAGCAGCTGACGTGCCGCCCGTGCGGCTGCAGGGAGACGAAGGGCAGAAAGCAGCGTCGCCTTGCGCGACTGGGGCGTCGGCGAAGAGCGGCGGAAGAGGGAGGGCGGAGGGCGGCGCCTACTGCCTCCTTCCGTGTTTTTTTTGTTTTTTTTGATTTTTTTGTTTTACTGTTGTAATAATAAAAAATTTTGTTTTAGATTGTTTTTAATTTTTTTTAATTTTCTTTAAACAAGAAATAATAAGATAAAGAAATATAAATATGAGCTTGTGGTGGTGGTGATGTGATAAATTAAGACAAATGGAGGAGGGTGGGTGGTGATATGATGTGCTAAAAAAATGCAAAAATAGCAAGATGATAAAATGAGAAGAAAAATTACCTACGATGAAGACGGTCGCCTATGATGTGCTCACGAGAGCATGGTCTTCGCTCGAATCGCCGGCGAGCGATGAGATCGAGTATCACGCGGGTGCGGCTGCGATGTTGGTCAAAAAGCCAACGGATCTCATCGGAGAGAGGGCTGTCGTCGCTCGACCGCGGTTGCGTCGCTGTCATCGATTCAACTCTGGGAACTAGGCTCTCCTCACATAAAGATGGATCAAGTGCAAATTGAGGAGGATGAACTGTATATAAAGAGATGGAAAAAATGGAAGTTAGAATGAAGATGGAGTGGAATGGAGGTTAATAAAATGGTGGAGTTGAATTAGAAGTTAGAAAAATGGTGGAGTAATGGAGTTGAATTGGTGGTTTATTGTAGAGAATGGAGATTAAATAATAAATAAATAAATAAATAAATAAATAAATAAAGTAGACTACTTTAAAAGATAAAATAAAATAAAGAGAAGAAAAAGAGTGGGGAATTTACAAAAGAAGACATACAACATGTACATTTTTTTGTTTGCTTTTCTAATTTATATTTTTTTGTCTTTTAAATAAGAGATATTTATAGAAAAATACAATAAAATTCTACAATCGAAATACAACACAACAATAAATTTTTTTGATTTTTTCGTAATTAAGAAAGATAAAATAAAAAATGAAGAAAGAATGAATATATACATAATATACAATGTACATCTAGGTCCCCAAACCCAACTTTTGCAAATGAGCTCGATTTTAATGAAACAACTTCCGTTGGATAGATAATTTTCTACTTGAACTTTAAACGTGAGTTTGATGAATTTGGAGTTCATACGGAGCGGGAATTTGGCCGGGAAGTTGGAGTTTACGGCTTTTTGTCTTTGGGATCTAGGAGCAATTATTTGAGGTGAAATTTATTTTATATTTTTATATTTTTTATATTTTTATATACATTTTTATGAACAAGTTAGAGAAAGAATTAGCTAAAAAGGAGTTGAAATAAAATTTTTAAAAATACATGAAATTTTGGGCTATTTATAGGTGGAAGACTCCTTTAATTTTGCGACTTTTTATTGTTAATTTATTTTGTACAATCTAATATACAATAATTAATATGTTTTATTTACAAGAGTCATTTTGTTAATTATTGATTTTATGGACATTTATTTGGGATTTACTCAGGGATTTTGCTAAGATCAAGATATTGAGATGATGAATCGCGGATTCATCACCCCTCTATACTTAAACTTTGCTAGTCCTTGAGCAAATAAAGAATGAATAAGTTGGAATAACCCCTGACTGTGCATGTGAATACAAGACTTGATCCGTTCAAGAACTCTCGGTCTTAAAAATCCTAAAATTCTAATCTGAATCAAGCTCTAGACAAAAGGTATCCAATTTCCCTAATCGTCACACTCTCTTTGTATACATATATAGTAAGGATATGACTTAAGTGTTGACTGCAGTTACAAGAGTAGAGTCGCAACGTCACCCAAGGTTCCAGTCCAAGAGACTCTCCTAAGAACCCAATCCTCAACACTAGGGAACAAGCCATTTCTTGCATCCAATCCACCGTCTCTTTAGTTGTCCGACTTAAAAGTGTAGATGGAAGGCTGGTTGATGGAGGGTATAGGATTGTGTCATTTCTTCTCTCCCTCTCATTAGAACATGGATCTGCTCGAGTGTCTTATTAACTCAACGCATTTTTTGGTGTTGATCAGTGCGTCTGTCAAGAGAAGTTGGAGTCGTCTGCACTTGTTTTCCTGGGAGTACACCAGGGTGTGTCTTTTTTAAGTATCTATCATACCTTCTACACCCAGACTTGTAGCATTTACGATGTAGAGTCCTTTTTTGGTGCAAGCCTGACTCCTGGTCCTAATAGCGGTGGTCCAAGTGGACACTTTGAAATGGTTGGGAGCGCTCGCCTTTGGTGGAAGCTCTTTGATATTTGACTTTGTGGAATGAGAGCTTTTCTTTAACATTTCATTGCTTTGTAATATATTTGGCTAGCTCCACTGCTTTTACCAAGAGTTGGCGCACACTGATCAACAAATTTTTTATTTTATCACACCCTGGCACATAGGTAAATGTCAAGAGATAGTACAGGAACCATGTTCTCATACTGGATAAAGATGTTGACACTCTCAGGTTTCATGAAGCCTTCATTGATTTTATCCCATCCTCGAGCATCATCAAATCAAGTCCAAACTCAAATCCCTCATCCCAATTCCTCAAGTGAAATTTCAACTCATCTCATCATAACGGCAGTCGTGTATGTGAGCTGTTGATCATATTCTTAAGGTAGAGATAAGCATGCAATATAGCATACAAATCTTTCAAACTAGGGAAATATGAATAATTAAGTCAAGAACCCTAATGACTAAGGCTGGTTAACTCAAAATCTCAAGACCTCATAAACCAAGTGTTCTTGAACTTCACTAGTCTTGTGTGAAAGTGAATTTGTCATGGATTAAACCAACTTATTAGTTAGTTTTTTTATATTTTTTTAGAGTGTTTTTTTGTATTTTTGAAAAAAGTTTTTCTTTAAAAAAATAAATAGATGAAAGTTTTTTTTAGAAAAAAGTTTTTTTTGTTTTGTTTTTTAAGAGATTTTTTAAAGGGATTTTTTTTGAAAGAGATTTTTTAAAAAGTTTTTTTTACCCACCCTGTAATTATTGTATAATATATACAATAATACGTGAAAGTACGAGCTATGGGTAAAGTATATATGTAATATATACACACCCCCTATACTTAACATGTGTTATGTCCTTAGAGCACAAGAAGTGAGAAAAAGATATAGCTCGTGCTAAGCGTAGGATGACTAAAATAATAAAAAGTATAGAAGTCAATCCGCCCCTATACTTAGGCTCTGGTCAGCCTAAATGTAGAAGAAGAGCACAAATGGGGCAGATGAGGTCAAGAGGAGAAATGGATGAGTATATACACATGGCGGGCATCGGTTCCCCCTATACTTAGGCCTCTAGTCAGCCTAAGTATAGGACATGAGTAAGTGTGAGAACCAATGTGATCTGTAGAATATACAAAGAAGGGAGAATGTGTACAAGAGTGATTGAATCTTCTAAGATGTTGAATCTTGATGCTGCATCTTCATGAAGAATAATATAATATATCTGCTCTTTGCTCACTCTGCATGAAGTTGATGACCTCAACTTGGACCAACTGCTCTTTCGAATCAACAAAATGCTTCAACAGTTGTCCATTTACCACATGAGATTGTGCACCATCTGTGAGATCATCTATCTCTACACTTCCATTCTCGTTCACTTTCTTAACAACAAAGGGACCCGTCCACTTAAATTTGAGCTTCCCATGGAACATCTTCAACCTAGCATTAAACAACCATTCCTTTTATCCAGGGAAAAAGTCTTTGCACCTAATGTGCTGATCATGCCATCTCTTTACTTTGTCCTTATAAATCAAACTATTGTCATATGCCCTGTTTCGAATTTCCACGAGCTCGTTCAAGTTCAAGTCTCGACAAAGCTTCCCTAGGTGACAACTCCAATTAATCTTCTTAATTGCCCATTCGGATTTATGAATCAACTCTGCGAGCAAATGACATGGATTTCCATAGATCATTCTAAATGGTGAAGTACCCAATAGTGTCTTGTAGGCTATCCTATAGGCCCACAGAACTTGGTCCAAGAGCTAAGACCAGTTCTTCCTATCGGGACGAACCAATTTCTGAAAAATACTCTTCACCTCTCTGTTCGAAACCTCTGCCATGCCATTGGACTATGGGTGGTAAGGACTAGTAACTCTATGCTCAAATCCATAGTCCTTAGCTAAAGATCTCATATCTATGTTCACAAAGTGGCTACCCCCATCAGATATTACAACTTTTGGCACCCCAAACCTAGCAATAATATGGTCTCTCACAAACTTACAGACAATCTTGCTGTCTGCGGTTCGGGTTGGGATAGCCTCCACCCACCTAGATAAATAATCAACCGCCAACAATATGTACTCATGTCCTTGGCTGTTGGGAAAGGGACCCATAAAATCTATGCCCCATGCATCAAAAACATCACAAATAATCATCGGTTGCATAGGCATCTCATCTCTCTGTCCAACTGTCCCTCCCATCCTTTGACAGATCGGGCACGACCGTACAAAATCAATAGCACCTCCAAACAAGGTCGGCCAATACAATCCACACTGAAGTACTTTGTGAGCGATTCTCTTTCCCGAATGGTGTCCTCAAGTCTCAAGTGAATGACAATATGTGAGGACACTCTGGTATTCTTCCTGAGGAATACACCTTCTCCAAACACAATCCGATCCTTCAAAGAAAAAGAAAGGATCGTCCTAGTGGTATCTCCTCGAATCCGACTTCAGTCGATCAATGCTGCTCCCAGTCCAACCATGGGGAACCTGCTTGGAGACAAGATAGTTCACCATGTTGGCATACCACGGGAGTGAGTCAATAACACAAATTGACTCATCTGGGAAGGTCTCTCTAATCCGCTCATAATCAGGAGAATCCTTAAGTTCAATCCGAGAAAGGTGATCAGCCACAACATTCTTCACTCCAGGTTTATCTTTTATCTCCAAATCAAATTCCTAGAGGAGTCAGATCCACCTAAGAAGACGCGCCTTCGCGTCCTTCTTTTCCATTAAGTATCGAATGGTTGTATGTTCAGTGTATATTGTCACCTTAGAGCCCAAAATATATGATCTGAACTTCTCGAGGGCCCATACTACCGCGAGCATTTCCTTTTCAGTCACTGTATAATTCTTCTGTGTAGGATCTAATACTTTGCTCGCGTAGTGGATCACAAATGGGATCCCCTCTCGTCGTTGTCCTAACACAGCTCCTATAGTGAAATCTGAAGCGTCAGTCATGATCTCAAAGGGGAGAGACCAGCAGGAGCTTGTAGGATAGGCGAGGAACAAATCTTCCTCTTCCAGAGCTCAAAGGCCTCCAGACACATGTGGTCTACCATGAACTCTGTGTCTTTCCCTAAGAGCTCAATTAGTGGGCTGGCGATCTTAGAAAAATCATGAATAAATCTCCTATAGAATCCAACATGCCCTAGAAATGATCGCACCGACTTCACGTTGGTAGGTGGATCGAGTTTCTTGATCACCTCCACCTTGGCAGGGTCAACCTCCATTCCCCCTTTAGAGATGACATGCCCCAACACGATACCCTCTGTCACCATAAAGTGACTCTTCTCCCAGGAGAGTACCAGATTCACCTCTCTACACCTCGTGGGGACTCGGTCCAAGTGTGCTAAACATGTATTAAAAGAATCCCCATGGACCGAGAAGTCATCCATGAACACTTCCGGGAAATCTCCCACCATCTCGTCAAATATGGCTATCATGCACCGTTGGAATGTGACTGGGACATTGTAGAGCCCGAATGGCATGCGTCTGAAAGCATAAGTACCGAATGGACATGTAAATGTGGTCTTTTCTTGGTCCTCAGGTGCTATAGCTACCTGGTTGTAGCCTGAGTACCCATCAAGAAATCAGAAGAACTCTTTCCCTACGAGTCTCTCCAAGATCTGATCAATAAAAGGCAAGGGAAAGTGATCTTTCTTGGTCGCGACATTCAGAAATCTGTAATCAACAAAGACACGCCTCGACGCAGTCGTGATCTCTACCCCCTCCTCGTTGGTGGCCATCTGAATTCCCGACTTCTTCGGGACAACATGAAGCGGGGCCACCCACTTGGAGTCAGAAACAGGGTACATAAACCCTGCGTTGCATCATTTCTCAATCTCTTTCTTCACCACTTCCCGTAGATTGGGGTTAAGTTTCCTATGAAACTCACGTGAAGGTCTCACATTATCCTCAGTAAAAATGTGGTGCGAGCAGAGAGCGGGGTTGATTCCCACGAGATCCGACACTGTCCAGCCTATTGCTTTGCGGTTCCTCTCTAAGATTTCTAACAACCTAGACTCCTATTCTAAAGTCAAGTCTGAGCTAATGATGATAGGATATCTCTCTTTGGGGTCCCGCAAGAAAGGCGTATTTGAGTGTAGGAGATAGTGATTTCAGTTCTGGCAATGTGCTATCATCAAGCAAATCTGGTTGAACTGAATCTGAATCTAGTTCCGTGCTGCATGAAGGTGGGCTAAGATGAGTAGGACTCTCCACCAAATTAGAAGTATCGGGAGTCGGATCGTCAAAAATATCCAAACAATCGGCAAAAGCCACGTCCGACTCGTCATCTATGTCCCATGATTGTTACGAAGAGGATGGAACTGACAGATCCAGATGGATCTCTATGTCATCACCAGAATAGGTAGATGCATCTCTAACAAGATCATTCAACACCTGGCAAACTGCATCATGCACTATGTCCTTTCCAGATGAAAGGGTCTCGCTCTATCCTGAAGGAACTTGACTCCAAATCCCACTGGTGCTAATCATTTTGCAATCTGCCTCTGAAGATGAGTACTCTGTGCTACTCTCTGAATCGGGTCGCTGACACTTGGTTTGCTTCATCTCAAGGTTCACCTCTCCGCCTGGAGAAAGGAACTTCATCATTCCCATACCATTATCAAAAGCTGCGTCTGCGGTCCTAAAGAAGGGTCGTCCGAGATCGATATGAGATTCTCTCCAATGATTGGGGGTCTCCATGTCCAAGACTGTGAAGTCAACCTGATAGTTCTGCCCCTCAATCGAGATAACAACGTTCTTCACTTCTCCCTTAGGTCTCTTCACTAAATGATCTGCAAATTGGAGTAAAGCTCCAGATTTGTGAAGTGGTCCCAACTCCAATTTTTGATATAATGCTAAGGGAAGTAAGTTGATCGAAGAACCATTATCCAAGAGTGTGCGTGCAAACACAATGTCGTTAATACGACCCTACACATAGTGAGCACCCATGTCTCTCTTTTTCCTTGGCAAAGTCTGATTCTTGAGACAATAAGTTATGGCTACTGACAAGACGTGTGTCTTTACATTTTTGGAATGCATGATGGTTAGCCACATAGTCATCAAATGGTACCTTTACAATGATGTTTTCTTTATAAAATCGTGCCATATTGGGGTCATCTTTTTGAATCTTTTTGATGCGCTTTCCTGCTGTAAGAGCACGGGGGAAAGGGATTGAAGATAAGGAAATAGAAGATGAAGAGTCTGAATCATGAACTGAAAGATCATTCTTGGCATTAACGGAAATAGAGTTCTTCATACATGAATCTCTTTGATGCAACATGGAATCGAAATCAAAACTATCTACTACAGGTTGTGGAATAGAAGCTGGAGTGTTATCCGCCACAACCGGAGATGCAAGGTCCTCCATAGACTCAGAAGAATATCCATGCTGTCGATGCTGCATACGTGCTCTCCTCATCCTCTCGACTCCCTGAGTAGAAATCCTCGAATGTGCTGATGGGGCTCCGAAATATGATGCCTCTCCTCCTTGTCCTCTGAAGACTCCTCAGGTAGAGCTCCATAGATACCCCTCCTCATGTCCCTCGCCCGGTCAGGTACGGTCACGGTCCTTCCGCTCCTGAGTGACATGTGGTTAGCCTTGTCACACGAAAGAATCTCATGTTCAGATCTAGGAGATGCTGAATAGTGTACTTGACTAAAATGATGCTGAGAACTAGATTGGTTCAGGCTATTGGGGTTAGCCTGAACTTGGGCTGGGATCGAGGTAGAAGATGTAGTCTGCTCGTCTCGCCATCTAGACAGGCGGTTGACATCCACCCGTAAGTCATGAATTTCGTTCCTTTAGGAACTGAGCTCGTCGAGTATCTACTGTTGTATATCCACATATCTATACGGTGAAGGAGGTGGATAAAACTGGGAAGAAGAACGGGAAGACTGGCCCTGCTGGCCAGAGTACTGCCTCTGTTGCTGCTGCTGCTCGGGTATCTGCTGAGAATCCGGGCCCTGCTGGCCCGCTTGGTAATGGCCTTGCCGGTCATACTGCTGGTACTACTGCCGCTGCTGCTGGGGTGGCTAGAATTTAGGGCTCTGCTGTGAAGGAGGTGGTACGGAGGTGAATGCGGTGTTATGAAAGGTCGGGGGACGTTGGTAGGTCTGTCGGTCTCCCGTACTTCCCTGTCTGGCAGGGTTTTGAGTATACCATACTCCATTCACCTCCTAAACTGGTGGAGGCTCCTCTTGAACTGTCTCTGCTAATGGAGGTGGTTACTGGAAAGAGTGGGCGTAGGATTGGTCCTGCTCCCACGGCTGGGGTTGCCCTGACACCAACTGCTCCTGAATATGGTGAACTCGATATATGGGGGTAGAGGGTGCAGTCACGGCGGGTATCCTTATTTTAGATACCTTCTCAGTCAACTCCTCCATCTGTTTTGGAAGTTTGGAGACGCTCCTGTCTAACTCATCAATCCTCTTGTCGATCTTCTCAACTATTGTAAGCTTGTCCGTAAGGAGTCCCATGCTAGGGATCATGTCCCGAGAGAGATCGACTACAACTGATTTTCCCCCTCCAAATGAGAGTGAACTGGGGGATGATGTATAGGCCCTGCTGGCCATATGTGAGCGGCTAGTTTCAGCCATCTGCTCGAATACCTTCCAGACGGTATCCGCTCCTCGTGATGTATAGCTGCCTCCACAGGCAGCGCTCACTAAATCCTACATCTCAGGGTTGAGACCAGTAAACAACGGCTGGACCAAGATATTGTCATCTAGTCCATGATAGGGACACTTCTGCAGGATGCCCTTGAATCTTCCCAAGCATCACAGAAGGCTTCATGGGGCAACTGGGAAAAACTCGTAATGCGCATCCTCGTCATATTAGTTCTACTCAACGGGTAGAACTTCTTCAGAAATAGGTTCTTGAAATGGGCATAAGTGGTGAATGTAATTCTAAGATTTTTCATCCAGTAATCAGCTTTTCCACCCAGGGCAAATGGAAGGGCTTTGAGCCTAATATAATCCTAGCTAACATTATGATATTTGAGGTTAGCACAGATGATCTCAAAGTCCCTTAGGAATGCATATGGCTCCTCAGAAGCATTCCTATCAAAGTGTGGCAGCAGGTTCAGAAAGTGCGGCTTCAACTCAAAATTAACTGTGGGTTCTGCCGGACTCTAGTAGTTCCGAATTTGGTATTGTCTGGGGTTATACGCAGTATCCATTGGTAGTTCGACTCCAACATTGAGCTGTCCTAACTGAGCTCGGAGTAGTGCATGTTGCTGCTCAGATGCAACTAATCTGGCAAGTACTATTCTCAACAGGTCTTCATGGTTCTCTTCTTCCTCTTCTTTCTTCTTTGGAAGCATTTTTCTAGTATCGCCTTTAAGTCCTGAACCAGCAAGGTGTTCTTGATTAGAAGAGGATTTATGAATCAAGTTATTCTCACCGAGGCGAAGGTCTTCCGCAGTGAGGTGGAAAGAGAGAAATGGAATGGTTTGAGAGTAACCATCCCGAGAGTGGATGATCCTGGGCTCAAGAGAGTCATGAGTCCAGGTTGGTCCAAGTTGCGCATGGACCTGTGAAGACATACTTCTTGGAGGGTTCAACGGGAGATTCACAAAGTCCGAATAAATATTCCCCCAATTGGTCATCTTCGATGTCAAAAGAACCGACTAGAATACGATACTCAATGAGGCACTAGTTCTACGGTGCACGTAAATGTGCGGAGTAAACTCACACAATACAAACGTAATTCAAACCCTTAGTTTCACCAACTCAACACGTGATGGCCGTAAGAGTTCGACCGAATTATCTTGTCAATTTTAGTTGGTGATAAATACAATCTTGGAAAGATTAACGAGCTGTTAGGTGCCTGTATTTTCCTACAGAGTGGCCCGATTCTTATGGCTAGTTGGACCTACTTTAAGCCAGTATAGGAGTAAGTATGGACCGTATAAATACGACTACCTGTTCCTTGAGGACTAAGGCGTCCTCTAAACCTCCCACTCTGCTAAGGAAATCCGGACTGTTTACCGGCTACCCTAGATCCTCACTGAAAAGTAGCTAATTGCCTAAAAATAAAGAACCAGTAGTAAGTAAGAAATCCAGGCTTGGCTCTATCCTAGGGTCGTCTCTCTCTCACTTGCAAGTAAAACAAACAATGAGGGCTTTATGCACTCGTAAATAAGGTTCTTTTTATTCCAATTTTTTTAATCGACCTGCTCAATTCAGTCCCAATTTTAGAGTTAGGTTATCATTTGAAAATTATCTGAATACAAAAGCACGTCTACCGTTCAGTCCCAATTTCCTTTTTGACCTTAAGTTATAAAACAAGAGGGAAATTGGAAATCAGAATGCAAACGAGAAACTATGATGCGTGCTCAAAAGAAGGTATACTTACAGTGAATCCCAGCACTCTTCATGCGTTATGCAAAACTGAATTTTTAAATTTTACACTAAATGCATGCAGATCGAGAAAATCACACCTAAACAATATACTATTAGCGGGGAAGAATTGGTTTAATTTGAGTTAATTAGTACGCGTCTATGTATGTCTCATTATGAATCTTATAAGATAAGTGAATCTTCTAAGATATGTGTGGCCTAAATTACGATGGGCACAAACAAATTTGATTCTAAACTACCGTGTGCCTAATCCTTAAATTTTCCACTCAAGTCGAGCCCCACCCTCACCAGAAAGTGAAACAGGTCTCGACACACCACAAAAGTCCAAGTCTTTTTACAAGCGCGAGCTCTCAAACAAGAACCGCTATAAAGAAGCAAACACCTAAATAATTGCAACACGATAATTACAAAAAATTACAAAAATTCTCTTGAAGATAAATGAATTATCCTCGCACTTCAGCAGTCGGCGCGCGTCGCGTACGTCGACCTCTAATGTACTCCAAGTCCACCGGGCCCTCGTAAGAAAAATAAGATTGATATTAGAGAGATAAAAACAAAATATATACAAAAATAAGTAGAGAAAAAAATTACAGAAAATGGATTAATTACAAAGTGGCTCGGGGTTCAGACTACCCGAGTAAGCAAAAATCTAAATCCAATTTTTTATATTAATCTCTAAGCCGTTTGCCTCCCCGACAACGGCGCCATCTGATGAGTCGCTAAATACATGTTTTAATTTGGGCACGTTGTAGTATGTGTACTTAGCGAATCAGTCAGAACTGGGAGAAGATCTCCGTGAAGAGTGTCTCGTCTTTAATTTATATCCCGGGCAAGTCCGGGGTCGAACACAAGGAGGCAAAGGAACAACTTTGGAGTTAATTCAAAAATTAGGAACTAGATTTCCAATGCGGATTTTTTTATTTTTTTATGCAAAAAAGAATGCCAAAATGTACAATGTAAGTGAACTAAGATACTAATAAATCACACAACTTAACCAAATCAATTTTAATATCAAATAAGTCCAATTTAGCAAAATTGTATTTTTCCTAGAATCCTAATCCAGTGATGAATGCAATACATCTTTTTTGGAATTTTATGGATTAAAATGCAACAATTAAAAATGCATACTTTTTATAGGTTTTTTCACAATTTTTTACACAAACAGTAAGAAAAAATTATGAAATATTTACTGGAATGAAAACATGATGCAAGGATACTATAGTAGTATTTTTGGAATTTTTTGACAAAATAACTTTTTTATGGATTTTTAGTGAAAACAGAGTGACTGCAAATAATTAATTTCTAATAAATCCACCATGTCAAATTAGCCAGAGAACGAATTATCCCAAATAGATATTTTCATATGGAATCCAGGAGACTTGAAATTTTGAGAAAAGGATGTATATGGATTTAACTAAAAATCAAATACAAAAATTACTTTATAATTTATTTCAGGCACAGAACAACTCTATTTTGGATGAAATTTGGAACAACTCTATTTTGGATGAAATTTGGACAGTATCTCAATCACGTTTCAAGGCATCATTTCTATGTTTTCAAGAATTTTTAGAGCAACCGTGAGTTAGATATCAATTCAAGAGACCAGATTGGGTAAAATATGAAGAATTTCAATTAAAAAATTTTAATTAATTACTCGAAGACCATAAAAATATAAATAAATATCCACATGGTAGAAAACTAGTTGCTCACCATCAAGATATTTTTCATTAAATAAAATGACGCAAGGTTGATGTCCAAATTAATGCACAAACACATGGTTGTCTATGCAAATTCAGAAAACAAAACTTATAAACAAAACATATACATGAACTATTTTGTAATTACAGAAACATAAAAGAATAAAAGTGCAATTTTTACAATAAAATAAAAAGAAAATAGACCTTCTTCTCTAGGAGACACGATAGGGGCGGTACCCAAAAAGGGGTGGCGGAGGCGGCCTGCGTACGGCCGCAGGAGTCGATGTCCGGCCGCACGCGGTCTGTGGCCGTGGACGGCTGGGGGCGGCGGCGCTGCGAGACGGCGGCGCTGCGGGGAGACGAACGGCTGGCTGGGCGGAGGAAGACCTGCGGCGGAGGGAGGCGACCGCCTGCGGCGGAGCAGCTGACGCGCCGCCCGCGCGGCTGCAGGGAGACGGAGGGCGGAAAGCGGCACCGCCTTGCATGGCTGGGGCGACGACGAAGAGCGGCGAAAGAGGGAGGGGGCGGTGGGCGGCGCCTGCTGCCTCCTTCCGTGTTTTTTTTTTATTTTTTTTGTTTTACTGTTGTAATAATAATTTTTTTGTTTTAGATTTTTTTTTAATTTTTTTGAATTTTCTTTAAACAGGAAATAATAAGATAAAGAAATGTAAATATGAGCTTGTGGTGGTGGTGGTGATGTGATAAATTAAGACAAATGGAGGAGGGTGGGTGGTGATATGATGTGCTAAAAAATGCAAAAATAACAAGATGATAAAATGAGAAGAAAAATTACCTACGATGGAGACGGTCGCCTATGATGTGCTCATGAGAGCACGGTCTTCGCTTGAATCACCGGAGAGCGATGAGCTCGAGCAGCACGCGGGTGTGGCTGTGATGTTGGCCAAAAAGCCAACGAATCTCACGGGAGAGAGGGCTGTCGTTGCTCGACCGAGGTTGCGTCGCTGTCACCGATTCAACTCTTGGAACTAGGCTCTCCTCACATAAAGATGGATCAAGTGCAAATCGAGGAGGATGGAATGCATATAAAGAGATGGAAAAAATGGAAATTAGAATGAAGGTGGAGTGGAATGGAGGTTAATAAAATGGTGGAGTTGAATTAAAAGTTAGAAAAATGGTGGAGTAATGTAGTTGAATTGGTGGTTATTGTAGAGAATGGAGATTAAATAATAAATAAATAAATAAAGTAGGCTACTTTAAAAGAGAAAATAAAATAAGGAGAAGAAAAAGAGTGGGGAATTTACAAAAGAAGGCATACAACATGTACATTTTTTGTTTGCTTTTCTAATTTATATTTTTTTATCTTTTAAATAAGAGATATTTATATAAAAATACAATAAAATACTACAATCGAAATACAACACAATAATAATTTTTTTAATTTTTAGTAATTAAGAAAGATAAAATAAAAAAATGAAGAAAGAATGGATATATACATAATATACAATGTACATCTAGGTCCCAAATCCCAACTTTTGCCAATGAGCCTCGATTTTAATGAAACCACTTCCTTGGATAGATAATTTTCTAACTTGAACTTTAAAAGTGAGTTGGTGAATTTGGAGTTCATACGGAGCGGGAATTTGGCCGAGAAGATGGAGTTTACGACTTTTTGTCTTTGGGATCTAGGAGCATTTATTTGAGGTGAAATTTATTTTATATTTTTGTAATTTTATATACATTTTTATGAACAAGTCAGAGTAAGAATTAGCCAAAAAAGAGTTGAAATAAAATTATTAAAAATACATGAAATTTTGGGCTATTTATAGGTGAAAAACTCCTTTAATTTTACGCCTTTTTTATTGTTATTTTATTTTGTACAATCTAATATACAATAATTAATATATTTAATTTACAAGAGTTATTTTGTTAATTTAATGATTTTATGGATATTTATTTGGGATTTTACTCAGGAATTTTGCTAAGATCAAGATATTGAGATGATGAATCTCGGATTCATCAACGCACATTAATGGATTTGTCACCAAGATTTGTTGCAGAGAATAGAAATATAGTAATCACACTGTCAAATGACATGTTTAATCCATATGGACAAAGTAAGGATTACTCATGTTCACACATCATTACAACATCGTAGAATCTACCACCTTGGTTGTGTAATAAAAGACCATACATATTTCTTTATCTTCTTGTTCCTGATCCGATCCATCTAAGTAGATTTTGGGATGTTTATCTACGATTGCTAGTAGATGATTTGAAGGATCGTTGGGAAAATAGTGTGAAAACTTACTATGCGGTCGACAAAGAAAAATTCTAAATGAGAGTCAGACTACTGCGGACCATTACTGATTTCTCAGCATATGATATGCTATCTGAGTATAGTACACATGGATTACGAAGCTGTCCGTATTGTATGGAGAAGACAAAGTCGTATCAGCTTTAATACGATAGAAATCCATGCTTCTTTAACTGCCATAGATAGTTCCTCCCTCTAGATCATCCCTACCGAACATAAAAAATGGCATTCAAAAGAAATGTAGTGGAGGACTCATCGCTGCCACCTAGACTGTTAAGAGAAGAATTGCACGTTCGATTATTATAGCTGACAACACGTGTTGATGATACACTTCACAGCTTTGGGGTAGTTCAAAACCGGATAAGATGAGCATCTTTGGGGAGATACACTATTGGACAAAAGTCCTTGTTAGGCATAATCTGAATGTAATGCACGTAGAAAAAATATGTTCGATAATGTATTTCATATGGTATTGGACACTCCTGGGAAGACCAAGGGCACGAAGAACACAAGAAGAGATTTTATGAACATATGCGGTCGTCCATATTTCTCTTTGGTAGAGCATGCAATTGGCTCATTTTCTATGCCAAGTGCAAAATACACACTAAACAGAGAATAAGTAGAGGAAGTATGTGTGTGGGCCTTAAGACTAAAATTTCCAGATGGCTATGTTTTAAATATTTCTAAACTAATTGATAAAAATAATAGTTTTTTAATGCTATGAAGAGTCACGATTGTAATATTTTAATGGAGTAACTATTATCGATTAAACTCAAAGGTTTGCTCCCCAAGTCAATTACAGATGTTTTGGCAGAGCTCAGCAACTTCTTCAAATACATCTGTTCATACGTGATCAGCGTCTCTAATATGATGACATTGGAAAATAATGTACCGGTCCTTTTATGCAACCTGGAGAATTTTTTTTGCAATCATTCTTTAATTCAATGGATCACCTCATGGTACACTTGTCATATGAGTCTAAGGTCGGAAGACCAGTTAAGTACCGCTTGATGTACCCTTTCGAGAGGTATCACTAAAATGAATCTTTCTTGAATATTAAATATTCTTTCTCTAACATGTTGGTCTGTATAGGTATATGCTCTTTCCGAAATGGAAAGTTGGTAACAAGAACAAGGTCGAAGGATTCATAAGTGCAAAATACATCACAGAGGAAGTTGCAAGCTTCTATGCGAGATACTTGATTTTATGGTCTCGGGATCTTGTTATGCTGAGGACAACTTAAGCTATTATGGGATTCTCCGTTGAATTGGAGTATAACATGCCATCACCAAATCACATATATTTTATTCTTTTGTGACTGGTTTGATCCACAACGAGGTGTCGAGGTAGACTCGAGGCATGATATGGTTGATGTCATTTCCGGTAGATATATAAGAATGTTTGAGCCCTTTGTCCTAGCTTCTGAAATTGAAAAAATATGTTATGTGCCTCAAGTAGGTAAAAAGAGAAAGAGATATGACCGTATATGTTATTAAGAAGAATGACTCGCATGTACATTAACACCAGTGCCGTCATAGAAGAGGGTCAAGTTTTGACTGGCTTATTGGTTTCTGAATGAGAACATTCACAACAAATGTCATTAATACCTGCATAATAGCTTAGTGAATGTGACATCATATCCTATTAAATATTTATTTATTTATTTATCATTACTTTTGTTATTCAATGCTAACTATATAAATTGTATTGATGCGGTGATGGTGGTGATGAGAGGAGATGACTCTTCCTCTAGGAGAGGCGGCTCTGGCAGACATGGTTGTTCTGGTGATCGATGATTGCCTCTATCCCAACATGACGGTAATATATATGGCATATTTAATATAAAATTGGTATTATTACTGGTGTTTTTTAATTATACATCGATATGTTATGCTATTGGTTTTAAGTTACAGTCAACGAATCATGGGGCCCATAGATGAATACATTCGTTCAGAACTGCATCTCTCTTGGGATGGGAGGTGTCCACGCACCTTCTTCAGTACATAGACCCTAGTCTTACCCGTCTATCCCCTTCCAACAAACATCAGCCTACTCTCAATCTTCACGCCATGAGGATGAGCCAATGCCGAATATGGAGGATGTACGTGACACTCCTACCCTGGTTCGTCCTACCACCTCTGCAGTCATGGCTCAAGCCCCACGTCGCTTCTTGGAGTTCATGTTTGATGGGTAGGTTGCATGTTTCGAAACAACTATGTCAAACTTATTTATACAATGAAGTTGACCTATACATTAAAGGATTAACATAATATATTGAAGGAGATGTACAAGGCCTGGAAGAGATTCCAGGATTGTGAGGACTACAGATGGACTCGTATGAGTCCTCTGATCAACAGAGGATCTTGGATTGTCTTTACATAAGTAATTTATCTGTATCTGTTTGAGAGACCTTTTGACGCACATATGTTTGATAAAAATACATTTCAAATGCAGAACACCTATGCCATCCATTCTGAGCATACTCGAGAGATGTTTCGTATCCCTCTGACTCAAACGACAACAAGATTACATATAACATTTATAGGGCCAGAATGGTTGCATTGGCCAAGCTGGAGGGGGGGGGGGCTAATTGGGAGAGGGCCAAAGAATTCTTCTCATCCTAGTGCACTTTTGAAAGGTATTAAGTATTAATTTGCTCAATGTTATTTTAGTGTTTGACATCCTTACTTTATCTACTTCCAAACATATTGAGTCGATATTGTGATCTCTTCTCTTCTGAAGATTTTGGGAGACTTTTATTGGATGGGTTCCCCTCCTTGTGGGAACTTATTCCATATATACAGGACATTGGTAGTCCTATTTGGAAAAGGAAAAATCAATTATTGATTGGAGAAGGAGGTCAATTACCTTTTAAGATTACGAGTTATTTTTTCCTAATCTTATTGGAAGTAGGAGTCTAGGTTTCCTTATTTGATCATCTCCATGGAGTATAAATAGGGGGTATGGGGTGCATACCAGGATCATCCCAGCACAAGCTCTCCTAGAACAAGAAAGAAATAAGAGAGAGGAAGAAGAAAGAAAGTTCGTGGTTGCCGCGGAGTTTGGAGGGAATAACCTTTGGAGCAGTTCCTCTCCAGAATTCTTCCCTACAGTTTGGTGACGGATTTATCATTGAGCGATATTTATCCTATCTATTATTCTCCATTGTTTGGTGATTTGTAGCACCGTATTGAGGGCAGGCCTTTTGTAAGCTCCTCACGGGAGATTACTTCGATTATAGTGCTTGGTTTTGGATTGCGATCGACCCCATGATTTTCCCCTCACATTGAGGGTTTTCCACGTTGAAAATTCTCCGTGCATTTGTGGTTGATTTTTTCTATGGTTGAGATACTTTCTCGTAGTTGATATATTGTACATGATCCACCTATCAACTTTGGTTATTTCCCGTAATTCAATTTATATGGGGAATCCGTTCCCAACAAGTGGTATCAGAGCAAGGATCAATGGCGGATTACAAGATGGAGTTTGTTTCAAGTAGGATGATTAGTCTTAATGGGACTAATTACAATTTGTGGAAGAACAAGATGAAGGATCTTTTATATGTGAAGGATATGCACCTTCCAGTGTTCTCCACGCATAATCCTGAAGCCAAAATAGATGAGGAATGGGAGTTTGAACATGAGTAGGTTTGTGGCTTCATAAGACAGTTTGTTGATGAGAATGTCTACAACCATATCCAAGATGAAAGTCACGCTAGAAGCTTGTGGTTGACTCTACGCCTCCAAGACGGGAAGTAACAAACTGTTTCTTCTCAAGAGAATAGTGAACTTGAGGTTCAAGGAAGGCAACTCTGTACTAGATTTTTTGAATGAGTTCCAAGGAATTACTAGCCAGTTGACGAGCATGGGGATAAAATATGAAGATGAGATGTTGGGACTGTTATTGCTTGCTACTCTACCAGATTTATGGGAGACTTTCCGAGTCTCACTTACGAATTCTGCAGTCAATGGGGTCATTTCTTTGGAGACAGTCAAGTCTGGCATTCTAAATGAGGATATGCGAAGAAAAACCCAAGGAAACTCTTCACATCCAGAGGCTCTTATCACAGAAAACAAGGGGAGGAGTCGGACCAAGACTGATGAAGGTAGAGATAATGGCAGAAGCAAATCCATATCCAGATATCAGAATATGGAGTGTCACTATTGCAAGAAGAAAGGGCACATCATGAAGTATTTCTTCCGGTTCAAGAGATATAACAAGAATGGTGGCAACAAGCAAGAGAAAAAGAATGAACAAGTTGCTGCATATGCACAACATGAGCTCCTCATTGTCTACGATGAGGAGATGGTAAATGTCGCACAGGATGGTACTTATTGGCTTGTTGATAGCAGATCTACTCTACTTGTCACATCTCAGAGAGAGTTTTTCTCTTCATATACAGCTGGTGATTTTGACATTTTAAAGATGGAGAATGGTTCTTTATCTCATATTGTTGGCATTGGCAATATTGCATTAAAGAATGCCAATGGAGCTGTGTTGACGCTCAAAGATCTGAGGCATGCACCATACATGCACTTAAATCTCATCTCTGCAGGCAAGCTTGATGATGAAGGATAACTTAACACTTTTGGTGACAGTCAATGAAAGCTTACCCGAGGATCCTTGGTTGTTGCTCATGACAAGAAGTATAGCAACAATCTTTACATTATTAATGAATACATCTCCCATGATGTTGCACATGTGACCGGAGATGCAAAATCCATTGAGTTGTGGCATCGACGATTGGGACACATGAGCAAGAAGGGGCTACAATGTTTGGTGAGGAAGAATATGCTGATAGATGTCAAGAAAGAGAAGCTGGAGAGACGCACACACTACTTAGCTGAGAAGCAGACGAGAGTCTCCTTCAAGAGTCATCCACCTTCTAGAAAGATGCAACCATTGGAGCTTGTTTACACAGATGTTTGTGGTACGCTGAAAGTAAGTTCTCTTGGTGGTGCACTTTATTTTGTTACATTCATTGATGATTTCAACAGGAAAGTTTGGGTCTATTCCTTAAAGAGGAAGGACCAAGTCCTTGATGTTTTCAAAGACTTCCATGCGCTAGTGGAGTGACAATATGGGAAGAAACTTAAGTGCATCCACAATGACAATGATGGTGAGTATATTGGGCCATTTGATGAGTATTGTAGATCTAATGGTATCATACACCAGAAGACTCCACCAAGATGCCACAATTGAACGGGATAGCAGAGAGAATGAACAAGAACTTGATGGAGAGAGTCAGATGTCTCCTTTCTGAAGCTAAGTTTCCTAACTCTTTTTGGGGTGAAGAACTTTATACTGATGTTCATGTTATTAATCTATATCCAAATGTCCTTGGATGGTAATGTTCCTGACAGGGTTTGGCATGGAAAGAATGTCTCATACAACCATTTGTGGGTCTTTGGATGCTTCTCATTTGTGCATGTTCCCTGTAACATCCGGATCCGAATGAACTGAAGCTCCTGTCAAGAAAAGGATGTTGCAAGCAAGTTTGGATCTCCAAAGTGGAGATATTCAAAGGTACATATCTCTCTCCTCTTTGTTCTCATTAAAGTCAATGTTGAAGTTTCTAATTCAGTTTTTTTTTATGTTGCTATCCATCAGGTATTTTATCTATTGTTGTATGTTAGATAAAGCCATAAAATCCTTCCAAACTTAAAGGATCAAAGGTACAATCTTTTCCCCTCTCTTGCTGCTTTCCATGCATGGTCTTTATACATTTTGATAATAATAGGTTGCTTGAGTGTTGTATATTCTAGATATGCTATAACTGGGTTACCATATATTATAATATGTTGGGAACAAGGGTCTTGTAGTAATCTAAAGCAATGGAAATTTGACTCTATAATACTTGTGTATTGCATGTGGCAGAAGATAGATTGCACTTTCATCTAAATTCTAATTGTATATTCCTGGTTAATATGATGCGAATACATAAATAACATCTCAATACTAATAATAGAAGTACAAATGATTCCCAAGAACATTTAAACCATTGTGAGATATACATGAGGGTCGGTAAAGGCAGTGATATCATGTCCTGCACAAGGGTCATTGGAACTAGAGTTTAATGTAAGGATATACAATACTAATGAAGCCTATAAAAAAGGTCATCATATTTATCTCTTGAGATGGTATACATAGAATCATGATATCATCAACATCTCAAAAGACTGTTTGATGAGCTACAAGTTTATTATGCTTTAACCAGCAACAATCTTCTCTATGGCCACTACATCTAGAAAAGTAAAATAATATGTGGCTCATCTCGATGTAAAACAATCACGGTTGTGGGCATGAGTGGACCTAATCTGTCCCTCCTAGAAGAAGCAACCATGGCAGAGGTGGTCTCACCTTTCTTAGGTGTATGAAATAATATAGATAATATACTCAACTTAATATGTACCTCCTAACTAGAAGAAATCTTTGATATGGTAATCCTTTGTGAAAACACGACCTCATATGGAGATTCCAGATCCGAAAGAAAAAGATCAACAATCAATGGATATCTGAACAGTCCATGTGTTGCACATATACAGACATGTGTGTAAGAATTTAGCCTTTTAAAACTAGAATTCCTAGCATAGCAATATTCAACTAAAGGTTGGGTATTCTGCTTCATTTTAAACATTAGACAAATCTGCATAATGCAAGCAAAATTCTTCTCTTCAGAGTATAGTCAACTTAAGAATCTGCCACATTTTTTTTCATGGTTTTTGATGCACAATATCTATACCGCTGGAGCATATTCCATTTTATGACATAATCAGGAGATTATTTTCAATGGAGCATATTCCATTTTATGACATAATCAGGAGATTATTTTCAATATTAAGTATTCTGAAATCTGTTAAATATATTGTTATCAACTTATTTGGATTCTTAATCTCGAGAACAATCATAGAAGGTCTATTTCAACCTATTGAAAATGACGAAAGATAAAGAATTTAACTATGATCCAGCTTAATGATATCAAGATCGCGTAATTAACCCGGCATATTTTTTTTAGCAAGGGTAGGAAGATACAAAGTAGCTAAAGGGGTATAACTCTTGGCTGGGAGTTTGATACATACAATTGGGAGGGTTTCTCAATATCTCTTAGTAATAGTGATAAAGAATCGAAAGATGGCTACGGTGGATAAGTAAATAATAATCTCAATATGTTAGCATTATTAGAATGACTTGAGATCTAGTGGAAGAGAAGATTCAGGGTGAAATTTTGCAGTGCCAGGAAGGATTGCATCGACCATCTTTTCATCTTTTGTTCATTATATTAGGGTTTTTTCATACAAGAGACTTATAAAAATTAGATTAAGAGTCTTGCCACTAAATTACGAGTTAAATAACAAAAGTAAAATTTCTACATTAAATTAAATTTTAAATTCAGTTCCAATAAACAACTTATGATCTCGTGGTTTGAAAAAGGAGTTCATTGAGATATTTTCATAAATCTAGATTAATAAGCAAGCCGCCAATTGATGAGATCATCTATGATCAATGACTGAAGATCTTTGTGATCAATCATTCAAAATCACTAAAGTATGAATCACTATTCAATATAATTATCAACAAGATACCTAGATCTGTAAAGTTGACTACATCAGAGTTCAAGAGAGGATGAGAAATTAAGTTAGTGATGATGATTCAATGATGACTAGTAATTAAAAGTGCCAGTCATGGTAACCTTTACGCCTGACTGTGCGAGGGGGCGGTGACCCTCAACTGGGCGGAAGATTAGGAAGCCCAGTTAGGGCAGCGGCCGCTTCGTGCGCGGGTCTAGGATCCCAGTCTTTTTCTCGGTTTTTTCGCGAGCGCTCGCAGTTTTTACGCCTCTGTGGGATCCACAGGTTTTCTTTTAAAGACCAGTTCCGCTGACCCTTGTTCTTTAGGGTACCTAGGCTGGAGGACCCTTGGTTTTTAGTTTTTCGAGCTCGTTAGCCCGTACCGGTCGGGCCGGTTTTTCTTTTAGAGCGACTTTTCTAGAGAGTCTCTCTCACCCGTCTCAGTGGCGTAGTTTTGGAGTAGACCTATCCCTCTATTGGACCACCCTTCCAATTAGAGGGCGAGACGGAAGAGCCTCTTTTATAGGCTACTTCACCGCTTGAGTTTTATTTATTTTTCGCCAACAGACTTGGCGATGCTACATCTGAATCATCCATGTATACATCTGAATCCTCTATGGCTACCTCTAAATCAGTTACAGTTGAATCTGAAAAAGATACATTGAAATTGGATTGAGTCACAATTGAGTTGGCTAAAGTTGAATTACAGTTGAGTTGGTTTCCGTTGAACTAGTTACTTTTCTGCCAATAATTCCTGGCAAAGAGAAAAGACCATATTATGAAAATCATCCTTATTAGACTATCTACTAGGCTTGAGAAAAACAACAAGAAAAGAATCAAAACCCCATATCCATCATATACTCTTATTATGATCAATCCACAAGATTCTTAAACATCTTTATAAGCATTATAGAGATAATGATTATATCAGAGTCTCATCATTCATATTCTCAAGACCAGTCAAACTTGTATTATAATTAATAGAAAGGCAATGACTTAAATATGGACCACATGATATTGGTATATAAATGATTAATGTGGGTAATTAGTATAGGATGAGTAGACTGGGGTTTTACATACCAAACAACTTGAAAGCCTGTTTCATTGCAAGTAGCTTTAAATTTTAATTGTCAAGGCCAAATTACTTGATTTCTTTTGGAACCACAAAATTTCCTGTTATTTTTAATTAATTAAGATTTACTCAACATTTGTTGATGTTCTTTTCTCCATATTCCATGGATTGCAGGCAAAATACCTGCACGTTGTATTGGGGGAGTTGAATGTCAGTTTCTGAAGCAAAACATAGCAGGTATGCATGTTATAGTTTGTTCAAGATATTTATTCTTTTATTTCTATTCTGATAAAATTGGGATACATGTATATAATGCAATTTCTGTTGTTACATATAAACTGATATGGAAATTTATGCAATATAAGTGTGACATGTTATAGTTCTGTGGCCTGTTAGTTAACGTGAATGTCATCCGTATAAAAAAATTTCCCTAATTTCCAGTTCCCTAATGCGATTTCTAGAGAATATGATATTACGGATGATGTGTAAACGGGTTTCCCAGATCCGAGAAGGAGCGGGCCTCACATTCCCAAGGATGAAAGGTCCAAGTTGGACGTAAAGACAAAGCAATGCATCTTCTTGGGATATGGACAAGATGAGCTTGGCTACAGGTTGTATGATCCAGTTGATAAGAAGCTGGTGAGGAGTAGGGATGTGATCTTCTCTGAAGATCAAACCATTGAAGACATCAAAAAGGCTGCTAAGGACTCTCCTTCGAGTAGCTATCAGCCAAATGATATGGAGCCTATCCCTTTACAGAGGGCTCCACATGTAGTGCCAGATGATGCATATGAACAGATACCAGATGCAGGACATGAGGAGGATGCACCACAGATCTCTACTCATGATGATGATGATATAAACGACCGTAGTGATGATGGTGGGCAGGATGATGAGGGTTCTTCTTTTTCCGAGGCTCTCCCACCACAGAGACCCGTGAGGGAGAGACGACCCTCCACCAGATATTCTGCACATGAGTACATTTTGTTGACAGACATCGGCGAGCCTGAATACTTTGAAGAAGCCTTGCAAGATGCAAACAAGGAGAAATGGGTAGAAGATATGAAAGAGGAAATGGAGCCCCTTCATGACAATCACACCTTTGAGCTTGTCAAGTTGCCCAAAGGCAAGCGAGCATTGAGAAACAAGTGGGTTTATAGAGTGAAACGTGATGAATACTCTACAAATCCAAGGTATAAAGCTAGGTTGGTTGTGAAAGGTTTAAACCAAAGGAATGGAGTTGACTTTGATGAGATCTTTTCGCTTGTGGTGAAGATGTCTTCTATTAGGGTAGTTCTCAGCTTATCGGCTAGTCTTGATATGGAGGTTGAACAGATGGATGTGAAGACAACTTTTCTTCATGGTGACCTTGAGGAGGAAATTTACATATTGCAAACAGAGGGCTTTACAGTCAAAGGCAAGGAAGACTATGTTTGTATAATGAAGAAGAGTCTATATGGCTTGAAGCAAGCATCCATGCAGTGGTACAAGGAGTTTGACTCGTTCATAGGAGAACATGGGTACTCCAAGACTACTTCAGATCATTGTGTGTTCGTGAAGAAATTCTCATATGATAATTTAATCAAATTGTTGTTTTATTTTGACGACATGCTGATTGTAGGCAAGAGTGGAGAGAGAATTTCTGACTTGAAGAAAGAGTTGAGAAAGTCCTTTGCTATGAAGGACTTGGGGCATGCAAGTCAGATACGGGGCATAAAGATCACTCGAGACAGGGGAATAAGCAAACTTCAACTTTCACAAGAGAAGTACATGATGAAACCCAATTTCATCATCTTAATTTTCCATTATTAACCCTCTTGCTTAAAGTTGTGTCAATAAAATCCAGATAGTGCCTTGTAATTATCAGAGTCTTGATTAAATTAAAAATCACAAAAAATGTCAAAATTAAAATCTGTTGTATTTTTAGCCTTAAAAATACCCTCAAAAATATTTCGAGTCTTCATTTGATCTCATCTTCATTTTTGGTCAACATGAAACTTGTAGATCTCATCGAGATCTACAACTTTTATGTTTTGAGTTTTCTCAAATTCTGCCATCTTGACCTTCATATTTTAATTCCTAAATCTGAATAATCTGATTGGGCCATGTGACCCGTTCTGGTTGAGCCACGTGGCCCGTCTCCCCTTGCATCAGCCGCCCGCACCCTTGGCCGATTTCTTTTTAAATCCAACGGCCCAGCTCTCTCCACATCCGCTCTTAACGCACCACCGTCTGATCACTCCCAGGACTCATCACTGCCACTCGTTCCTGCCTTGCTCCCCTTTCGCCATGCGTCGCATCCTAAGCCGTCCGATCATCGCCTGGAGTTAAAATCTCCACCATCCAAACTCGCAACTACCCTCGAACTTCCGATCGCCCTCTAAAGGCGATCTGAACCACCCGCTAGTGCTGGGTCTGCAGCACGACGCGTGGAAGAGCCGCCACCCTTCGATCGTGTCACCCTCGATCTGATCCGAACCGTCCCAATGCGCCCCCACCAGGACCGTTGGATCTCACGAATCAACGGTCTGGACCTCTTCTTCCTCCTCCCGCAACCTTCGGCCGAGCCCCGCGCCTCGCAGACCTTCTTCCCCCTTCCATTTTTAGCCATAGCCCTGGTCACCCTCTACCTCCGGAGTGAACACCCACACGTAGCCCTCACATCCCCTATTCTCGCGCGACACTCAGCCACGACCACCCTCCTCTCCTCCGGCCAGCATCTACACTCGAAACCCATGATTTCACCAGCCTTCTGCCATCTTCGCCCTTTAAAAACCCCATTACCTCCCTCGTTCACACTCGTCCATCTTTACGAGGGGAAGGGGCCTAGCCCTCCTTCACCTCCCTGTGACAGGGGGAGGTGAATAGATCGAGCGACGAAGACTCCACACCTCCGATGAGACCCGCTGACCTCCATGGCGGCGTTGCGGTGGCTCACGCCCCGCTCGGGCTCCAAGGAACGACCGCCCTCGACGTGCGACGACCTCGGGTATCTCTGAGATGCCCAGCCCAGGCCTTCAACCACCATGATTCTTCAGGTAAGTTCTCCGACCTTCTTTGAATTTTCTTGATTTCTCGAGTAATTTTCCAGGCTCCTACACGCAACCCCCTACTTCATTGAATCCCCCACAAGCTCCACCAAACACCCGTTACCCTCGTCAGCGCCTCCGATCATCCTCCTCCTCCGTCAAGACCTCCCTCATCCCAGGCTTTCTCCTCCACCGGAGGCGGAGGAGAACCCACCAAGGGCTCCGCTTCCTCGCCTTCGCCAAGCCCTCCGTCCAACTCAGCTCGCACGCACACATACCTCGATTTCCATCTAATCCCTTCTGCAGGTCAACCAACCCCATTGGCCGGACCTCGGGCGGAGCCAAGTTCTAGAGCTCCGCCTCCGACGATCAAGCGTCGACATCGAACTCCAGACGCTCACGCTCCTTCTCTGAGCTTGGGTCTTCACCGCCAGGGACTCAGCTTCCTTCCCCGACCTTCATCGAGCACGGAGAGGCGCGGAGGAGCTCCAGGCCTTACGTCGGAGCTCCAATCACGCCGCCACCCAACAGGGGAGGAGAAGATGCAGATGCCGTTGGATCTCGCCCCACGACAGAGATCCAACGGCCTTGGAGCAGCCACATCGCCTTCCCGGAGCGCGGAGGCTCGGTGGGACAGAGCCTTGCCCGAGGCACCCTCGAGCCGCCACGTGGCCCGAGCCACTTGCTACGGCCATCCGAAGCTGCGCTGAGCCTCGCCCCCACCCGAGCCTGAACTCACGTGCCTCACGCACGTGGGTGCTGGGCTTTTTGCATCGGTGCCCTCGCAACTTTTGCATATTGGAGATAGGTCCTGGATCACGTGCAATCCACGCGCGTTGTGGGTATTTTGCAGTTATGCCCTCGCGGGTTTTAATAATTGCAAAAATACCCCTGTGCTTGTGGGTCATTTACAGGGAAGGTTCCGATCTTTTTCATATTTACATTTTAGTCCCTCCCAGGGACCTGTTTGTAATTTTATTTTATGTTTTCTTTCAGTTGTGCCCTTGCTTTCTTTCATGCATATCTTGAGATCCGTATTTCAGATTGAGTTGATTTCAGTTTCATTTTAAAGCTTGTTTGATGAACTTTCTAATGGCATGTTCATTTATTATGATGGACACAGTAATGTTTATGTATTGTTTTGATATCCATGTGTCTCTTAACTTTTGCCTTGTTCAAATCAAGTTTGTCATCTCAATTAAATATGGAATTGATTCATTATTTACTTAGCTCATTCCTCTGATTTAGGGCATATTTCCATTGCATCTCTTTGCATTTATTTGCATGATAAAAATAAAATAAAAAATACATGTTTACTTTTGTCTTAATGCATTGTTGTGTCTTCATGCATAATTGGACCTATGCTTCTTTAACTCAGCACTTAGTTAAATAGATAAAAATCGAGATAATACGAGAGAGGCTCGTGTCCCTGAGTTCGACCTTGGTTTCTTGCCAAGTAAAAAAATAAATACGACCATCCGATCTTATTGACATATAGATTAGATGGTCTTTGATAACCCAATTCGGCCTGACTGCGATGATATATTCAGTGCTAATTACACACTATTAAAGGGCCAATTTTGCAGCTTATCAAATGGCGCCGTTGCCGGGGACATGGCTCATTTTTTGTATTATTTAGATATTTGATTATTTAATTAAGTGTTTCATTTTATAGGTCAACTTGTTCATTTATGTTGCATTTTATCTTGCGCTATAAATTTTTCTTTTCGGTTGATCTCTAACCATTGATTTTGTGGCAGGGCCCTTGGTGTTCAAGGAGGCGAGGAGCAGGATGATACCTGCTGTGAGGAGCCGCAGAAGCACGCTTGGAGTACGTTGAGAAGAAAGAAAAAATGTATCATTTTTCATAATATTTTATCATGTAATATTCGTCTTTTACAGCGGTCTTCGATCGAAGACTCACGAGTGTAATCGAACGAATGCTGTTATGTGGGGATCGTCCCCACTTGAGTGTCGACCCAGGATGAGGCACGCGGCTCTCCGAGCTTATTCTATTTTCCATTTTTTATGTGCTTGCTCGTAGGTATGACACACTAATATATAGACGCACATAATCTCGCCTCACTTAGCCAAAATTAATGAATATCATTCCCCGCTAATATAAGCATGATTAGGTGCGGCTTTCTGATCGACTTGCATACATGAGTTAATTTTCAAAACAGCCCCAGTTTTCACGTATTTTCGCCAAGTTGCTGCATGATTTCTCGCTTAGCTTAGATCATGGTTTTTATCGAATACATGGTTTTTCTCGGTTTGCCTTCCTAGCTTGATCACCTAGGATTAATGGAAAATGGGAATGAATAGTAGACGATGAATGCTTGGTTTATGTGCTCACATTAATCAGTGACAACTTTAAGAAAAATTGGGACTGTTAATTGCAAGTCAACCTAAAATGGAGTAAAATTTTGGTTTTGGGAGAGCAACATCCTCGTTTACGCATTGATTTTCACTTAACATTTTTCTTCGTGTATAATATAATGTTTTAATCACCAATAAAACCGACAAGATAATAAACCAACCTCGGTTGGTTTCATGTGTGAGTTGGTGAAATTAAAGGGTGTTGAATGCTTGATTGAGCCATGTTTGCTTCGATTCACTCCCCAGATCCTTAAACACTCCATTCGTCTCCGCAGATTCATCCGCTCACTTGTAAATCCATCCTTCTTCTTCGTTCACCTCGAGTCTCTTCCAACATCAAATCTTCATCTTTATACTTAGGCTAATCTCAGCCTAAGTATAGGGGGGACCCGAGTCCCCGTGATTTTCTCTACTCTTCTTTCCTTGCCTTTATACTTAGGTTATTTCTAACCTAAGTATAGGGGGAGCCCCTCTTAGCTTCCGTATATTTTTGTATATTTAAATGGACCTATGGACCTGTATCATCTAGTGCTATGAGGTCATAGCAAAGTTTAAGTATGGGGGGGTATACCGTATATACAGTATAATTACTTTAGCCATAATTTGAAAAAGTTGAAAAAATTAAAAATTTTTGGCTAAAAGTAAAATCCTTTGAACTAAGTGGACTCAAATGTTTTCACGGCTTTTCTATGCTATGTTACATTATTTTGATAAAAATATTTTCGAAAATGATTTAAAAATAAGTTTTCCTTGTTTTGAAAATATTTTGAAAATGTTTTGAAAATTTTTACTTATGTGACATGGTTTTGAAAATTTTCTATCTTTTCAAGGAAAGCTGAGTCTAACCATTGTTTTATCCTCTAAATTAAAATCCATAAAAAATTGAGAAAAATCCAAAAATCCTTTAGGAGTCATTAGTGACTACTAAGCCCAATTAAGTAGCCACGTTCAGTGAGGGTTCGCCCTTAGCAGATTGTATGGTTTAGAGGACATCGCGTAAGGCCCCGTCCTCAAGCAATGGGCTCCGGCCAGTACTTACATCCATACTGGTTGAATGCAGAATGCATCTACTTAATTGAGTTTAGGCAGTCCTAATATCTCTTGAAGCTAAAAAAAAGAGAGAGAGAAGTTTGTGTTTGAATGAAGAAGTTGGATTAATCCTCTACTTTCACACTTCCACCCAGGATCTGAAAAGTTTAAGGAAGCTTGTTTTATGAGGTCTTGAGATTTTAGGTTAACCAGTCTTAGCCATCAGGGTCTTAGACTTAATCATCCACATTCCCCTGAATTTCTAGATTTGCATGCTATATTCCATGCTTAGTTTCAGACCAATAAGAATATGATCAGCACATCACATGCACGAATGTGGTTTCGATGAGATGAGTTGACTTTTCACTTGAGGGATTGGGATGAGGAATTCGAGTCTAGACTTGATCTAATGATGCTCGAGGATGGGATAAAATCTTTGAAAGCTTCATGAAACCTGAGTGTCAGCAATCTCAGCCAGTATGAGAACTTGGTTCTTATACTAATCTCTTGACATTGACCTAAGTGCCAGGGTGTGAAATACCTCAAAAAATGTTGATCAGTGTGCGCCAACTCTTGGTAAAAGCAGTGGAGCTAGCCAAAATACTACAAAGCAATGAAATTTCAAAGAAAAGCTCATTCCACAAAGTCAAATATCAAAAGAGCTTCCACCAATGGCGAGCGCTCCCAAACATTTCAAAGTGTCCACTTGGACCACTGCTATTAGGACCAGGAGTCGGGCTTACACCAAAAAAGGGCTCTGCATCGTAAATGCTACAAGTCTGGGTGTAGAAGGTACGATAGGTACTCAAAAAAGCCACACCCCGGTGTACTACCAAGAAAACAAGTGCAGACGACCCCAACTTCTCTTGACGGACGCACTGATCAACACCAAAAAAATGTGTTGCGTAAAAGGCACTAGAGAGAATCCTTGTTCCAATGAGAGGAAGAGAAGAAATGACACAATCCCATGCCCTCCATCACTGGCCTTCCATCTACATTTTCTAAGTCTGACAACTAAAGAGACGGTGGACTGGATGCAAGATGTGATTTATTCCCTAGTGTTGAGGTTTGGGTCCTTAGGAGAATTTCTTGGACCAAGACTTTGGGTGACGATTTGACTATACTCACGGAATCGCAGTCAGCACTGAATTCCATATCCTTTAGATTATATGTACATCAGAGAGAGTCTGAAGAATTAGAGGAACTGGGTGCCTCATGACTAAGGCTGGGTTGAATTCTAGAATTTTGGACCTCTAAAGTTTAGTAGACTTGAACAAATTGGATCCTGTACTCACATGCACAAGGGGGTTAATCCAACTTATTCATTTTCTTTGATGCTCGAGGACGAGCATAGTTTAAGTATAAGGGGGTGATGAAACCCAATTTCATCATCTTAATTTTCCATTATTAACCCCCTTGCTTAAAGTTGTGTCAATAAAATCCAGATAGTGCCATGTAATTATCAGAGTCTTGATTAAATTAAAAATCACAAAAATGTCAAAATTAAAATCCGTGGTATTTTTAGACTTAAAAATACCCTCAAAAATATTTCAAGTCTTCATTTGATCTCATCTTCATTTTTTGTCAACATGAAACTTGTAGGTCTCATCGAGATCTACAACTTTCATGTTTTGAGTTTTCTCAAATTCGACCATCTTGATCTTCATATTTTAATTACTAAATCTGAATAATCTGATTGGGCCACGTGACCCGTTCTGGTTGAGCCACGTGGCACGTCTCCCCTTGCATCAGCCGCCCGCACCCTTGGCCATTAGATTTCTTTTTGAATCCAACGGCCCAGCTCTCTCTACATCCGCTTTTAACCCACTGCCGTCTGATCACCCCCAGGACTCATCACCGCCACTCGTTCCCTCCTTGCTCCCCTTTTGCCACGCGTCGCATCCTAAGCTATCCGATCATCGCCTGGAGTTAAAATCTCCACCATCCAAACTCACAACTACCCTCGACCTTCCGATCGCCCTCTAAAGGTGATCTGAACCGCCCGCTAGTGCTGGGTCTGCAGCACGACGCGTGGAAGAGCCTCCACCCTTCGATCAAGTCACCCTTGATCTGATCCGAACCGTCCCTAACGCGCCCCCACCAGGACCGTTGGATCTCACGATCCAACGGTCCGGACCTCATCTTCCTCCTCCCGCAACCTCCGTCCGAGCCCCATGCCTCGCAGACCTTCTTCCCCCTTCCATTTTTAGCCATAGCCCTGGTCACTCTCTACCTTCGGAGTGAACACCCACACGTAGCCCTCACATCCCCTATTCTCGCGCGACACTCAGCCACGACCACCCTCCTCTCCTCCGGTCAGCATCTACTCTCGAAACCCACGATTTCACCAGCCTTCTGCCATCTTCGCCCTTTAAAAACCCCGTCACCTCCCTCGTTCACACTCGTCCATCTTTACGAGGGGAAGGGGCCCAACCCTCCTTCATCTCCCTTTGACAGGGGAAGGTGAATAGATCGAGCGACGATGACTCCACACCTCCGATGAGACCCGCCGACCTCCATGGCGGCATTGCGGTGGCTCACGCCCTGCTCGAGCTCCGAGGAATGACCACCCTCGACGTGCGACGACCCCGGGTATCTCTGAGATGCCCAGTCCATGCCTTCAACCACCATGATTCTTCATGTAAGTTCTCTGACCTTCTCTGAATTTTTCTTGATTTCTCGAGTAATTTTCTAGGCTTCTACACGCAACCCCCTGCTTCATTGAATCCCCCACGAGCTCCACCAAACACCTATTACCCTCTCCAGTGCCTCCGATCATCCTCCTCCTCCGTCAAGACCTCCCTCATCCCAGGCTTTCTTCTCCGTCGGAGGCGGAGGAGAACCCACCAAGGGCTCTGCTTCCTCGCCTTCGCCAAGCCCTCCGTCCTCCTCAGCTCGCACGCACACACGCCTCGATTTCCATCTAATCCCTTCTGCAGGTCAACCAACCCCATTGGCTGGACCTCGGGCGGAGCCAAGTTCTAGAGCTCTGCCTCCGACGATCAAGCGTCGAAAGCGAACTCCAGACGCTCCCGCTCCTTCTCTGAGCTTGGGTCTTCACCGCCAGGGACTCAGCTTCCTTCCTTGACCTTCATCGAGCATGGAGAGGCGCGGAAGAGCTCCAGGCCTTACGCCGGAGCTCCAATCGCGCCGCCACCCAACAGGGGAGGAGAAGATGCAGATGCTGTTGGATCTCGCCCCACGGCGGAGATCCAATGGCCTTGAGTAGCCACGTCGCCATCCCGGAGCACGGAGGCTCGGTGGGACCGAGCCTCGCCCGAGGCACCCTCGAGCCGCCACATGGCCCGAGCCACCTGCTACGGCCATCCGAAGCTGCGCCGAGCCTTGCCCCCACCCGAGCTGGAACTCACGTGCCTCATGCACGTGGGTGTTGTGCTTTTTGCATCGGTGCCCTCTCAACTTTTGCATATTGCAGATAGGACCTGGATCACGTGCAGTCCATGTGCGCTGTGGGTATTTTGTAGTTATGCCCTCGCGGGTTTTAATAATTGCAAAAATACCCCTGTGCATGTGGGTCATTTATAGGGAAGGTCCCGATCTTTTCATATTTACATTTTAGTCCCTCCCAGGGACCTGTTTGTAATTTTATTTCATGTTTTCTTTCAGTTATGCCCTTGCTTTCTTTCATGCATATCTTGAGCTCCGTGTTTCAGATTGAGTTGATTTCACTTTCATTTTAAAGCTTGTTTGATGAACTTTCTAATGGCATGTTCATTTATTATGATGGACACAGTAATTTTAATGTACTGTTTTGATATCCATGTGTGTATTAACTTATGCCTTGTTCAAATCAAGTTTGTCATCTCAATTAAATCTGAAATTGATTCATTGTTTACTTGGCTCATTCCTCTAATTTAGGGCATATTTCCATTGCGTCTCTTTGCATTTATTTGCATGATAAAAATAAAATAAAAAAATGCATGTTTACTTTTGTCTTAATGCATTGTTGTGTCTTCATGCATAATTGGACCTATGCTTCTTTAACTTAGCACTTAGTCAAATAGATAAAAATCGAGATAATACGAGAGCGGCTCGTGTCCCTGAGTTCGACCTTGGTTTCTTGCCAAGTAAAAAAATAAATACGATCATCCGATCTCATTGACATATCGATTAGATGGTATTTGATGACCCAATTCGGCCCGACTGCGATGACATATTCAGTGATAATTACACACTATTAAAGGGCCGATTTTATGGCTTATCAGTACATTGAGAAGGTACTTCAAAGATTTCGTATGGAGAAGGCAAAACCAGCTAGCACCCCTCTTGGAGCGCATTTCAAGTTAAGTTCCAAAGATAGCCCACAGAAAAATGCAGAGAAGAATAATATGGAAAGAGTTCCCTATGCATCAGCCACATGTAGTCTCATGTATGCCATGGTTTGTACGAGGCCAAATATTGCTCATGCAGTTGGAGTTGTTAGTAGGTTCATCTCAAATCTAGGAAAACAATATTGGGAAGTAGTTAAATGTATCTTGAGATATCTTCAAGGTACTAGCAGTTACTCTCTTTGCTTTGGAGCAGAGAAGCCTATTCTTCTTGGATACATAGATTCAGATATGGCGGGTGAATTTGATGGGAGAAGATCCATATCTGGCTGCATGATGTCCTTTACAGGTAGCGTAGTTTCTTGGCAGTCTCATCTCCAGAAGTGTGTTTCTTTATCCACTACAGAGGCTAAGTTCATTCCAGCTACAAAGGCGTGCAAGGAGATGATGTGGATGAAGAAATTCATGCAGGAACTTGATTTTCATCAGGACAATTATGTGCTTTACTGTGACATTCAAAGTGCTATTCACCTTGGCAAGAACTCTACATTCCAGGCAAGATCAAAGCACATCGATGTCAGATATCATTGGATACGTGATGTGTTAGAATCGAAGCAGCTTGTACTTGATAAGATCTACACAGATGACAATGGTGCCGATATGATGATAAAGACTTTGCCGCTTGGAAAGTTCGAGAGATGCTAGGCCCTTGCATATTTGAAGCATTTCCCACGTCGTCGGTGAGGGGGGAGATTTGTTGGATGGGTTCCCCTCCTTGTGGAAACCTATTCCATATATATAGGATATTGGTAGTCCTATTTGGAAAAGGAAAAATCAATTATTGATTGGAGAAGGAGATCAATTACCTCTTAGGATTAGGAGTTATCTTTTCCTAATCTTATTGAAAGTAGGAGTCTAGGTTTCCTTATTTGCTCATCTCCATGGAGTATAAATAGGGGATATGGGATGCTACCAAGATCATCCCAACACAAACTCTCCTAGCACAAGAAAGAAATAAGAGAGAGAGAGGAAGAAGAAAGAAAGTGCATGGTTGCCATGGAGTTTGGAGGGAGTAACTTTTGGAGCAGTTCTTCTCCAGCATTCTTTCCTACAGTTAGGCGACGAATTTACCATCGGATAATATTTCTCCTCTCTATTATTCTCCATTGTTTGGTGATTTGTAGCATCGTATTGAGGGCATGCCTTTTGTAAGCCCATCACGGGAGATTACTTCGATTATAGTGCTTGGTTTTGGGTTGCGATCAACCCCGTGATTTTTCCCCTCACATTGAGGGTTTTCCACATTAAAATCCGTGCATCTATGGTTGATTTTTTCTGTGGTTGAGATACTTTCTCGTAGTTGATATATCATGCAGGATCCGCCTATTGACTTTGGTTATTTTTCCGCAATTCAATTTATACAAGAAATCTGTTCTAACAACTTTCTCTTGCGGGAAGGACCAATAGAGAGAGGCAAGAGATAAAAATCTAATAGTGGTGCAAATAGTTTTGGGGTAGTGAGGGTTGAACTGGTAAGTATTCATCACAATACAATAACAACCTACTTCACTATAGATGTTAATAGTGGGCGACAACGTAAACGATCACTTGTTAATAGTGGTGTTTATTTTTGTATTGTGACAGCATGCAGCTTCCCAATGTGAATCGACACTTAGTGAATGGTGGGTGAGACCTATATGTGGGACGAGCAATGGTCCACACAAGAAGCTCGAACTGTAGCGGTTAGTGCTTCTTGGATTGTCACAATCTTTTTAATACTTGAGTAAAAACTTTAAGTGTATATTGCTAAAAGGTGTCTTTAACATGCAATACCACTACATGAAGCTCTTTGCAGTGGCTCCCTGTCTGACGAGGATTGCTTCTTATTTGACGTCAAGGTCTGGCAGGAGGTGATTGATGGACGATAAGTTGGCCCCAACCATTGGCAGACCTTGGGGAGTCTCCACCCCCAAATTCTCATCAGAGCCTAGTTGCAGCACTCTGGGTGCCACAAACATATATGGTCCTCCACCATCATAGTATACACAGTCATATGTGGCACCTCCTCTAGACCCAATACATATTAATAGGATACCCACCAACATTGGTTGCATTTTGAACTTCATGAGTGGGGTAGAGAACATACTCAATGTCCTACAAGCTCAGTTCATAGTTCGATAATTATATATCTCATATTTTATTTATTATTGCATGATAGAATTATTAATTTATTTTTAAAATATAGGGACACTCGTCGGGATGGAAAGAAGGTTGTCAACCATCACGATGAATGGAGTGACGAGGATGAGGATGACAATGAAGATGCGGAGAAACCTAAGGTCACGATGCAGTGGTCGGTTCATCGAGGAGTCATCATCTATGAGAGCTAGAGAGGGATCTCGAGGCTGAGGAGAGAGCAGAGAGGGAGAGTCAAAGACAGAGAAGGAAAGAAAAGGAGAACGGCATCCTTCATCGATTGAAGAAGAGAAGGATTTAACACTTGATGACATGTAGAACTATGTAACTTATATTTTAGTATTCACAACTCTTTGTCATTAACAACATGATTCTAAGTCAAATTGTTCTTACAATATATTGTGTTGTGGCATATGTGTGGAGCACCTTATGATGCTTAGTTGTGAATGCTGATATACTTGTGATTATTGTGAATGTGGATATACTTACGATGTTTGATTGTGAATGTAGATTATATAAAATTAGTGTATTATTGTACATGTGTAATTTTTATATGATTGTATAGGTATAGGTAATCGCGAGAGAAGCATGGAACTGAACCAGGTAATTTTTTTGTTCTAGTATCAGAAAATGCTACTAAACATAGTCCCTTATGTAGTCGCATTGGGTGCATTTTTTTATAGTGGCAGCAACTATTACGAGCACGGGGGACCAATGTGCTCGCACAATGCGTCCATAATGTAGTTGTAATCGTTTTTACGGCCCCCGAGGTGCGACCATAACCTTTTCGACTACTTGTAGTCGCATATGCCCAATACAACCATATTACGATTATAATGCGAGCATAATGGACTACATTCGTGCTTGCATTATCTGTAAATTCTTGCAGTGGTATAATGATTAATATTGTATAATAGCGTATCACAAAATTTGAACAATAACGACATAAGCGATGAATGATTAAAATTATTTTTTTAATTTAATTTCAAAATAGAGATCATGTATATATAACTTTCATTTATAGCAATTCGTGTGATTTACATCGAGGATTACATTTTTCACGTTCATGTTATTAGTGACAATTAGCTAACACACTGTACTTAAAAATATAAATTAGTTATGCAAACATTTACGAGGGGCATATGATATTAGGTTGATGCATGGAATTATACTGAAGCAAATTGCACTATCGATATTACATCACCAAGTAGTTTTAACTTTCAAATAAGACTAAAAAAACAAATATAGTTGTTAAATACCAAAAGTGTTTAACTATGAATCCTTAGAGATCCACTTTAAAACGAGTTATTGTACTTATAGCATTCCATATCTACCGTATAACACGGTTGAGTTTACATAAGTATTTGGATCTTCTATATGATCAGAGTTATGTACCTTGACCATATCAATATCATATAGCAAATGATATGAACAGTTAGATTGTGATAATTTATGTATAATAGATGATGAACTAAAAAGTTAAATTGATGACACAACTAATATCAAATAATGTCATCTAATGAAGTGATATCCATCCATAGAAGATATAACAATCTTTTCGAAACTTTTATTCAATAGATATGCGTACATATCATTTTCATAGAAACAAATATTCATAGTTGTTGAAATATTTAAGTAAAAAGTTAACTTGATGAGATTGAGATATATTAAGTTTGATATCACGGTCTATCATGAGATGGGCATTCAACCTTTGACCAATAATAGATGCATATCAATGTAAAATAAGTATGCACCTTTGGCAGGCCAGTAGGTTGATATATAGAAAAGTTGGTTTATATATAATGATATATGAGATGCATGATTTGCCAAAGGATTCGTAATTGTTTGTATACGATAAATCAGAAGACATAGCTCTCTTATGAGATATCGAGTAAAATGGATATTACTGATGGTCGTCTTATTTAACGAACATGATATGAGTTTGTCAAGTATCAAGAAAGCTTAAACTCTAATTCAAATTATGTAAGAATTGAAAGATAAATAACTTAATAATATGAACTCTAATTGAACCTTGATCATCTTATTTTGAAAATATGATATGAATTCATCAAATATCAAGAAATCTTAAATTCTAATTCCACTTATGTAAGAATTGAAAGATAAATATCCTAAGCATACGAGCTCCAATTGAAGCCTGATCACTTTTAAAGTCGAACATTAAAATAATGCTATTTATTGGGTATACCTTTTGGAATAATAAGTATCCTGTATGGAAAATGAAGCTTTGAACCTAAATATTATATGCATGTATTTTTTACACACTTGTATTTTAATTCTAGCACAAACTTCGTTCATTCAAACTTTTTTATATTTTTCTTAATTCGCCTATGTATATATCCAACCAATCTAATATATAAAAATCATAAAAATAGTTAAAACAAAGAGAAATAAAATAAAAACCAAGGATTTATTAGCAATCTATTTAAGGGAGTTTTTTTAGCCTCGTGCATCACAGAAGCATGTAGATTGGATCATATCCAATCATAAAACAAACTTATCATACAAGTTGGGATAGCAACGAAAATTTAAAAAAATATTCAATGGAACCACATGGATTGATAACCATTCCCAATTTATTCCATCAACATTGCCGAGTTTAGAATAACCTCTTGAACCTTGAATTTGATCCTCAAGTCTCTAAAGCAAGAGACCTCCTTTCTAAAGTTCGATTCAATAGAGACAACATTTGTGGGCGTAGGGATGAACCATGTACTTCCCGCAATCCAAGAAGAAGATGCGGGACTTCTTGCTCCAGATTTTTTTTATATGAAATCATTCATCTTCATCATGATCCTGAATACCAAAGATGAAGAAACTCTCACGAGATCGATCAAATCGACCCGCCAACGTAACAACAATGTTATTCATCATTAAGGGTATTATCCCTATAAGGCGACGATCCTATTAGTTAAGGAAGAGTATCCAACATTAAGGGTATTATCCCTTTAAAGGGTCATCCCTTAGAGAAAGAGAGAGACTTGTTGCTCCTTGGAATTAATTATATGAGGAAGGCAGGGTCTGCCTCTCCTTGTATAATTTTTTGAACGGTTAGGAATGCAATCCTAATTGTTGAATCAATGGTCATGATTAAAGATGCTCATAACCACTTTTAGAATTAGAATTGATAACAATTATCAATTAAAAAACTATTTAATCCTCTCAATAAATTAATTAACAAAAAACAATAAAAGAAAACTAATTAGGAGGTTTCTAAAAATTCAGGACATCTACCATGGTTGTTGCAACCGTGGATGTCCCCACTTTTTTAGGGAGCTTGTTTTTATTTTCCATTTATATTATAATAGTTGTAATATTTCAACAACCAACAAATATGTATTTATTAATTTATTTCAAAATTCAATAATTATTAAATAATTTCAAATTATTTGTGATAATTGAAAATAAGATATTGATAAATATGAATCATATTTACATGTCCAATACTAAATGTAAGTCACATTTACATTTATTGTATAACGTGAATTCAATTCACATTAACATTAATTTGTGAATCCTATTCTCAATCAAGTCTTAATTGGATATTGTGGATCTTTTCCACACTATCCATTATTATTATTATTGGTAGCACTATCTGAATTAATCTTATACAATATAATTAAATCCAAATTACTTTTCTCGAAATCCTCTCTATACATATCCAAAAATAATGTGAATCTTATCCACATTATTATTGGATAACTGTGGATAACACTATCTAAGATAATGTTACCTAAGATAAATAAATCCAATTTAATCATCTTTAGTCCTCCTCTTCATCAAGTGATTCAAACATCACTTAATAATCCCAATTCTCATATTTATCTCTTTAGGACATTCCTCAAACTCCTTTGAGGATTGTGTGCCTTCTCTGCGAATACTTGGAGATAGGGTCATGGGCGACTGTATATCCATGTATAGTGACTTGGATAATGAGATGTAATATCATATCCGGATCTAAAAGACCTCTCAGAGACGTCTGATCACGTCAGACAAAGTAGCCAATCTTCTTATAGTCTCTGAATCCAATTCAGATCAATATCCATCATACGGACTATGATTAGATAACTAGTTCACTGAGAAGAGTCACTAAAATCCAAACATATTTTATCACTCCCTCGGAATGGAAGCGTCATGGTATACAACCGTTTAAGATTGCAACACCCTCGAGTATTCCTAATACATGTACATCTTACATACTGGAAGACTGTGATTAAACCTGAAGTTCTGATCCTATTTTGAACTGTCTCCTTCATAGTTTTGTTGGTAAGTTTCTCATTTGATCATTGGTAGTCCGTATATGACATGCTTTCCAAAAGCATATATCATATCTTCAAATCCTGTCTCGCTTACAAAACAATATGACCAACATTGGAATTTGGTTTATCCCAATATCTCATGAGTGAGCTCATGCCTTCCGGTTAAGTAGTGAACCTCTATGATCCCTTTGAGAGATCTTATTACTAATATGCCCTTGTATGCAAACCAGCATAGCTACGTATAGACCTTGATTAGGCTGCCAATCTAACGATATGCCATATGTACATACTCAGACATATAGTGATACGTTTGTCTCAGGTCAGAGGATGCGTGCATGTATCGTGACAACATACGATATAGGTCTTGGTTATCTCGGTATCGCTAAATCAACTCTTTGACCTACCTTTTCCGGCACCTCTGAATCTTTATTCCTATGTTGAGGACATGCATCAATAGATCATCTGGATGTCGGCCTTTAGAGTAAGGATTGTCATCTCCTTCTTAGACTGGAGGTCCTTTCTTTATAGTCACTTGACAGTGCGGTTGAGTCCTTAATCTAACCCTTTAGATATTCAACCATACACCCGCCTCTGTGATCCAACATTTGGATCAATAACTATATGCGATCAAGATGGCCATGGTACATAACCCTAATTATAGGAAGGGACCTATTATGCAAATTATTTATTCTTCATTTCAGATTAAGGAATGATTTGTAGCAACTTTTTATTGCATAATGGCTCGCCATGGACACTCATGTCCAACAATCTCCCACTAGCCCAAAGAGCATTTAATGTGTGAATATTTAAACCCATACTCATGTGCTAGTCATAAGACATATAGATATATAGCTTGGTTAATTGATTAGTCACTCTGTTCCAAGAGATTGTGCCAGGTCCTTTTACAGACGTACATATGCTATGGTAACAGGGTTCACATCCAATGTGAATTTTTTACATCTTATGCAACCATTACTCAATCATGTTAACACAGTTACAATTATATGCACTACAACTTAGCAGTTAACATAATCAGTAAGAGATTTCCAATACACTTATGCTTAGAGATCTCTATCTCCTTAGACTATGACACAACCTTAAGTCTTTCAAATTATCCGAAGACTAAGAGATCATTGTCTCCATAGTCTTAAGTCCTTGAAAATGTTTTATTATTACAATCAAGTATTTTATCTCTGCAGTAATATTATTAACAATTTACTACTCTTGCTGCATAGCAGATATCTGGCTTTTGTACATATCATGGCATATACTAGGCTTCATATAGTTGATGCACAAGGGCATGTGGCTATAGCATTCACATCCTCAACAATATGAGGTGTTATCCCTTTAGATAGGCCAGTACCGTATCTTAAGGGAAAGAGGCCTTCCTTGGTACTTCCCATGTAGGATTTTTCCAAGGTGTACCCTTGATGTGAAGGACTTAATGCCCTCTTTTATTAGCTTCTGAACAGATTCAAAACTAAGATTCAAGAGGCATCCTTGAGATCTTTTATCTCAAAGATATGAGACAACCAAATTAAAACACTTATTATCTCCCTACATCATCCAAATGATTAGGATTATGTCTACATTTAGCATGATGAAACAGTAACACTCCCACTAAGCTTCGCATGGTTTATCAAGATTTTATTTGAAATCGCAACCTTTATAGCTTCATTAAATATGTTATTCCAACTTCAAGAAGCATGTTTGAGCCAGTAGATGGATTTCCTTAGCTTGCATACTTTGTATTCCTCAATTACGAAGCCTTGGGGTTGCTTCATATGAATATACTCATTGAGTTATCATTAAGGATTGCAACATTGACTTCAATCTTCTAGATGGTATAGTCAAGTTGTGCAGCTATAATTAGCAATGCCTTGGAGTCGGCTTTAGACTTTTTTACTAGCATCCATCTATCAATGTCATAATCCTCAAATGCTTAATCATATGAAGCCAGATTATTGTCAGACTCTTCTGACACATGGTATCCATGCCTTTTAGGTGGTCTAATAACCCTCGAACTATGCGAAAAGGTATGATTGTTTAATATTCAATTGTATTATTTATTCCTGGTTTAGGAACCTCATTATATTGTGTAGATTTTATGAATTCCTTTACTTCATTTTTATTTTGTCTCTTAAGTAAGTCGTCATCTAAATATCATATCCTTATAGATGAAGTATTTAAAAATCTCAAGGTCATAAAGTAGGTATCGATTACCGTCTTTTACTCACCCAATTAAGTAGCACTCTTTAGTACGTGATTCTAACATCTTTGCATGGATTTTAGTTTAGGATATATGTTGCAGCCTCTACTGCATATCCTTAGAAACTAAGCATTAATTATGCTATGAATCAACATTGATCTAACCATGTCCAACATGATCATGTTGTATGTCCATGCAACTCTACTAAGATAAGGTGTTCTTCGAGGATTGGGATAGAAAAATATTCCTTTCTCTGTAAGGTATTCCTTGAATTCATCTGACAAGTACTCATTACCTTGGACAAATTGAATTATATAGATCTTTCTTCCAACTTTGGTTTTCAACCAAAATTGTGAAATCTTTGAACATTTCGAAGACATGTAAGGAAGAAATATCATACTGTGAATGATCATCAATTGATATAACTCATCATTAATATTCATTATTATTTGGAGGATCCACATACATCAATATGTATGAGGTCTTGAATACCTCCTCATCTCACACCATTCTTGAAGAAGGGTGTCCTGAACATTTTACTTTGAATACAATATTCACAAGTAGGTAAGTTCTGAACTTTTAGACAATCTAAAGGTTCACATCTCCCTAGTCTAATGATCTTATCAATAGAAAAACGTTCAATTCTTGATGCTGGATCATCGCCAAATGATCTCCGCCATGCTTTTGATCTTTGAAGCTTTGATTTCCAGTATTAGAAATGTCAGTGAACCATTCATTAATATTCCAATTCCATAGAGTTCTCTAGTTGTTAGTTTACCTTCTGAAATATATCCATCATAACATTTAATGATGGGTCTATCTCAGAAAATGCATTTCTATCCCTAACAAGTTTAGAAATAGATAATGGATTATTTCTAACATCTAGGTCATAGAGACATGCTAAGGACTCACCCACTGGATGTGGTAGTCTATCTATCCGGATGGTCATTGTTGTAAAGATTGCATCAAATCCCATGTGGATGACTATCAACTTTTAGAATAAGTTCACTAATATTCTAAAACATGTGCAACCGATTGTAAATGTCAGTAAAAGAACTAAATACAACTATCTAACTTAATCCTTGTCTAACAGCTAAAGTTGGTTCCAATGATGAATTATAGATGTAGGATATTGTTGATCGACCGAAGAGGGCTTCCTAACATCGGTCTTGGAGGGCATGTGGTTACCGACAAGTCGGGTATGACAATCACTGTATTGGCCGCTCTCGTGGTACTCGAAACGTCAACAATCAATCAGACAAACAATCAACCCACAATGTATGATAATTCAATACATATGTATGATTCAAGATTTATTTTTATTTTAACTCTACAAAATATATGTGTATAGTGTATAAGTATGTAGAGTGTCGAACCACATAGAGCAATGGGGATAGGGTAATTATTGTCAATTACATGAAATTAAACAACAATTCTTTTTGTACTTTTTGGTTTTTGATTTTTTATGGGTTTTGATTATATTTATTTTTATGGATTTTATGTTATTTTTTTTATATTTTTTAAATTTTTAAATTTTTAAATTTCTAATTAATTTTATAATTTCTAATTCTTTTTATTTATAAGATATAATATATATATATATCTATATAGTAAGATTAATATTATAAAAATATGAGAAATATATATAAGAACTGTCCTTTTTATTTTTTAAAGGTTTAAAATCTATAAAGAATATTTATAATTAATAGTAGTAATAATAAATATATAAGTAATATAATATGTAGTCTATATAGGGTCTTATATGTTTAAATACAAATATATAATAAAAATAAAATATTTTTCTTTTGTATTTTTTAAGTTTTTATCTTTTTTGTGATTTTTCTTATAATTTTGTTAATTTTTAGGTATTTATAATGTATTAAATATATAAAACAACATATATAATAAATAAGCCGAATTATTTTGGGAAAATAGGTAAACAATCCAAAAAGTCCCAAAACTATTTTTATGTAATATATAATACAATAAAATATACAACAAGAAACAATTTTTGGAGTTTTATATAATTTTTACATTTCTTCATCCGGGTTCCTTTTGAAGCGAGAATGGATTTTCCTTGATATCTAACATAATGCATGCTTTGATCCTCGAACAACTGTAAGCTTATCAGAAAATCATTACGACAAACTATTACAAGATGTTCGATTTTTCCATAGAAATGTGTTCGCTCAATAAAGTCTCCAAAAGATGTTGATAGTAAATAAGATGAATGTCTACAGAGAAAACGAAATACTTTTTACTAATTTTTGTAGAGTTTTTAGGTTTTTTTTCAATTTTTTGTTTTCTTTTATATTTTTTTTAAATTTTTGGTATGAAGGTATATTATACATAATATATATTCTATTTTTTTGGAATTTTAAAGTGACTTTTATATATTTTTTGTATTTTATATCTTACCAGGGATATTTAGATCCTATTTCATTTTTAATGATTAGGAAAATGCAATAAAATGATAAATAAAAATATGTGCATGTACAACATCATTTAAGCATTTACTACAATTTTCCCAAAATTTATAAGGCATTAGAGATATTTTATAAAATAGAAAAGCAACAGAATAATATACAACCTGATCAGAGTCTTTTTGCAATTTAAGATAAACACAAAGGCTCAACACATCTCCGGCCTCCATTCACCTCGCCGATAGTCTTGTTGGCTTCCTAGAGCATTGTCACATCTGTAGGTGGTTCAACTGAGTTTGGGCCCCATCGTAGGGGACCCGTATTGCAAGTCGACATGTAGCTCTAACTTGGGCCTTGAATCATCTCCAAGTGGTTCGTTGGAGCTCAACACTTGCACATAATGATGGGGAAGCTTGAAGTGAAGATCCTCAGATTATTTTGAAGCTGAGAGCATACTGGGAATGACGAAGCAGATGAGCTCCGATGGAGGCAACAAATGGGAGCTCGTCAGACCCCGATTCATGCAAAATTGAGGGTGGAAGGTGAGGGCTTTTGTGAAGAATGTGAAGGGGAATAAGAGGGAGGTGGAAATGGAGGCAGAACTTGTCAGGAACACAGATGAATTAGAGCACAATGCTTCAGCAATCAAAAATCTTAAAATTAAGTTAACCTACTGCATGGTTGACTAAACTAAGGATTAAGTAATATGAGGAAGTAAAATGCTATAAAAATGAAAGAGAACACATCTCAAGCTTGGCTATTCTAGGGAGCATAGGAAGCTCGTCCGACTGCTACTTCAGCTAACCTAGATCACCACCTCCACCCACTCTTTGTCCATGCCAACAATCTAGCGAAGTTCGTATTGTCACCAGGAACCTTTAGCTTCAAGCATTTACTTAAATAAATATATATTATAGGTATAGTTTACTTATATATTATAATACTTTTTTATTTTACTGAAATGCTTTTATTTTGAAAACTATTTACAAGTATATAAAAATATAAGAAAGTTAAAACATAAATGATGAATATATTGAATATTACATACATGTATACAGTACAATATGGACCAAAAGCTAACTTTTGCATCTTAACTACACTTTTAATGAAAACCACATTCATTAAACATATATTTAAATTTTATGAACAATAAAGGTGAATTCGGTCAATTTTGAGTTTATATGGAGGAGATACATGTTTGTGAAGTTTTCTTTGCGGCTTTTGATTCTGCATGTTTCGGGTGCACTGTGTATTATTTTTGAGTGAAATCAATTTTGTATTTTTGTTTGTTTTTATGTACAATTTTCATGTTGACGGGTTCTTTATTTGAGGTGTGAAAATAGGAAAATAAATAGGTGCCAAATTGCATTTATTGATGAATAAAAATTAGATTTTTTGAGTGTGTACTGTGCAGTTTCTCTGCCCTATCTCCTCCCACTTTATTCCTTGTCGACCATGCATCATGATGACCTGGTCTCGGGGTCTAGGGTCACTCAGTGTTGACACTTCATTCTTTTTCTTTTCTTTCCTTTATTCTGTTATTTTGGAATTAAATATATAGATTTATACATTATTTATTATGTCAATTTTAAGTGTTATTTTGTACAAATTAAGCTATATACATACATTTAGCCAGTGATTTAAGGCCAAAATGAAAGAATAAAGGTGACAAAACGGAGATTCATCACCCCTATACTTGCCTTTGCTAGTCCCTAACAAACACTTATGGTATTGAGTGCAGAAAAAGAAAATAAAGAAAAGAAAAGGAAATAACTCGGAATAATTTTTTACTCTTAACCTTTTCTTGATAAGATCAAAGTTTGGATCTCAGTTAAGACCTTTGGACTTGTAGTGTGATTGCAACCACATTAAGATTAGGAAGTGCGACACAGCATCTTTTAGGTTCCATAATCCTCTATTCAATTCAATTCACAGTTTGGTCAAAACCATCCTTTCAGTCACATACTCTTGCAACCTTGAAATGTCAAGTACCATGTGTGTGAATTGGGTCGTCTCTTCCTAGACAAATCGCTGAACTATTATAGAGTCTACTCCTCTGGCAATCCATCCTCGGGGAGACGGATAATTCCTTCTAAGGTCAGGTGCATACTAGTTCACAACCGAAAGGGGGAAAGGAGCTAGAAGAAAGGGAAAAGAAGTGGGAATGGACCAGTGTAGTCACATTCCCTTGTGAAGTTCGTCTAGTGTAACCGAATCTTCATCAAGAAGCAAGCCTTTTCTGGAAGCTCAATAGTTTTGGAAATTTTCAGCGTAGGCTTCTTTTTGGTTGTTTTTTTTGTATGGCATTGCTCTGCATTCTTATTTTGCCCCGACTGATATAGAATCTTTTGTTCCACCCATGTTTTGGGTCTTGGAAAGAGTTGTACTAGAAGACCATTCCTCATCCAAAGCTTTATTTCAATCTAGTCTCCAATCTTTAGATGTCCATGCTACCAGAGGAAGTGGGTTGAAGTACCAGTTTTGGCAGTCCCCAAGAATGGTTCCTTAGCCACCCTTGACGAAGCGACCCGGTATTGTCCTGACATAAACTCCAAGATCTTTCAACAATCCATCTGGGTTGAGCTAAGTGTTAAGTGTGAGATCTCTAGTCAAGCCACTGTCTCAAGAGTTGCACTGATGAATTGAAGGGTTCTAGTTAAACACATTGAATCGACTCATGAACATAGTTTCATGGAACCTAAAGAATTAAGTCAAAGTGACCTGAAGCATCTCAATTTCAGTCCTTAATGGTTCCTTTGAAATTAAGTGGATTAAGGTCTAGATCAAGCTCTAATCTTTAGAATTTACTTAGACTTGTTCAATTATCTGGATCATTCCGAAAAATGCAAATACGTATGCAGTGCAAGAAAATCTTTTTGTGAAGCTATTTTATATTTTTGAACTTTTTAGTTTTTTTGAAAAAGTTTTGCAAAATTTATGCAATTTTTGAAAACATTTTGTATATTTTTATGGGTTTTGGAAAATTTTGACATTTAAAGATTTTTGGTAAAGGTTAATGAAAGAAGTATGTGGAAATATTTACACAGGAGTGTGTGCTTATTTACAAGAATTGATTGTAGAATGTACGACAGGTGTTTATACAAGTTATGTCAGTTGTTATTTAGAGGTTGTATATATAAAAGGGTTATACAAAGAATTTTATTTGTTGCACGGATATGCAAGTTTTGCAAGGTAGTTTGAAAATATTTTTGTAAATATTTTGAAAACTTCATTATGCAAATAATTTTGATAATCTCTTTACAACATTTAAAAAATTTTGAAAATCATTTTGCAAAGATTTTTCAAAGTTATACATAGATTTTTTTTCAAAATATTTTTACAACCAATTTCCAAATCATTTACAAACTGAATTTTAAAAAATTTTATTCAAATAAATGAAATAACATTTTGCAAACATTTACAGAAGATTTTTACAAAGGTTTGAAAACATTTTACAAGAGTTTTCAAAACATCTTTCAAAGGAATTTTCAAGGTATTTTACAATTATTTTTCAAATCATTTTACAAAACATGTTAAAATTGATTTATTAATTATATTTAAAAGAATATTTTTAAAAAGTATATGTACATATATTGTTTATTCTTTACAATTAATTAATCTTATATTTACCCATATGGTATTTTAGCCATATTATTGAAAATACGAAAGTACGAGTTATGGCTAAAGTATATACAACTTATATATGGACCCCCTATACTTAGCTTGAGCTATGTCCTTACAGTGATCGAAGAAAAAAAGAAGACATAACTCGTGTCGAGTATGGGAAATCTATACTACAATGACTCTATAAAGAATAGGAATTCGGTCAAACCCTTATAATTAGGATCAACTAATCCTAAGTATAGTAGATTGTATACAAAACATGGTTGATTGAGGATTAGAATGTACGAAATTAATGGGCTCGACTTGTCCCCCCTATACTTATGGTAAAATACCCCTAAATATAAGTAGAATAACAAAAATTGAGAGTCAAGCGAGAGAATGAATAACAAATAACCTGAATACACTCATCCCCCTATACTTAGGCTAGAGCATATCCTAAGTGTAGCATAGATGAATGGGATGAGTGCCATACGAAAGAATATAAGAATTGAAAAATAAAAAGAAGAAAAGAAGAAAATCAATCAAAGATGTTTTGGGTTGCATTGTCGGGCTCCACTGATGCTGCTTCTGTGAGATCTTCATAAAAAATAACTTGAATAAAATCGACAACAGCCATGAATGTGTCATGCTTTAGATACAACTTCAGTAACTGATCGTTGATAATGAAAGGCTATGCGTCTGCTGAAAACTCTGGTATCAAAATGCTTCCATTGTTACACACAGTATTCATAATGTATGGCCATGTCCATTTACTTTTCAATTTGCCTGGAAAAATCTTCAACTTCACGTCGAACAACTACACTTTCTGTCCAGGCTCAAAGATCTCTCGTATGATGTGCTGATCATGCCAGCATTCGACCTTCTCCTTGTACGTTAAGTTGTTATCATACATGTAATAAATTACAAGAGTTTATTCATATGCAATTTTCTATTTTTACCACCCTTTTGTGAGTCGATGTTGCATATATTAACTGCCCAAAGTGACTTGTGAATGAGTTCCATGGGCAGATGGCAAAGCTTCCCATATACAAGATGATAGGACGACATGTCTAATGGAGACTTGTAGGGGGCCAGGTATGCCCATAGAACTGAATCCGAAAGTTGTGACCAGTTCTTTCTATCAGACCTCACAAGTTTCTGTATGATTGTCTTGATTTCTTTGTTCGACAATTTTGCCAAGCCATTAGATTGAGGATGATAAGGAGATACGACTCAATGTTCGATGTCATAATCCTTTACTAATTTCTTAATCTCTTTATTGATGAAGTAGCTACCCCCATCTAAGATCGAAATCTTCGGTATCCTGAACCACGAGATGATATTATCTTTCAGAAATCAGTAAACGGTGCGACTATCGATGGCTCGAGCTTGGATAGCTTCAACCCATCGACTCACATAATCCAGAACATGCAGGATGTATTCATTACTCTGACTGTTAGTAAATGGGTCCATGAAATCAATGCCCCATGCATCGGATACATCAGAAATCTGAATGAATTTAAGGGGCATATAATTTTCTAAACTCATGGGTTTTCCCATTTTCTGATAAAATGAAGGCTTTGGCATACTCATTGGCATCCTTGAATAGTGTGGGCCACCAGAGGCCACACTATAGTATCTTCACTGTCGTTCGACATTTAGAATGGTGTCCACCAGGTTGGAGCTTATGACAATGCTCGAGGACACTTGTGTACTCCTCTAGAGGAATACACCAATGCCAAATGCAATCTTCTCCTTCCCTAAATAGGTAAGAGTCCTCCCATTGGTAAAAATAGACGTCGGCCATGAATTTATCATTCTTGATTTTTGTCCAATCTTGTAGAACTACCCCAGAGACGAGGTAGTTCACAATATCGACATACCAAGGGAGAGAGCCAACGCTGAGAATGCTTTCATATGGGAAGGTTTCTATTATCGGTGCATCGCTCATTTGAGTAACTGGACATTCATTTCTAGATAGGTGATCTGCTACCACATTTTGAACTCCATGTTTATCTCTGATTTCAAAGTCGAATTCATGGAGGAGAAGGATCCATCTGAGTAGGCGTGATTTGGCATCCTTCTTTTGCTGTAAGTATTTGATAGCAGAGTGGTCAGTGAAAGAGATGACTTTAGATTCCAAGAAGATAGGATATGAAGTTATCTAAAGTGAAACAACCGCCAACAATTCTTTCTCTATAACAATGTAATTATTCTATGCTTCTTCAAGTGTCTTGCCGGCATAGTGGATGGCATATGGTAGTTTATCTCTTCTTTATCCTAGTACAACCCAACTGCAAAGTCTGAGACACCCGTCATGATCTCGAATGGGAGAGACCAATCGGGTGGTTGTACGACTGAAGCATGAGTGACAAGATCTTTCAACTGTTGAAAAGATTGGATAACCTGCTAATCAACAATGAACTCGGTCTCCTTACATAAAAGCTTAGTTAGAGGTTAGACGAGCTTGCTAAAGTCCTTGATGAATCGGCATTAGAAACCAACATGCCCAAGGATTGACCCTGCATTCTTGAAATTTCGAGGTGGCTCAAGTTTGCAATGACATCCACTTTTGTCAGGTCAACTTCCATGCCTCTCTTGGAAATGACGTGGTCCGAGAATAATATCTTTAGTGACCATGAAGTGGCTCTTTTCCCATGATAGTACCAAATTCACTTCATGGTACTTTTGTAGTACTCAGTCTAGATGCATAAGGCATGAATCAAAACTGACACCATAGACTGAGAAATCATCCATGAAAACTTCAAGAAAACTCCCGACGATATCGACAAAGACTACATGCACAGAGATTTAGAAAGTGGCACGAGCATTGCACAATCCAAATGGCAATCTTCTGAAAGCATAAGTACCGAACATGCATATGAATGTTATTTTCTCTTGGTCCTCAGGGGCAATCGCCACCTGGTTGTACCCGGAGTATACATCTAAGAAGCAGAAGAAACCCTTCCCAACCAATCTTTCCAGAACTTAATCGATAAATGAAATAGGGAAGTGATCCTTCTTTGTAGCTGCATTCAAGAGACGGTAATCAACACACACATGCCAAGATGTTAGTACTCAGGTAGAAATCTCCTCTCCTTTGTCATTTATCACCACAACAATCCCTGATTTCTTCGGCACTACATGCAAGGGACTCACCCATTTTGATTCGGAGATGGGATAAATGAATCCTGCTTCACACCATTTCATTATTTCCTTCATAATCACGTCCCAAAGATTGGGGTTCAACCTGCGCTGAAATTCACAAGACGGTCTACAGTAATCATCCAGATAGATATGGTGTGAACACAAGGTTGTATTTATCCCTCGAAGATCTGATACTTTCCAACTAAGTGCCTTGCAGTTTTCTATAGAACCTCGAGAAGTTGAGATTCTTGATCCGGGGTCAGCATGCTACTAATGATGATCGGATACATGTGTTCTTCACTTGTAAGGAACGCGTACTTCAGGTATATCAGGAGCTGTTTCAGTTCTGGTAATTGTTGAGTCTACTCTGCAGGCACTTCAGACACGATGCTAGTTGATGGATGTTCTGCTGAACTTAATGAGGTGCTGTCCACCTTTGTCACTCTTGGCTCTGACATTAATGTACCGAAAATATCTGTAATGAACTCTTCGTGTTCGATTTGGCATGAATATTCTTCAAAGAGGTTGATTAGTGATTCAGAATATGTCTCCTAGTTGACAGTGGAGCATGGATCGATTGTGCTTTCTAGGTCCTCCTATGAAGAGAGGATTTCTTGTGTCAGATTGTCATCTCGAGAGATTTATTTATCACTGATATCAACAATATCACAGTCTTCAATTGCTGGTGGCTTCCCTTCGTCAGATGCGGCTTTCAACTCGCTGATTATGTCCATTGTGACTTTGTCACTACATGAGCGAAATGTCATCTTTCCAGACTCGTAGTCAACAACTACTTCTGCAGTTCGAAGGAATGACCGACCAAGAATGATAGGAGTTTGGAATAATAGTGCCATGGAGTCCATACAGGGAAACGCATGTCCTACACAATTACGATAACATCCTCTAGTAAACCTCGAGGTCGTTTGATGGATCGATCCACAAATTTCAAAATAGCGGGCTTAAGCGGTCCCGACCTAAATTCTTAAAGCACTAAGGAGGGCATGGGGTTTATAACTGAGCTGCTATCAAGCAGAGTTCGCTCAAAAACTTGATTAAATATCTGGCATCTGATTAAGGGTGCTCCATTGTCATTCTTTTTCTATGAGAGATCATTGATAACATTCATAGTGGCCATGGTTAAGATGTACTTTTCGCCTTGGTTGCGTCTGCTCTTGCGGCTCTAGCACTTAGAAGTACACACCTCTTTCAAACCTTTCTTCATAGTTGATATGTATTCCATGTCATTCATCAATGGCATATTTAAAATAAGATTTTTAATAATTTCCCCAATACAGGGGTCTGATAATGTATTTTTCAAAATTTTATTTTTTAATATTTTTCATTGCTTCAAGAAAAGGAATATTCGCCGAAGAAAATGCATTATTCTTAATTGCATCATTATGTGCAAATGGCTGGCCAAAAGGTGGGCTTCCATGCAAAATAAGCAAAAATGTATCTACATGAGCTTCGGCTTCGTCAGCTAGCTCTGAAGTTGTTGTTGGTGTTGGCTCCTCCTGGGATGGTGCGGCTTGGATTCAGCTCTTACTATCTTTTTGGAGATTTTCAGTTTGCTGATTTTTTAGTATTTTTGCTCTTGGTGGTGACGGACTGTTGCCGCTCTGCCTTCATCTTCTTCCCCCACCGACTCTGTTGTTGGATCGACTGATGTGGAAGATTACTCGTCAGAAGATGCTTTATTCTTCCTTTTTCGTGCGGTAGACGACTACAATGTCCTATCACTCTTGAGAGTCATTAAATGAGACAACACAAAAACTAAAATACCTTACTCTATAGGATCATACGAGATAACTCAAACTACCTGCTCCTTTCTCTTGAAATTATTTGGGTTGACTTCCATTTGCGTTGGAATGGGAGTCTTGGTTGCACTGAGGTCATCAAGCTTCTAGCTCACCTCTGTTAGGCCTTTGGCTAGCTGGGCCAAATAGTCGAGTGCAGGGTTCACTAGAGTAGCCTCAGGTTCAACGTGCTGACCACACTAGGAATGATACTGTTGTGCATGCTAAGAGTGGGAAAATTGATGAACTGAAGAGAGGGTTGTTGCTGATGAAATTGAGGAGGAGGGAGATACTGCTGGTGCTGAGAAGTTGCGTAATTATGATGCTACCAGTACTAACAGTACGACGACTGCTGATAGTTCTGAGTCTGACTCCATGTGTTCTGATATGGTGGAGACTGCTACTGTAAAGGCTGGTGGTTATGGATAAACCTCCCACTAGAAGGCTAATGATACAACCAAATAACTGACGATTGGCCCTGTTGTTGTTCATCTGGATGGACCAATTACACATCATTATTACATTGTTGTTCACTTCTTGTATTTGGGTGGTGGTGGGAAAAATGGATCAACATATGATGGGGTCTGGGGCTCTAGCTGGTAGACTATAATTTGTTGCGATGACAGATGTGGTACCTGTTCATGTGCCTATACGTAGTATACATGCTGGACCTGAGGCTACCCTGAACTCGATTGAGGCTAATATGGCGAGGACGGATCCTTCGGCTCAATAAGAGTTGCGGATGGCAGGCTCGCAGACTACACGTCATTGATGGCGCTAACCAATAGTTCCAGCTGCTTGGTGATCTAATCCAACTTGTTCAGGTGATGGATCCTCTGTTCGATCATGTACAATTTCTCCAGGTCCTGTGATTGCTTCTCAATAATATCAACATTGGGTATGTGGCTCCTGATGATGCAGAGATTGGATTTCTTGCCCATGTCCACTTCGTGGGATGCTGTCATGTTAACAAGCTTGTTGTGATCTGGGGTTGGCATTGATAAGCACGAGATGAGGATAGGGTGGCCTCTCCTTCGACCATTTCTTTGAATATTTGCATATAAAATCCTCATCCTTGTTGAAATAGGATCCATCGCACGTGACATCAACAAGCCTCTAGCTTTCCTGTGTGAGGCCCCAAAGAAGTGTTGGATCAAGTTGGTCTGAGGAATGTCATGATGGGGTCACTTTTCCTATAAATCTTTAAACCTCTCCCATGCTTCATGAATGGACTTGTGTGGTCCATAGCATAAGTTGCTAATACGCGCTTGCATCTTATTGAGATGATCCAGAGGATAGAATTTGTGAAGAAATGCAGACTTCAGTTCCTCCCAGGTCATCACAACCTTCCCCAAATGATTTATCCAGTAGAGAGCATTTTCTTGAAGGCTGAGGGGGAATGCTATCATCTTGACTACTCCTAATAGGATGTTTGAGTAGTGAGTAGTGTGGCAGATGTGTGAAGACTGTTGGAGATGGATGTAGGGCTCTTCATTGGTGTTCCCATGGAAAGAGGGAAGAAGAGCCAAGTACGTGGTCTTCAGCTCAATGTTTCCGTGGATTACAGGGATCTGTATCCACTCGATCATCTGGCCAAAGCCAGGATTGATGTCACTTTGAACGTAGGCTTGGAGCCTCTCATCTTGGTTCATTTGGTGGTCCTCCATAGGGTCCATCTCCTTGTTCATCTTCATTCTCTCTCTCTCTCTCCTCCTACTCCTCCTCCTCCTCTGTTCTCTCTCTCCCACCTCAGGTCATTCAACATATATTGGAAGGCGACTTGGGCAAGAGACAGATCAACGAGCTATTGCTGAATGGATTGAATGGAAGCGAGCAGCTGTTAATTGATTGCAATCTGATCTGGCTGACCCTTATTTGACTACCGTAGTCCCTTTCCCTTCCATTGAGGATTCATCTTTGAATCAGACTCACAGGAATGTATATGCACATGGTCCACGGTCAGTTCTGCACAGTAAGATGCATCCCTTTCAGATTGGAAGTCATTAGCACTAAATGAAAAGATGGATATGGAATTAGGATCAATTCCAGATATGTGTGAATAGAGCCGTTGATATGAGGATAAATCGATTTCCATCCACAAGGGGTCAATTTCGGGACAAGAGCGATCCTAGTTTAATGAGGAACGAGAAGAATACGAAGAGTCTGGAGATTGGTTCGCAAAGTCTGAATCGGATTCTCGAGAATTGACTCAAATTATTGATGATGTTGATTTCATTGAATCGATGTAGGTGCCGATGGAGTCCTGACTAACCCATCCATGAATCAACATCTTGGATAGAAGTGGAATAGATGAGGAATGGAATACATCGATTAATGATAGATGAAACGAAGAGGAAAAGATTAAAAGGCTCAAAATGAGCAAGGCAAAAAGAAATGAAAACAGATGAAATGAAAAGGACGCAAGTGTGGAGGATTGGATCTTTGAACTAAATCTAAATCCAAACAAACACCAAGCAATGTATTCACTAACTCACACAATGTGAAGCTGTAAGGTTCATCTATTTTTATCTTTTCAATTTTATTTTGTTTTCAAGCAATCTTGTAGCGAGTACTTATAGGCTAGCCCTATAATAGAGTGAATACTACCAGAAAAGTATCTCATACTTCCCACTTCCTTTGTAACATGTAGCCTGTACTTTTTTTAAGAGAATCCTTGCTGTTGAGTTTGGATCCACTACTCAGCCAAAGAATAGAGGAGGAAACCAATAGGTGAAATCAATACTTCTCCCTAGCATGGTACTCGGATGCATAATGATGAGACAAGCATCCTTGTGAGGGGATGGCCTAAGATCAATACTTTAGACTAGGTATGTAAGCATACGAAGCCTTACTTGCCCACATATGATAGAAATGCCAATACTTCATGAATCCAGTCAACAACAAGGCAGTACTCAGGTTGTGTTTTTTGGATCTATTTCTTAGGGTTATGCCTCACTCAGTCTATATGGTACCTGGAAACAATGTGGGCTTTATGAATCCAATACAATAATGTCCATTAAGAATTTTATTTTTGATCAAAGTTTATTGAATAGTTCCATTGTTTTAATATTTGAATTTTCATTTTTTGAGTATTTTTCAGAATAATTTGTCTACTGATTTTTTGATTTTTTAAAACCTAAGTGAGCAAAGACAGAAAGAGATACCCGAAAAATAATGAAAGTGGCTACTAGGATGGAAGTCTCACTCTTGTATCAAATGATGCATGCTCAGTAAGAAGACTCATAGTGTTTCCCAGCACTCTCCATGCATGATGTAAGATAAGGAATTTTAAATCTATACTACATGTGGTATGCAAGCCGATGAAGTCACCCCAAGCAAGAATTGCTATTATAGTGAAGCACGTATTAAGTTTGATGTAAGTCCAAGCGTAGAACTATAAGAACATGTAGATATTAGGTGTTTAAACCTAGATTACTCGATCAAACCATTCCTAAAATCTAAGGGCTCATTCACATAGAACAAATAAAAATAAAGGTGAAAAACACAAATCCCAGAAAACAAACAGAAATAAGTGAACAAATAAGGAGAATAAAAGTGTAGAAAGCGATGAAAACATGAAAAACTGAGCGGGCCCTCAAGTTAACAGACACTTGGTAGAATAAGCCCACGAGAGTTCAAGTGTTCAAAGTCCTTGTACATGTATTATTATAAATTAAATAATGCGAAAATAAAATGTCTCTCTCTCACAAAATAAAAATAAAAGTGCTACTACTAATCTGTTCATCTCTTTGTCTCCTCCTTGCTCTCTCCAATCAGCTCATGATGAAGGACTGATTTCCACGCAGCTCGGGTGCACCAGCCTTCCAAGAATTTCATCTTCTCCACATGGTCCCTCGCAACGAAGTTGAAAAAGAGATTGGTCAGAAACACATCAACAATTATTTATAAAAAGAAACTAAAAACATATGAATATGCAAATGAAAATGTACAATCCTATACTACGTTGGTCCCCGACAACGACGCCATTTTGTTGATCAACCAAAGAGGGGTTCCTAATAGCCAGTCTTGGAGAGCCTGCGGTGCCCGACAAGTCAGGTCCGACAATCGCTGTATCGACCGCTCTCACGGTACTCGGAACGTCAACAATCAATCAAACAAACAATCAACCCATAATGTATGATAATGCAATGTAAATGTGCGAGTCAAAATTTATTTTTATTTAACTCTCCAAAATACATGTTTTTAGTGTATAAGTATGTAGAGTGTCGAACCACATAGAACAATGGGATGGGGTAATTATTGTCAATTAATGAAAATTAAGCAACAATTCTTTTTGTAATTTTTTGCTTTTTGATTTTTTGTGGGTTTTAATTATATTTACTTTTCATGGATTTTTTTATTTATTTTTATTTTTTTTAGTTTTGTAAATTTTAATTCCTTTTTGTTTCTGAGACATGATATATATAATAAGATTAATATTATAGATATTATAAATACTATATATGTGATATATAATAAACAAATATAAAAGTGATTTTTACCCGACAGACCCTATAAACTTTTTAAATTACCTCTACGACCTTTTGCACAACGTAATTACCTCATCAACCCTGTAAATTACCCCAAGAACCCCCACAGGCTTCAAACAGATTACCCGGAGGGTACATGGGGGTAAGCATTGGCAAGTTTACAGGGTCGATGGGGGAATTAGGTTATTTCAAAGGTGGTGGAGCTAATTGGAAAAGTTTATAGGGTCTGTCGGGTAAAAATCCCAATATAAAAATATAAGATATATATATATATAAGAACAATCTTTTTTTATGTTTTAAAGGTTTGAAATATATAATGGGTATTTATAATTAATAATACTACTAATAATAAATATATAAGTAATATAATATATATAGTCTATATAGGGTATTATACTTTTAGATATAACTAACCAAAAATTACAAAATAAAATGTTTATGTGTTTTTAAGTTTTTCTCTATTTTTATGATTATTCTTATATTTTTTTGCTAATTTTAGGTATTTTTCATATATTAAATATATCAAAATAGTAGATATAATAAATAAGCCAATTATTTTGAGTAAATAGTCTAAAAATTCCCAAAATTATTTTAAATATATAGTATATAATTTAAATAAAATACACAATAGAAAACTATTTTTTGGAATTTTATATAATTTCTATTATTTTTTAAAGCTTTTAGGTTACAAGCATCATTAATAATTTACTACAAGTTTCCCAAAATTTATAAGGCACTATAGCTATTTTATAAAATAGAACAGCAACAAAATAATATACAACTTAGTAGGGATATTTTTGCAATTAAAAATAAACACAAGGGCTCAGCATACAAAATATCCAAAAGTATTACACTAATATTACAATTTTATAGATTAAAATTATATACATGAAGACAGGAGGTCTTTGATGCAAAAACACTAGGCGCCTCATGTGAATGGTCACGTGAGGTGACCAAGCACTGGACATCTTTACAATATCCAATAAGTTCAAGGGGGTCCTTGCAATATTCATGCAACTATTTTAACTATATGAAATATTTATAGGACTTCAATGTAAAATACATAAAGGTAGGGGTTACTTATTTATTTACCTCTCAATGCACAATTCAAGGGCTGAGTTGCTCCCATGTGGCTCGATCGGTGGCTGAATGGCGCTTCCTTTTGCCTTATGAGTGGATGACCTAGATTAGATCCGAGCCGATTTGCTTGATCGAACAACTCTCGAGGTGTATAGAAGAACACACTAAGAACTAATCCTGGGCGAGCTTCATTCTTCTAGTCCTTGCATCTCCGGCCTCTAATCGCCTTTTCGATAATCTCTTGGCTTCCTGGAGTGTCGCCGCATTTGCAGGTGGTTCCAAATGAAATAGGGCCCCATCTGAAGGGTCCTAGAGCACAAGTCGACATGGAGCTCTGACTTAGGCCTTGACCGATTTCCAAGTGGTTTGTTGGAGGTCAACACTTGCACAGAAAGATGGGGAAGCACGAGGCGAAGATCCTCGGCTTATTCTGAAGCTGAGAGCATGCGGGGAATGACGGGGCAGATGAGCTCCGGTGGAGGCGGTGGAGGGAGCTCGTGGGACCTTGATTCTTGCAAAATCGAGGGTAGAAGGTAAGGGCTTTTATAAAGAATGTGAAGGGGAATGAGAGGGAAGTGGAAATGGAGGCGGAACATGTTGGGAGCACATATGAATTAGAGCTGGAGCACAATGCTCCAGCAATCCAAAATCCTAAAATTAAGTTAACCTATTGCATGGCTGGCTAAAATACAGATTAATATAAGCTAAGGAAGTAAAATGCGATAAAAAAATGAAAGAGAAATCAACTCAAACCTGGCCATTCTAGGGAGTAGAGGAAGCCCGACCTGCTGCTAACTCGGCGAACCTGGATCACGACCTCCAGCCGCTCTTTGTCCATGACAACACTCCAGCGAGGTTCCTACTATCACCAAGCACCTCCGGCTTCACGAAGATAGGGGTTACAGATGGTAGAGAGGGATCAAAATCGAAGAGGAAGGCCATGGGCATTATTTATAGACATAGTGGAGGAGGCTCAAGGGCCTAGGGTTTCTGATAAATCCGATCTACGTACATCGGATCAAAATATTAGGTGTGGATTAGAGTTCAATCGATCAAGGTATACATGATAAATCGAAGAAAGATGGGTGATGGATCGAGCGAGAAAAAAGGGAAGAATATGGTGGGTCGTAGTCTCTGACAAGTCTGAGATGCCAAGAGGGCTAGGTGACCGAGAGTCAACAAAGCAAGGTCCCTGATTGGTCTAAGTGGACCAATCCGAAAAACTAGAGAAATAAATCCCTTATCAATTTGATCATAAATAATAAATGATTTTATTAATTTTAAGTTAAACTGAACCATGTTTATTATTTTTTGGTATTTTATTATGATTTTTATTTATCTTTACACGTTAATTTTATTAGTTGTTAATATTAACATGTATACATATAGGTATATTTACATATATTTTGGGTCTTTTATTTTTATTTTGTATTTTGTATTTTATTATTGTATTTACATATTTTATATATTTATAACTTATTTAATTAAATATTTGCATATTTTATTGTATTTTTATGATTTTATTTATTTACTTAAATAAATGGCGTGTATATATTATATGTATAGTTTACATATATATCATAAAACTTTATTTATTTTAATGAATTTTTAATGCTTGTACTCTATGTTAATTATTTACATGTATTTTGAATATTATTTACAAGTATATAAAATATAAGAAAGTTAAAAATATAAAGGACGAATATATTGAATATTACATACATGTAATACAATAGGGGCCCAAAAGCGACTTTTGCATCTTAACTCCATTTTTAATGAAATCGACTTCATTAAATAGATAATTAAATTTTATGAACAATAAAGGTGAGTTTGATCAATTTTGACTTGATATGGAGGATAAACATGTTTGTGAAGTTTTATTTACTGCCTTTTATTATGTGTGTCTCGAGTGCACTGTGTATTATTTTTGAGTCAAATCAAGTTGTGTTTTTCTTTGTATTTCTATGTACAACTTTCATGTCGAGGGTTTTTTTATTTGAGGTATGAAAATTAGAAAAATAAATAGGTACCAAAATGCATTTATCGATGAATAAAAATTTGGGATTTTGAGTGTGTTCTGTATAGTTTTCTGCCCTATATCCCCCAGCTTTATTTCTTCTCGACTATGTCATCATGATGACCTAGTCTCGTGGTCTAGGGTCACTCAGTGTCATGATACTTCATTCTTTTTCTTTTCTTTCCTTTATTCTTTTATTTTGGAATTAATTTTATTTTGTACAAATTAATGCTACATGCATGCATTTAACCGGGTATTTAAGGCCAAAATGAAAGAATAAGGTGATGAAATGGAGATTCATTAGATATGCCTATGAACTATAAGAGTTCTTTAAGGAATATATATATTGTGGATAGTCATACTTCCAGTATATCACCTTATTGCAGTATTGGCAATTGTCCAACTATTTGTATGTGGAAGTTCCATAAGTATGGTCAGCTCTTCGACCTTTCTTTATCTTATGGGTCAAGCCCATGCTCCTACTGTGCTTCCCTGACTCTCTAATTGAACATGTCCTCAAAGTACCTCAATCTAAAAGTGTTTCAACATTTATACTTGCTTCATCCCTTTCATACAATATGAAATTATGAAGATTCATGAAGTATTTGAGTAGAAATAGTAGAATGATGACATTCACCATATCTACATCCATCCCGACTGTTCAGACTATGGTTCAGGTAGGTACTCAAACATTTTGAGTACATCATCTCCTAAGGATCTATCACTCTGCATAATGCAGTGAACCATGTCCTTTATGGTCACATGTTGAGAGCACATACCCTTGCCAAAACGTCTTAATCATGGGACATATTCATGTTACTAGTTATGGTTGAGTATAAGTATATTGAGTGGGTTTAAATGAAAGTTCTATGAAATAAGATAATTTGCGTAAATATTTACTTTGATTTATATTATTATTATTTTAAATCAAAGTTATTTCGATTTTTTTACTTTGAAAGTATGTTCCCTTCCCAACTTTCAAAGAACGGGAGTGCCAACCAAAATACCTCAAGCAAGATCTGGGATCTTTCTTCCACTTTCATCAGATCTCAATAATATGAGAAAATGCAACTTTGGTGATGGAAGCATGGACTCTTTCCTCATTGCAAGTCCAACTTGCACTCTCAATTAGATCTTGACACTCGATCTCATCTCTTATAAGGTGATGTTGACCCACTGCCAATTGAACCAACTGTCAACATGAATAAAACACGTTATGCACAATTCAGTACGACCTCAATTATATGGGGAACATCCTTGAGATTACTAGCATGAGTTTAGAATTATCTATTGAAGTGTGAATGTGATCCTCAAGTCAATAGAGCAAGAGACATCCTTTTTGAAGTCTGATTTGATAGAAGACAACACTTGCGGGCATGGGGATGCACCACATACATCCCACAATTGAACGAGATGGCTTGGGACTCATTGCTCCCAATTTCATCGTACAAAATCATCCATATTAACATGATCTCAAAGAACGAAAGATAAACAAACTCTCATTAGGTCGATCAAATCGATACGGTAGCGTAACAACATGGTTATCCTCCATTAAGTATATTAACCATGTTACACAAGGGAAATTATCCAACATTAAGGGCATTATCCGATGAGGGGACATCCTAGAGAGAGAGAGAGAGTGAGCAGAGAGCCGTTGCTCCTTGGAATGAATTGTCTAATGAAGTTAGGGTCTTCCTCTCCTTATATTCTTTTTCGGACCGTTAGGATTGCAATCCTAATTGTTGAATCAATGGCTAGGTAGACCTGGCCAACAGATTAGGGGCTCGCCCGCCCAGCCCAATCATGGGCCAGGCTTGGGGTACGAGATTTGGGCATGGATCGACCCGACCCACAAAATATAAAAAATATATAAATATAAGCTGAATAATACATGTATTAATATGATACACTTCAAGTTTTTCATATGTGACACTAGTTTTAAATAAAATTTAATAGCTTACATGCCAAGTAACATGTAAACTACTTATATTAGTTATATAAAGTGTAAATGGTATTAATAAAATCATTTATAAATATTAAATACCAGTAAAAAATCAATGGAAAAAATGAAATGGGCCATGGGCTGGCCCATGGCGGGATTTGGATAGAGATTTTTGCACCTCAATCCGTTTGGCCCGGCCCACTGTCCGACCCGACATGCATTTTGGCCTGGTCTATGGCTAGGATTAAAGGATATCTTAATCACTTTTAGGATTAGAGTTGATAATAATTATCAATTAAAAATCTATTTAATCATCTCAATAAATAAAATAATAATTAATTAATAAAAGAAAAATAAATAGGATGCTCTTAAAAATTGGAGACATCCACCATGCAACCACGGACACACCCCTTTTTATGAAGCTCCTTTTTATTTTTCTTTTATATTATAATAGTTGTAATACTTTAACAACCATAAAAAGGTGTATGTTTATTAATTTATTTTGAAATTCAATTATCAATAAATTGTTCCAATTTATTTATGATAATTTCAAATATGCTGTTGACAAATATGAATCATATTCATCGATCTAAAACTACGTGTAATTCATATTTACATTTGTCGTATAATTGAATCCAATTCAAATTATATTAATTTGTGAAACCTATTCGCAATCAAGTTTCAATCGGATATTGTGGATCTTATCCACACTATCCATTATTATTGTGGGTAGTACTATCAACATTAATCTTGTCCAAGATAATTAATTCCAATTTAATTATCTCGAAATCCTCTCTGTACATATCCAAAAATAATGTGCATCATATCCACATTGTTCTTGGATAACTGCGGATAACACTATCCATGTTAATGTTACCCAGGACAACTAAATCCAGTTTAATCATCCTAAGTTTTCCATTTCCTCGATGGATTCAAAATCACTTAACAATCCCAATTCTCATAATTATCTCATCAGGAACATTCCTCAAACTCCTTTGAGGATTGTGTGCGTTCTCCATGGATACTTGGAGATAGGGTTAGCGTGTCTGTATATCCATGTACAGTGACTTAGATAATGAGATGTAAACTCATTCCCATGTCTAAAAGACCTCTCAGAAATTTATGATCATGTCAGATAAAGTACCCAATCTTCTTATTGTTTCTGAATCCAATTCAGATCAATATTCATCATATGGACTAAAATTGGATAACTAGTTCACTGAGAGGAGTCACTAGAATTCAAAATTGTTTCATCACTCCCTCGGAATGGACAAGTCATGGTATACGATCTTTTAAGATCACATCACTCTTGTGTATTTCCTAATACTCACACATCCTACATACTGGAAGACTGTGATTAAACCCGAAATTCTGATCCTATTTTGGACTGTCTCCTTCATGATTTTATTGATAAGTTTTTCATTCGATCATTGGGAGTTGGTATCGATCATATGCTTTTCAAAAGCATATGTCATACCTTCACATCATATCTTGTTTGCAAAACAAGACGACCAACATTGGAATTAGATTTATCCCAATATCTCATGAATGAGCTCATATCTTCTGGTTCAATAGTGAACATGTATGATACCTTTGAGAGACTGTATTGCTCATATGCCCTTGTATGCATACCACCGCACAGGTGTAGAGACCTTGATTAAGTCGTCAACCTAATGGTCTGCCAATTGTACATACTCAGATATTTAGTGATATATATGTCTCAAGTCAGAGGATGCATGCATGTATCATGACAACATGCAATATAGGTCTTGGTTATCTCGACTTCACTAAGTCAACTCTTTAACCTAATTTATATGATACCTCTGAATCTCTATTCCTATGCAGAAGACCTGCATCAATACATCGGTTGGATGTCAGCCTTTAGAATAAGGATTGCCACCTCCTTCTCATGCTGGAGATCCTTTCTTGATAGTCACTTGATAGCGTGGTTGAGTCCTCAATCTAACCCTTTAGATATTCAATCCTGCACCAACCTCTATGATCCAACATTTGGATCACCAACTGTATGCTATCAAGATGGTCATGGTACATAACCTTAATTGTACGAAGGGACCTATTATACAAATTATTTATTCTTCATTTCAGATTTAGGGAGTGATTTGCAATAACTTTTATTGCATAATGGCTCACCATAGGCACTTATGTCCAACATCTATACCTTTGAATCATTAATGATAATTTCTAAACTATCAAAAATATCATAAAAAATAAAATTAATATAATTAAATACTCTTAATAATGTATTTTATTAATTAATAACATTTATTTTTGAATATTTTTTATTTTTCTTTAACTTTTTTATGAAACTAATGCAATTGGAATCAAGTCAATTGAAGTTGGTGTATGCCTTGAAGAAAATCACAGAGATTATCTCATTATTTAAACACTGTATAAATTTTAAGTGTAATAACAAGTGAAGGTCATTTTGGTCATTTTTTAGTTTTATTCGTTGGCTTATTTATATAGTAATATAATACATTTAACCTTTTTTGCTCCTGTTTTGTATTATTTTACTATTTTCTGTAGTTTTATGTGTATTTGTCCAGGAATTATGGCCTAAATTTGAGTATAATGTGATTAATCATAAATTCATCAATCAACCCTCTTTTCCTACATATACAAGCAAATCACTTGGAATATGTAAGGGGGCTGCCGTCACAACCCTTCATTATCCACCTCCCTCTTTTCTCCATCAAATGTCATGTCGCATATTATCAACTTATAATATTGGATAGTTAGAGAATCTAAACCCAAGGTAACTTGTTAAAATGTATTAAATGCAAGAGGAAATTCTATAAGTAACTTTACAATCAAACATGTTGGACTGGTAAGGCCTTGGTGACCCATTAATGCAACAAAAGTTATTGAGTTCTCATGTCCACCTAAATTGAATATTTCATAATCTACTTAAATTAAGGTCCCTTTATATGATTAGGGTTATGTACCATGGCCATATTGAATACCATGCATTAACGTGAGATATTAAATAACGATCTCCAATTTGAGAAAGATAAGGCAATCTTTCATCAAAAATGGATTTTCGACCCGACTTCTTGATGCATGTCCTCTGCATAGGAATATAGATTTCGAGATGTCGGAATAGTCAAGTCAAAGAACTGACTTGATGAGGTTGAGATAACCAAAGATCAGAATCATAACTTTCATGATCATGCACACATACTTTACCAAAGATAGATATACATCTATTTGTCGAAATGTGCACATTAGAGAGAACATTAGGATGAATTCCTAAACAAGGTTCATATTTTGGTGAGTTGGTGTGCATATGAGGACATATGAGAAATATGATCTCTCAAAGAATCATATTGGTTCATACTTGGTGAACCGGGAGACAGTGCTCACTCATAAGATATTTTGGGGTCAGGTAGAATTTCTTGCATGGTCGTATTTTTTATGCAATAAGACATGAATTAGAGATATTAATATATGCTTTTGGAAAGTATATGATTAATAGTTTTGATCAATTATCTATTGAGAAATCTAATTATATGTCTGGAAGGAGACAATCAAACTAAGGTTTGATCTTTGGGTATATCAAAAGTCTTCCAGTATGAAGGATGATGGAGTATTGGGAATACTCTGGGTTAACGCTATCTTAATAGATCATCTATCATGACACTTACATTCCGAAAGGTTATGAAACCAGATGAATTTTAGTGACTCCCCTTTCCAACTTTCAAAGCATGGGTATGCCAACCTAAATACCTCAAGCAGGATATGGGATCTCCCTTCCACTTTCGTCAGATCTCGATAATATGAGAAAATGCAACTTTGGTGAAGGAAACATGAACTCTTTCCTCATTGCAAGTCCAACTTGCACTCTCAATTCGATCTTGACACCAGAGCCCATCTCTTCTAAGGTGATGTTGACCTGCTGCCAATTGAACCGACCGTCAACATGAATAAAACCCGCTATGCACAATTCAGTATGGCCTCAATTATATAGGTAACATCCTTGAGATAACTAACATGAGTTTAGAATTATCTATTGAACTGTGAATGTGATCCTCAAGTCAATATAGCAAGAGACATCCTTTTTCAAGTCTGATTTGACAGAAGACAACATTTACGGGCGTGGGGATGCACCACATACTTCCTGCAATCCAACAAGATGGTCTTGGACTCATTGCTCCCGATTTCATTATACAAAATCATCCATCTTAACATGATCTCGAAGAACGAAAGATAAAGAAACTTTCATTAGGTTGATCAAATTGATCCGGAAGCGTAACAACATGGTTATCCACCATTAAGTGTATGATCCCTGTACAAAAGGGGACCAACCAATGTTATACAAGGGAAATTATCCAACATTAAGGGCATTATCCGATGAGAGGACGTCCTAGAGAGAGCGTGAGTAGAGAGCTGTTTCTCTAATGAATTGTCTGATGAAGGTAGGGTCTGCTTTCTTATATAATTTTTCGGACCATTAGGATTTCAATCCTAATTGTTGAATCAATGGCTAGGTAGACCTGCCAACAGCTAAGGCTCGCCCGCCCAGCCCACTCATGGGCCGAGCTTGGCTAGGAGATTTGAGCATGGGTCGACCCAGCCCGCAAAAATAAAAAATATCTAAATATAAGTAGAATAATACATGTATTAATATGACACACTTCAAGTTTTTCATATGTGACACCAGTTTTAAATAAAATTTAATAGTTTGCAAGCCAAGTAACATGTAAACTACTTATATTAGATATATAAAGTATAAATGATATTAATAAAATCATTTATACATATTAAATACCATTAAAAAATCAATGGGAACAAATGAAATGGGCCAAGGGCTGGCCCATGGTGGGCTTTGGACAAAGGTTTTTGAACCTCGGCTCATTCGACCCGACCCATGGTCCGACCCGACATGCATTTTGGCCTGGTCTATGGCTAGGATTAAAGGATATCATAATCGCTTTTAGGATTGGAGTTGATAATAGTTATCAATTAAAAATCTATTTAATCATGTCAATAAATAAAATAATAATTAATTAATAAAAGAAAAATAATTAGGATGCAATTAAAAATTGGAGACATCCACTATTATTGTTACAACCATGGACACCCCCCTTTTTATGAAGCTCCTTTTTATTTTTCTTTTATATATAATAGTTGCAATACTTCAAAAACCATGAAAAATTATATGTTTATTAATTTATTTTGAAATTCAATTATCAATAATAGTTCCAATTTATTTATGATAATTTCAAATATGCCATTGACAAATATGAATCATATTCATCGATCTAAAACTAAATGTATATCATATTTACATTTGTTATATAATGTGAATCCAATTCATATTATATTAATTGTGAAACCTATTCGCAATCAAGTTTCAATCGGATATTGTTGATCTTATCCACACTAATCCCATCATTATTGTGGGTAGTACTATCAACATTAATCTTATTGAAGATAATTAAATCCAATTTATTATCTCGAAATCCTCTCTGTACATATCCAAAAATAATGTGCATTCATATCCAACATTATTCTTGGATAACTGTGGATAACTATCCATGTTAATGTTACCCAAAATAACTAAATCCAGTTTAATCATCCTAAGTTTTCCATTTCCTCAATGGATTCAAAATCACTTAACAATCCCATTTCTCGTAATTATCTCTTCAGGAACATTTCTCAAACTCCTTTGAGGATTTTGGTACCTTCTCCGTGGATACTTAGAGATACGGTTAGGGTGACTATATATCCATGTACAATGACTTGGATAATGATATGTAAACTCATACCCATGCCAAGAAGACCTCTCAGAAATTTATGATCATGTCAGATAAAGTACCCAATCTTCTTGTCGTCTCTGAATCCAATTCAGATCAATATTCATCATATTGAATAAAATTGGATAACTAGTTCACTGAGAGGAGTCACTAGAATTCAAACTTGTTTCATCACTCCCTCTAAATGGACAAGTCATGGTATACAATCTTACCCTTGAGTATTCCTAATACTCATACATCCTACATACCGGAAGACTATGATTAAACCCAAATTCTTCCTATTTTGGACTATCTCCTTCATGATTTTATTGATAAGTTTCTCATTCGATCATTGGGAGTTGGTATCAATCGTATGCTTTTTAAAAGCATATATCATACCTTCATATCATATCTCATTTGCAAAATAAGATGACCCACATTAGAATTTGATTTATCCCAATATCTCATGAGCGAACTCTTGTCTTCTGATTCAATAATGAACATGTATGATACCTTTGAGAGTCCGTATTGCTCATATGCCCTTGTATGCAGACAAGCACGCATGTGTATAGACCTTGATTAGGTCCTCAACCTAATGATCTGCCAATTGTACATACTCAGACATTTAGTGATACATATGTCTTAAGTCAGAGGATGCATGCATGTATCATGACAACATGCAATATAGGTCTTGGTAATCTCTATCTCACTAAATCAACTCTTTAACCTAACTTATCTGATACCTCTGAATCTCTATTCCTACGCAGAGGACCTGTATCAATACATCGGTTGGGTGCCAGCCTTTAGAATAAGGATTGCGACCTCCTTCTCATGCTGGAGATCCTTTCTTGATAGTCACTTGATAGTGCGGTTGAGTCCTCAATCTAACCCTTTAGATATTCAATCCTGCACCAACCTCTATGATCCAACATTTGGATCACCAACTGTATGCTATCAAGATGATCATGGTACATAACCTTAATTGTACGGAGGGACCTGTTATACAAATTATATATTCTTCATTTCAGATTTAGAAGTGATTTGCAATAATTTTATTGCATAATGGCTCACCGTGGGCACTCATGTCCAACATTTATACCTTTGAATCATTAATGCTAATTCTAAACTATCAAAAATATCATCAAAAATAAAATAATATAATTAAATACTCTTAATAATATATTTAATAATTAAAAACATTTATTTTGGAATATTTTTTATATTTCTTTCAATTTTTTTATGATACTAATGCAATTGGAATCAAGTCAATTGAAGTTGGTGCATGTCTTGAAGAAAATCACAAAGATTATCTCATTATTTAAACACTGTATAAATTTAAGTGTAATAACAAGTGAAGGTCATTTTGGTTATTTTTATCTTTATTCGTTGGCTTTTTTATATAGTAATCTATTATATTTAACCCTTTTTTGCTCATGTTTTGTATTATTTTAACTACTTTATGTAGTTTTATGTGTATTTGTCCTGGAATTATGGCTTAAATTTGAATATAATGAGATGAATCATAAGTTCATCAATCTACCCTCTTTTTCCAACATATACACGCAAATCACTTGGAATACGTAAGGGGGTTGCCGTCACAACCCTTCATTATCCACATCCTTTTCTTCAATCAAAAGTCATGTCGCATATTAACTTATAATATTAGATAGTTAGAGAATCTAAGGGAATATTAGCTTGTGGAGTCACCCAAGGTAACTTGTTAAAATGTATTAAATGCGAGAGGAAATTCTATAAGTAACTATACAATCAAACATGTTGGACAGGTAAGCCCTTGGTGACCGATTAATGCAATAAAAGTTATTGTGTTCTCATGTCCACATGAATTAAATATTTGGGGAATGTACTTAAATTAAGGTCCCTTTATATTATTAGGGTTATGTACCATGGCCATATTGAATACCATTCATTAACATGAGATATTCAATAACGATCTCTAGTTTGAGAAAGATAAGGAAATCTTTCAATAAAAATGGATTTTCGACCCGACCTCTTCATGCATGTCCTCTGCGTAGAAATATAGATTTCAAGATGTCGGAATAGTCAAGTCAAAGAACTGACTTGATGAGGTTGAGATCACTAAAGATTAGAATCATAACTGTCATAATCATGCACATATACTTTGACCAGAGATAGATATACATCAATATGTCTAAATGTGCACATTAGAGAGACCATTAGGATGAATTACTAAACATGGTTCATATTTTGGTGAGTTAGTGTGCATATGAGGACATATGAGAAATATGATCTCTCAAAGGAATCATATAGGTTCATACTTGGTGAACCGGGAGACAGTGCTCAGTCATGAGATATTTTGGGGTCAGGTAGAATTCCATGCATGGCCATCTTGTTTATGAAATAAGAATGAATTAGAGATATTAATATAAGCTTTTGGAAAGTATATGATTAATAGTTTTGATCAATTATCTATTAATAAATCTAATGATATGTCTGGAAGGAGACAGACAAACAAAGGTTTGATTGTTGGGTATATCAAAAGTCTTCCAGTATGAAAGATGATGGAGTATTGAGAATACTCGGGGTTAACGCTATCTTAATAGATCATCTATCATGACACTTACATTCCGAGGGGGTAATGAAACCAGCTGAATTTTAGTGACTGGTGAGCGACCTGTCGACTAGGGTTAAGTAACAAGAATAAACACGGGTCATTGCGACCCCAATCAAAAGGATAAAGCTCAACAAGGAAAATTCAGACCACACAAATAAAACAAGAAAGCACAAAAATTAATGTTAGCATTCTCCGCTATTTATTTAACCTGGTATAGCGACCCGGGTCGAACTCAAGGATCACAGAAATGTACGAAGTAACCAGAATTCAGAGGAATAAAAACATATTTTGGAGGTTTTTAATTTGTAATATTTTTTTATATTTTTAAAATGAGAGAACAAATAAAAAGAACAAGGCAAAAATAAGCTTTAATAATTTTTCTTTAGACTAAAAATACTCAAAAATCAGAAATAAAATTGTTTTTATATTTTTCAAATATTTAGATGTTTTTGATTATTTAATGGTATTTTTCTGATTTTTATCTGATTTCATAAAAAAATGAATAAAAGTAAAACAATGAAACAATGCACAACCAAGACAATATTACAAGTTAAAAATATCTAAAATGCCCTAATGCCCTGGGATGCAATTTTATGAAAATGTAAATAAAAAGATCTAACTACAACAATTGAAATTATATTTTTTTTTTAGAATTTTTAATGATTTTTTATAAGATTTTTTGAGTTTTTAACTTTTTAGGGTTTTTATAGCTGATAATGCAAGAAAAAGTGTACTGAAATGAAAACACACAAAAACAAGCAGATAGAAATTTTTATGGAATTTTTAAGACCATTTTAATATTTTTATGTATTTTCTAAAAAAGACAGGATACTTTTTAAAGGTTTTTCATTTTTAGAAAATATCAAATAAAATCTAAATTAAGTACCAAAAATTATCATAATTTTTACATGTTAACGAGAGCTAACTATAATTTTTATGAAATTTTTGGAGTTGATTTAATAGTTATTTGATTACAAGGAGGTAGAAATAATATTTTAGTTTTATTCTATTCAAAATAATTATTTACAAATATAAGTAATTTGTACAATATAGAGTATGCCCTATCTCTCTCTACTTATTTTGTTTGGCGATCAGGTTAAGGCTTGACCTTCTCTTGGGGTTCGGGTCATTATGTATTTATTCTAAATACCTCCTTCCCTTTTCTTTTCCTTTATTATTTTATTTTTACACAAATACATGCTAAATATACAATGTTAACACATGCATGGTGAATGCTAACTTTTTGTTTTTACACCTATTTACATGATGCTTTGCCGAGATAAATAGCTAAAATAAAAGAATAAAAAGTGAGAATCAGGGAATCATCACCCCCTCTATACTTTACCTTTGCTAGTCCCTTAGCCAACACTTATTTGAAAACGAAGTGAAAAAGAGAAGAAAAGAAAAAGAAGGAGAATCAAGGTTGATTACTGAACTTGTCTTCATTAAATTGAAGTATGTAGCTCACTCAGACCTTTGGATTATTAGTTTGTCGGAACCTTATTTGGACATACATTTAAGACTTAACATCCTCTAAGTTACACCAATCTATGGTCAAGACTCCTCGATAATCTAGATCAAAACAAGTTTACATACACAAACTCTAATGACCATGAATCTTTTCTTGTATGGTATAAGTGATATGTAGCTCCCCACCTCAGAAATGACAAGGCAATAGCCTCCCTCAACAAGGTAACTCTAATTCCCTAGTCTAGCAGCTCTTTCCTCGAGGAGCGGGATATTCCCTTCTAAGTTCAAGTTCAACTGGCTCAAGAAGAGGGGGAAAGAAGAGAATGGACCGTGGCCAGTGTAGCCACGTACCCTTGGGAGCCCAACCAGTGTAGTTGAGTCTCCCGCTGCAAGCTTCATGAGATGAGAAGGTGTAACACAAGCTTTATTTTATTTGGCTATATACACTCCGACATGCATTTCATTTTCTATCACGCCTGCCACTTTTTTTGGAGTTTTTCTTCTTTTGCACACATTTTTTTGACGTGCATATGTACAACATATCTACATGGTGCAACATATATAAATAAGGACTTTTTCTTCTTGAGCTAGTAGACTATCCCTCTTTTGAAGTATTATTGCAACCCACAACTCCTGTCTCTAGACCTCAACACCGCTAGACCAAGTTGAGACGCACTTCCCTCCCTAAAGGAAGATGAGAGGTTCCGCCTAGAAGTATTACCCTCGTATGCTACCCCAAGCCAAGGAAAACTACCTCCTCACCACCTCATCCGTGTGGAGCCGAGTGTAGGGTGCTGGTCTAAGTATAGCCATTGTTTGTGAGAGTCATGTATGCGTTGTTAAGTGTTCAACTTAGACTCATCAAGATTATATGTGAGCATAGCCTAGTGGACTCAAAGAATTAAGTCACCAATGGACCTGAAAAGTCTTAACCCAAAATCCTATGAGGTTCCTCTGAGAATTAGGTGGATTGAGGTCTTAACCAAGCTCCATTTTCCAATTTAATTCTAGACTAGTTTAAATGTCAACTATGACTCAGAAGAATATACAAGTATATACAAAAATCTTTTTATGAAAAGTTTTTGAAAATGTGCAAAATTCTTGAAAATGTTTGAATGCATGCATGAATGCATAAGTTTTGCAAACTGTTTACAAACATTTACACAGGGATTTTTGCATACTTTTATTTTTCAAACATTTTACAAAAATTTTGTACTATATGCATAGTTTTGATATAAAAATATTTATAAACTTTTCACAAGCAAAATATTTTTACAAACATTCTTATAAAAATAGTTTTTATAAATAGCTATGTATGTGCAAGAAAGAATTTTATGTACATGAAAATTTAAATTTTTTTGTGATTTTTTAATAAGTGATTTTTAGCCATTTTAATTATTAACACACTTACTCAAAGTACGAGTTATGGCTAAAGTATATATAATACATATACGACTCCCCCTATACTTAGCTCGAACGATGTCCTCAGAGTGATCAAAGAGCGGTGAAGAAGACATAACTCATGCTTAATATAGGGAAGTGAAAAGGAGGGCTATACTACAATGACGAATAAAAGGATAGAATTAATAGAGCTCGGTGATTCCCCCTATACTTAGGATCAAGTAATCCTAAGTATAGCAGACTATACACAAGGGGAAAACCGAGTGAGAGAATGTACATGGTCTACCTTCCCTACACTTAGGGTAAAATATCCCTAAGTATAGGCAACAAAACAGAGATAAAAAAAATCAAAAGAACAATAAAAAATCTGACACCCCCATACTTAGGGTAAAGTACACCCCAAGTATAGCATAATCACAAGATGTAGATGGGATGTTAGATTAAAGAATGAGATGATATGTACATCTGTATCTATACAAGGCGGAAGACAGTGATAATCAAGCATGAGATGCAACTGATGCGAGTCAAAGACCACATCTCATGCAAAATGAATCAGGGCGACTTCAAGAATCAACAGATCATGATCTAGATATGGCTTGAGGCGCTGACCGTTGACGAGAAAGGTGGACTCAGATAACATCTCAGATATGTTGATACTACCATTGTCATGCACCTTTCGGACCAGGTATGGTACCTACCACTTAATCTGTAATTTCCTTGGAAATAGTCTAAGCCTAGCATCAAACAACCATACTCTCTGATCTAGCTCAAACTGCTTATGACTGATATGAGAAACATGCCATATCTTCACTCGCTCCTTATACTGTAGGTTGTTTGAAAAGGCTGTGTTTCTAAGCTCTTCCAGGGCTGCCAATTCTGCCTTCCCTTGATCACCAATACTCTCTGGATCCAATAATATATCAGTGACAACCCATAATGACTTATGCTTAATCTCAATAGGTAAATTGCATGGATTGATGTCTCTTTGAACGTAGGCTTGGAGCCTCTCATCTTGGTTCATTTGGTGGTCCTCCAAAGGGTCCATCTCCTTATTCATCTTCATTCTCTCTCTCTCTCTCTCTCTCCTCCTCCTCCTCCTCCTCTGTTCTCTCTCTCCCACCTCAGGTCATTCAACATATATTGGAAGGCGACTTGGGCAAGAGACAGATCAACGAGCTATTGCTGAATGGATTGAATGGAAGCGAGCAGCTGTTAATTGATTGCAATCTGATCTGGCTGACCCTTATTTGACTACCGTAGTCCCTTTCCCTTCCATTGAGGATTCATCTTTGAATCAGACTCAGAGGAATGTATATGCACATGGTCCACGGTCAGTTCTGCACAGTAAGATGCATCCCTTTCAGATTGGAAGTCATTAGCACTAAATGAAAAGATGGATATGGAATTAGGATCAATTCCAGATATGTGTGAATAGAGCCGTTGATATGAGGATAAATCGATTTCCATCCACAAGGGGTGAATTTCGGGACAAGAGCGATCCTAGTTTAATGAGGAACAAGAAGAATACGAAGAGTCTGGAGATTGGTTCGCAAAGTCTGAATCGGATTCTCGAGAATTGACTCAAATTATTGATGATGTTGATTTCATTGAATCGATGTAGGTGCCGATGGAGTCCCGACTAACCCATCCATGAATCGACATCTTGGATAGAAGTGGAATAGATGAGGAATGGAATACATCGATTAATGATAGATGAAATGAAGAGGAAAAGATTAAAAGGCTCAAAATGAGCAAGGCAAAAAGAAATGAAAACAGATGAAATGAAAAGGACGCACGTGTGGAGGATTGGATCTTTGAACTAAATCTAAATCCAAACAAACACCAAGCAATGTATTCCCTAACTCACACAATGTGAAGCTGTAAGGTTCATCTATTTTTATCTTTTCAATTTTATTTTGTTTTCAAGCAATCTTGTAGCGAGTACTTATAGGCTAGCCCTATAATAGAGTGAATACTACCAGAAAAGTATCTCATACTTCCCACTTCCTTTGTAACATGTAGCCTGTACTTTTTTTAAGAGAATCCTTGCTGTTGAGTTTGGATCCACTACTCAGCCAAAGAATAGAGGAGGAAACCAATAGGTGAAATCAATACTTCTCCCTAGCATGGTACTCGGATGCATAATGATGAGACAAGCATCCTTGTGAGGGGATGGCCTAAGATCAATACTTTAGACTAGGTATGCAAGCAGACGAAGCCTTACTTGCCCACATATGATAGAAATGCCAATACTTCATGAATCCAGTCAACAACAAGGCAGTACTCAGGTTGTGTTTTTGGGATCTGTTTCTTAGGGTTATGCCTCACTCAGTCTATATGGTACCTGGAAACAATGTCGGCCTTATGAATCCAATACAATAATGTCCATTAAGAATTTTATTTTTGATCAAAGTTTATTGAATAATTCCATTGTTTTAATATTTGAATTTTCATTTTTTGAGTATTTTTCAGAATAATTTCTACTGATTTTTTGATTTTTTAAAATCTAAGTGAGCAAAGACAGAAAGAGATACCCGAAAAATAATGAAAGTGGCTACTAGGATGGAAGTCTCACTCTTGTATCAAATGATGCATGCTCAGTAAGAAGACTCATAGTGTTTCCCAGCACTCTCCATGCATGATGTAAGATAAGGAATTTTAAATCTATACTACATGTGGTATGCAAGCCGATGAAGTCACCCCAAGCAAGAATTGCTATTATAGTGAAGCACGTATTAAGTTTGATGTAAGTCCAAGTGTAGAACTATAAGAACATGTAGATATTAGGTGTTTAAACCTAGATTACTCGATCAAACCATTCCTAAAATCTAAGGGCTCATTCACATAGAACAAATAAAAATAAAGGTGAAAAACACAAATCCCAGAAAACAAACAGAAATAAGTGAACAAATAAGGAGAATAAAAGTGTAGAAAGCGATGAAAACATGAAAAACTGAGCGGGCCCTCAAGTTAACAGACACTTGGTAGAATAAGCCCACGAGAGTTCAAGTGTTCAAAGTCCTTGTACATGTATTATTATAAATTAAATAATGCGAAAATAAAATGTCTCTCTCTCACAAAATAAAAATAAAAGTGCTACTACTAATCTGTTCATCTCTTTGTCTCCTCCTTGCTCTCTCCAATCAGCTCATGATGAAGGACTGATTTCCACGCAGCTCGGGTGCACCAGCCTTCCTAAGAATTTCATCTTCTCCACATGGTCCCTCGCAACGAAGTTGAAAAAGAGATTGGTCAGAAACACATCAACAATTATTTATAAAAAGAAACTAAAAACATATGAATATGCAAATGAAAATGTATAATCCTATACTACGTTGGTCCCCGACAACAACGCCATTTTGTTGATCAACCAAAGAGGGGTTCCTAATAGCCAGTCTTGGAGAGCCTGCGGTGCCCGACAAGTCAGGTCCGACAATCGCTGTATCGACCGCTCTCACGATACTCGGAACGTCAACAATCAATCAAACAAACTATCAACCCATAATGTATGATAATGCAATGTAAATGTGCGAGTCAAAATTTATTTTTATTTAACTCTCCAAAATACATGTTTTTAGTGTATAAGTATGTAGAGTGTCGAACCACATTGATTTTTTGTGGGTTTTAATTATATTTACTTTTCATGGATTTTTTTATTTTTTTATTTTTTTTTAATTTTGTAAATTTTAATTCCTTTTTATTTCTGAGACATGATATATATAATATGATTAATATTATAGATATTATAAATACTATATATGTGATATATAATAAACAAATATAAAAGTGATTTTTACCCGACAGACCCTATAAACTTTTTAAATTACCTCTACGACCTTTTGCACAACGTAATTACCTCATCAACCCTGTAAATTACCCCAAGAACACCCACAGGCTTCAAACAGATTACCCGGAGGGTACATGGGGGTAAGCATTGGCAAGTTTACAGGGTCGATGGGGGAATTAGGTTATTTCAAAGGTGGTGGAGCTAATTGGAAAAGTTTATAGGGTCTGTCGGGTAAAAATCCCAATATAAAAATATAAGATATATATATATATATATATAAGAACAATTTTTTTTATGTTTTAAAGGTTTGAAATATATAATGGGTATTTATAATTAATAATACTACTAATAATAAATATATAAGTAATATAATATATATAGTCTATATAGGGTATTATACTTTTAGATATAACTAACCAAAATTTACAAAATAAAATGTTTATGTGTTTTTAAGTTTTTCTCTATTTTTATGATTATTCTTATATTTTTTTCTAATTTTAGCTATTTTTCATATATTAAATATATCAAAATAGTAGATATAATAAATAAGCCGAATTGTTTTGAGTAAATAGTCTAAAAATTCCCAAAATTATTTTAAATATATAGTATATAATTTAAATAAAATACACAATAGAAAACTATTTTTTGGAATTTTATATAATTTCTACTATTTTTTAAAGCTTTTAGGTTACAAGCATCATTAATAATTTACTACAATTTTCCCAAAATTTATAAGGCACTATAGCTATTTTATAAAATAGAAAAGCAACAAAATAATGTACAACCTAGTAGGGATCTTTTTGCAATTAGAAATAAACACAAGGGCTCAGCATACAAAATATCCAAAAGTATTACACTAATATTACAATTTTATAGATTAAAATTATATACAAGAAGACAAGAGGTCTTTGGTGCAAAAAAACTAGGCGCCTCATGTGAATGGTCACGTGAGGTGACCAAGCACTGGACATCTTTACAATATCCAATAAGTTCAAGGGGGTCCTTGCAATATTCATGCAACTATTTTAACTATATGAAATATTTATAGGACTTCAATGTAAAATACATAAAGGTAGGGGTTACTTATTTATTTACCTCTCAATGCACAATTCAAGGGCTAAGTTGCTCCCATGTGGCTCGATCGGCGGCTGAATGGCGCTTCCTTTTGCCTGATGAGTGGATGACCTAGATTAGATCCAAGCCGCTTTGCTTGATCGAACAACTCTCGAGGTGTATAGAAGAACACACCAAGAACTAATCTTGGGCGAGCTTCATTCTTCTAGTCCTTGCACCTCCGGCCTCTAATCGCCTTTTCAATAATCTCGTTGGCTTCCTGGAGCGTCGCCGCATTTGCAGGTGGTTCCAAATGAAATAGGGCCCCATCTGAAGGGTCTTGGAGCGCAAGCCGACATGGAGCTCTGACTTAGGCCTTGACCGATTTCCAAGTGGTTTGTTGGAGGTCAACACTTGCACAGAAAGATGGGGAAGCACGAGGTGAAGATCCTCGGCTTATTCTGAAGCTGAGAGCATGCGGGGAACGACGGGGCAGATGAGCTCCGGTGGAGGCGGCAGAGGGAGCTCGTGGGACCTTGATTCTTGCAAAATCGAGGGTAGAAGGTAAGGGCTTTTATAAAGAATGTGAAGGGGAATGAGAGGGAAGTGGAAATGGAGGCGGAACATGTTGGGAGCACATATGAATTAGAGCTGGAGCACAATGCTCCAGCAATCCAAAATCCTAAAATTAAGTTAACCTATTGCGTGGCTGGCTAAAATACGGATTAATATAAGCTAAGGAAGTAAAATGCGATAAAAAAATGAAAGAGAAATCAACTCAAACCTGGCCATTCTAGGGAGTAGAGGAAGCCCGACCTGCTGCTAACTCGGCGAACCTGGATCACGACCTCCAGCCGCTCTTTGTCCACGACAACACTCCAGCGAGGTTCCTACTATCACCAAGCACCTCCGGCTTCACGAAGATAGGGGTTACAGATGGTAGAGAGGGATCAAAATCGAAGAGGAAAGCCATGGGCATTATTTATAGACATAGTGGAGGAGGCTCAAGGACCTAGGGTTTCTGATAAATCCGATCTACGTACACCGGATCAAAATATTAGGTGTGGATTAGAGTTCAATCGATCAAGGTATACATGATAAATCGAAGAAAGAAGGGTGATGGATCGAGCGAGAAAGAAGGGAAGAATATGGTGGGTCGTAGTCTCTGACAAGTCTGAGATGCCAAGAGGGCTAGGTGACCGAGAGTCAACAAAGCAAGGTACCTGATTGGTCTAAGTGGACCAATCAGGAAAACTAGAGAAATAAATCCCTTATCAATTTGATCATAAATAATAAATGATTTTATTAATTTTAAGTTAAACTGAAACATGTTTATTATTTTTTGGTATTTTATTATGATTTTTATTTATCTTTACACGTTAATTTTATTAGTTGTTAATATTAACATGTATACATATAGGTATATTTACATATATTTTGGGTCTTTTATTTTTATTTTGTATTTTGTATTTTATTATTGTATTTACATATTTTATATATTTATAACTTATTTAATTAAATATTTGCATATTTTATTGTATTTTTATGATTTTATTTATTTACTTAAATAAATGGTGTGTATATATTATATGTATAGTTTACATATATATTATAAAACTTTATTTATTTTAATGAATTTTTAATGCTTGTACTCTATGTTAATTATTTACATGTATTTTGAATACTATTTACAAGTATATAAAATATAAGAAAGTTAAAAATATAAAGGACGAATATATTGAATATTACATACATGTAATACAATAGGGGCCCAAAAGCGACTTTTGCATCTTAATACCATTTTTAATGAAATCGACTTCATTAAATAGATAATTAAATTTTATGAACAATAAAGGTGAGTTTGGTCAATTTTGACTTGATATGGAGGATAAACATGTTTGTGAAGTTTTATTTACTGCCTTTTATTATGTGTGTCTCGAGTGCACTGTGTATTATTTTTGAGTCAAATCAAGTTGTGTTTTTCTTTGTATTTCTATGTACAACTTTCATGTCGAGGTTTTTTTTATTTGAGGTATGAAAATTAGAAAAATAAAATAGGTACCAAAATGCATTTATCGATGAATAAAAATTTGGGATTTTGAGTGTGTTCTGTATAGTTTTCTGCCCTATATCCCCCAGCTTTATTTCTTCTCGACTATGTCATCATGATGACCTAGTCTCGTGGTCTAGGGTCACTCAGTGTCATGATACTTCATTCTTTTTCTTTTCTTTCCTTTATTCTTTTATTTTGGAATTAATTTTATTTTGTACAAATTAATGCTACATGCATGCATTTAACCGGGTATTTAAGGCAAAAATGAAAGAATAAAGGTGATGAAATGGAGATTCATTAGATATGCCTATGAACTATAAGAGTTCTTTAAGGAATATATATATATTGTGGATAGTCATACTTCCTGTATATCACCTTATTGCAGTATTGGCAATTATCCAACTATTTGTATGTGGAAGTTCCATAAGTATGGTCAGCTAATTCGACCTTTCTTTATCCTATGGGTCAAGCCCATGCTCCTACTGTGCTTCCCTGACTCTCTAATTGAACATGTCCTCAAAGTACCTCAATCTAAAAGTGTTTCAACATTTATACTTGCTTCATCCCTTTCATACAATATGAAATTATATAGATTCATGAAAGATTTGAGTAGAAATAGTAGAATGATGACATTCACCATATCTACATCCATCCCGACTGTTCAGACTATGGTTCAGGTAGGTACTCAAACATTTTGAGTACATCATCTCCTAAGGATCTATCACTCTGCATAATGCAGTGAACCATGTCCTTTATGGTCACATGTTGAGAGCACATACCCTTGCCAAAACATCTTAATCATGGGACATATTCATGTTACTAGTTATGGTTGAGTATAAGTATATTGAGTGGGTTTAAATGAAAGTTCTATGAAATAAGATAATTTGCGTAAATATTTACTTTGATTTATATTATTATTATTTTAAATCAAAGTTATTTCGATTTTTTTACTTTGAAAGTATGTTCCCTTCCCAACTTTCAAAGAACAGGAGTGCCAACCAAAATACCTCAAGCAAGATCTGGGATCTTTCTTCCACTTTCATCAGATCTCAATAATATGAGAAAATGCAACTTTGGTGATGGAAGCATGGACTCTTTCCTCATTGCAAGTCCAACTTGCACTCTCAATTAGATCTTGACACTCGAGCTCATCTCTTATAAGGTGATGTTGACCCACTGCCAATTGAACCAACTGTCAACATGAATAAAACACGTTATGCACAATTCAGTACGACCTCAATTATATGGGGAACATCCTTGAGATTACTAGCATGAGTTTAGAATTATCTATTGAAGTGTGAATGTGATCCTCAAGTCAATAAAGCAAGAGACATCCTTTTTGAAGTCTGATTTGATAGAAGACAACACTTGCGGGCATGGGGATGCACCACATACATCCCACAATTGAACGAGATGGCTTGGGACTCATTGCTCCCAATTTCATCGTACAAAATCATCCATATTAACATGATCTCAAAGAACGAAAGATAAATAAACTCTCATTAGGTCGATCAAATCGATACGGTAGCGTAACCAACATGGTTATCCTCCATTAAGTATATTAATCATGTTACACAAGGGAAATTATCCAACATTAAGGGCATTATCCGATGAGGGGACATCCTAGAGAGAGAGAGAGAGTGAGCAGAGAGCTGTTGCTCCTTGGAATGAATTGTCTAATGAAGTTAGGGTCTTCCTCTCCTTGTATTCTTTTTCGGACCGTTAGGATTGCAATCCTAATTGTTGAATCAATGGCTAGGTAGATCTGGCCAACAGGTTAGGGGCTCGCCCGCCCAGCCCAATCATGGGCCAGGCTTGGGGTACGGGATTTGGGCATGGATCGACCCGACCCACAAAAAATAAAAAATATATAATATAAGCTGAATAATACATGTATTAATATGATACACTTCAAGTTTTTCATATGTGACACTAGTTTTAAATAAAATTTAATAGCTTACATGCCAAGTAACATGTAAACTACTTATATTAGTTATATAAAGTATAAATGGTATTAATAAAATCATTTATAAATATTAAATACCAGTAAAAAATCAATGGAAAAAATGAAATGGGCCATGGGCTGGCCCATGTCGGATTTGGATAGAGATTTTTGAACCTCAATCCGTTTGGCCCGGCCCACTGTCCGACCCGACATGCATTTTGGCCTGGTCTATGGCTAGGATTAAAGGATATCTTAATCACTTTTAGGATTAGAGTTGATAATAATTATCAATTAAAAATCTATTTAATCATCTCAATAAATAAAATAATAATTAATTAATAAAAGAAAAATAAATAGGATGCTCTTAAAAATTGGAGATATCCACCATGCAACCACGGACACACCCCTTTTTATGAAGCTCCTTTTTATTTTTCTTTTATATTATAATAGTTGTAATACTTTAACAACCATAAAAAGGTGTATGTTTATTAATTTATTTTGAAATTCAATTATCAATAAATTGTTCCAATTTATTTATGATAATTTCAAATATGTCGTTGACAAATATGAATCATATTCATTGATCTAAAACTACATGTAATTCATATTTACATTTGTCGTATAATGTGAATCCAATTCAAATTATATTAATTTGTGAAACCTATTCGCAATCAAGTTTCAATCGGATATTGTGAATCTTATCCACACTATCCATTATTATTGTGGGTAGTACTATCAACATTAATCTTGTCCAAGATAATTAATTCCAATTTAATTATCTCGAAATCCTCTCTGTACATATCCAAAAATAATGTGCATCATATCCACATTATTCTTGGATAACTGCGGATAACACTATCCATGTTAATGTTACCCAAGACAACTAAATCCAGTTTAATCATCCTAAGTTTTCCATTTCCTCGATGGATTCAAAATCACTTAACAATCCCAATTCTCATAATTATCTCTTCAGGAACATTCCTCAAACTCCTTTGAGGATTGTGTGCGTTCTCCATGGATACTTGGAGATAGGGTTAGGGTGTCTGTATATCCATGTACAGTGACTTAGATAATGAAATGTAAACTCATTCCCATGTCTAAAAGACCTCTCAGAAATTTATGATCATGTCAGATAAAGTACCCAATCTTATTATTGTTTCTGAATCCAATTCAGATCAATATTCATCATATGGACTAAAATTGGATAACTAGTTCACTGAGAGGAGTCACTAGAATTCAAAATTGTTTCATCACTCCCTCAGAATGGACAAGTCATGGTATACGATCTTTTAAGATCACATCACTCTTGAGTATTTCCTAATACTCATACATCCTACATACTGGAAGACTGTGATTAAACCCGAAATTCTGATCCTATTTTGGACTGTCTCCTTCATGATTTTATTGATAAGTTTCTCATTCGATCATTGGGAGTTGGTATCGATCATATGCTTTTCAAAATCATATGTCATACCTTCACATCATATCTTGTTTGTAAAACAAGACGACCAACATTGGAATTAGATTTATCCCAATATCTCATGAATGAGCTCATATCTTCTGGTTCAATAGTGAACATGTATGATACCTTTGAGAGACTGTATTGCTCATATGCCCTTGTATGCATACCACCGCACAGGTGTAGAGACCTTGATTAAGTCGTCAACCTAATGGTCTGCCAATTGTACATACTCAGATATTTAGTGATATATATGTCTCAAGTCAGAGGATGCATGCATGTATCATGACAACATGCAATATAGGTCTTGGTTATCTCGACCTCACTAAGTCAACTCTTTAACCTAATTTATATGATACCTCTGAATCTCTATTCCTATGCAGAGGACTTGCATCAATACATCGGTTGGATGTCAGCCTTTAGAATAAGGATTGCCACCTCCTTCTCATGCTGGAGATCCTTTCTTGATAGTCACTTGATAGTGTGGTTGAGTCCTCAATCTAACCCTTTAGATATTCAATCCTGCACCAACCTCTATGATCCAACATTTGGATCACCAACTGTATGCTATCAAGATGGTCATGGAACATAACCTTATTTGTACGAAGGGACCTATTATACAAATTATTTATTCTTCATTTCAGATTAAGGAGTGATTTGCAATAACTTTTATTGCATAATGGCTCGCCATAGTCACTCATGTCCAACATCTATACCTTTGAATCATTAATGCTAATTTCTAAACTATCAAAAATATCATAAAAAATAAAATTAATATAATTAAATACTCTTAATAATGTATATTATTAATTAATAACATTTATTTTTGAATATTTTTTATTTTTCTTTAAATTTTTTTATGAAACTAATGCAATTGGAATCAAGTCAATTGAAGTTGGTGTATGCCTTGAAGAAAATCACAGAGATTATCTCATTATTTAAACACTGTATAAATTTTAAGTGTAATAACAAGTGAAGGTCATTTTGGTCATTTTTTAGTTTTATTCGTTGGCTTATTTATATAGTAATATATTACATTTAACCTTTTTTGCTCCTGTTTTGTATTATTTTACTATTTTCTGTAGTTTTATGTGTATTTGTCCAGGAATTATGGCCTAAATTTGAGTATAATGTGATTAATCATAAATTCATCAATCAACCCTCTTTTCCTACATATACAAGCAAATCACTTGGAATATGTAAGGGGGTTGCCGTCACAACCCTTCATTATCCACCTCCCTCTTTTCTCCATCAAATGTCATGTCGCATATTATCAACTTATAATATTGGATAGTTAGAGAATCTAAACCCAAGGTAACTTGTTAAAATGTATTAAATGCAAGAGGAAATTCTATAAGTAACTTTACAATCAAACATGTTGGACTGGTAAGGCCTTGGTGACCCATTAATGCAACAAAAGTTATTGAGTTCTCATGTCCACCTAAATTGAATATTTCATAATCTACTTAAATTAAGGTCCCTTTATATGATTAGGGTTTTGTACCATGGCCATATTGAATACCATGCATTAACGTGAGATATTAAATAACGATCTCCAATTTGAGAAAGATAAGGCAATCTTTCATCAAAAATGGATTTTCGACCCGACTTCTTGATGCATGTCCGCTGTATAGGAATATAGATTTTGAGATGTCGGAATAGTCAAGTCAAAGAACTAACTTGATGAGGTTGAGATAACCAAAGATCAGAATCATAACTGTCATGATCATGCACATATACTTTACCAAAGATAGATATACATCTATTTGTCGAAATGTGCACATTAGAGAGAACATTAGGATGAATTCCTAAACAAGGTTCATATTTTGGTGAGTTGGTGTGCATATGAGGACATATGAGAAATATGATCTCTCAAAGAATCATATTGGTTCATACTTGGTGAACCGGGAGACAGTGCTCACTCATAAGATATTTTGGGGTCAGGTAGAATTTCTTGCATGGTCGTATTTTTTATGCAATAAGACATGAATTAGAGATATTAATATATGCTTTTGGAAAGTATATGATTTATAGTTTTGATCAATTATCTATTGAGAAATCTAATTATACGTCTGGAAGGAGACAATCAAACTAAGGTTTGATCTTTGGGTATATCAAAAGTCTTCCAGTATGAAGGATGATGGAGTATTGGGAATACTCTGGGTTAACGCTATCTTAATAGATCATCTATCATGACACTTACATTCCGAAAGGTTATGAAACCAGATGAATTTTAGTGACTCCCCTTTCCAACTTTCAAAGCATGGGTATGCCAACCTAAATACCTCAAGTAGGATATGGGATCTCCCTTCCACTTTCATCAGATCTCAATAATATGAGAAAATGCAACTTTGGTGAAGGAAACATGAACTCTTTCCTCATTGCAAGTCCAACTTGCACTCTCAATTTGATCTTGACACCAGAGCCCATCTCTTCTAAGGTGATGTTGACCTGCTGCCAATTGAACCGACCGTCAACATGAATAAAACCCGCTATGCACAATTCAGTATGACCTCAATTATATAGGTAACATCCTTGAGATCACTAACATGAGTTTAGAATTATCTATTAAAGTGTGAATGTGATCCTCAAGTCAATATAGCATGAGACATCCTTTTTCAAGTCTGATTTGATAGAAGACAACATTTACGGGCGTGGGGATGCACCGCATACTTCCTGCAATCCAACAAGATGGTCTTGGACTCATTGCTCCCGATTTCATTATACAAAATCATCCATCTTAACATGATCTCGTAGAACGAAAGATAAAGAAACTTTCATTAGGTTGATCAAACTGATCCAGAAGCGTAACAACATGGTTATCCACCATTAAGTGTATGATCCCCACAAAGGGACAACCATGTTACACAAGGGAAATTATCCAACATTAAGGGCATTATACGATGAGAGGACGTCCTAGAGAGAGCGTGAATAGAGAGCTGTTTCTCCTTGGAATGAATTGTCTGATGAAGGTAGGGTCTGCCTCTCCTTATATACTTTTTCGGACCATTAGGATTTCAATCCTAATTGTTGAATCAATGGCTAGGTAGACCTGCCAACAGGCTAAGGGCTCGCCCGCCCAGCCCACTCATGGGCCGAGCTTGGGCTATGAGATTTGAGCATGGGTCGACCCAGCCCGCAAAAAATAAAAAATATATAAATATAAGTAGAATAATACATGTATTAATATGATACACTTCAAGTTTTTCATATGTGACACCGGTTTTAAATAAAATTTAATAGTTTGCATGCCAAGTAACATGTAAACTACTTATATTAGATATATAAAGTATAAATGATATTAATAAAATCATTTATACATATAAATACCATTAAAAAATCAATGGGAACAGAATGAAATGGGCCAAGGGCTGGCCCATGGTGGGCTTTGGACAAAGGTTTTTGAACCTCGGCTCATTCGACCCGGCCCATGGTCCGACCCGACATGCATTTTGGCCTGGTCTATGGCTAGGATTAAAGTATATCATAATCGCTTTTAGGATTGGAGTTAATAATAATTATCAATTAAAAATCTATTTAATCATGTCAATAAATAAAATAATAAGTAATTAATAAAAGAAAAATAATTAGGATGCAATTAAAAATTGGAGACATCCACTATTATTGTTACAACCATGGACACCCCCCTTTTTATGAAGCTCCTTTTTATTTTTCTTTTATAATATAATAGTTGCAATACTTCAAAAACCATGAAAAATTATATGTTTATTAATTTATTTTGAAATTCAATTATCAATAATAGTTCCAATTTATTTATGATAATTTCAAATATGCCATTGACAAATATGAATCATATTCATCGATCTAAAACTAAATGTATATCATATTTACATTTGTTATATAACGTGAATCCAATTCATATTATATTAATTTGTGAAACCTATTCGCAATCAAGTTTCAATCGGATATTGTGGATCTTATCCACACTATCCATCATTATTGTGGGTAGTACTATCAACATTAATCTTATTGAAGATAATTAAATCCAATTTAATTATCTCGAAATCCTCTCTGTACATATCCAAAAATAATGTGCATCATATCCACATTGTTCTTGGATAACTATGGATAACACTATCCATGTTAATGTTACCCAAAATAACTAAATCCAGTTTAATCATCCTAAGTTTTCCATTTCCTCAATGGATTCAAAATCACTTAACAATCCTATTTCTCATAATTATCTCTTCAGGAACATTTCTCAAACTCCTTTGAGGATTGTGTACCTTCTCCGTGGATACTTAGAGATAGGGTTAGGATGACTATATATCCATGTACAATGACTTGGATAATGATATGTAAACTCATACCCATGCCAAGAAGACCTCTCAGAAATTTATGATCATGTCAGATAAAGTACCCAATCTTCTTATCGTCTCTGAATCCAATTCAGATCAATATTCATCATATTGAATAAAATTGGATAACTAGTTCACTGAGATGATTCACTAGAATTCAAACTTGTTTCATCACTCCCTCTAAATGGACAAGTCATGGTATACAATCTTACCCTTAAGTATTCCTAATACTCATACATCCTACATACCGGAAGACTATGATTAAATCCGAAATTCTTCCTATTTTGGACTATCTCCTTCATGATTTTATTGATAAGTTTCTCATTCGATCATTGGGAGTTGGTATCAATCGTATGTTTTTTAAAAGCATATATCATACCTTCATATCATATCTCATTTGCAAAATAAGATGACCCACATTAGAATTTGATTTATCCCAATATCTCATGAGCGAACTCTTGTCTTCTGATTCAATAATGAACATGTATGATACCTTTGAGAGACCGTATTGCTCATATGCCCTTGTATGCAGACCAACACACATGTGTATAGACCTTGATTAGGTCCTCAACCTAATGATCTGCCAATTGTACATACTCAGACATTTAGTGATACATATGTCTTAAGTCAGAGGATGCATGCATGTATCATGACAACATGCAATATAGGTCTTGGTAATCTCTATCTCACTAAATCAACTCTTTAACCTAACTTATCTGATACCTCTGAATCTCTATTACTACGTAGAGGACCTGTATCAATACATCGGTTGGGTGCCAGCCTTTAGAATAAGGATTGCGACCTCCTTCTCATGCTGGAGATCCTTTCTTGATAGTCACTTGATAGTGCGGTTGAGTCCTCAATCTAACCCTTTAGATATTCAATCCTGCACCAACCTCTATGATCCAATATTTGGATCACCAACTGTATGCTATCGAGATGATCATGGTACATAACCTTAATTGTACGGAGGGACCTGTTATACAAATTATATATTCTTCATTTCAGATTTAGAAGTGATTTGCAATAACTTTTATTGCATAATGGCTCACCGTGGGCACTCATGTTCAACATTTATACCTTTGAATCATTAATGCTAATTTATAAACTATCAAAAATATCATCAAAAATAAAATAATATAATTAATTACTCTTAATAATATATATTAATAATTAAAAACATTTATTTTGGAATATTTTTTATATTTCTTTAAATTTTTTTATGAAACTAATGCAATTGGAATCAAGTCAATTGAAGTTGGTGCATGTCTTGAAAAAAATCACAAAGATTATCTCATTATTTAAACACTGTATAAATTTTAAGTGTAATAACAAGTGAAGGTCATTTTGGTCATGTTTTATTTTTATTCGTTGGCTTTTTTATATAGTAATCTATTATATTTAACCCTTTTTTGCTCATGTTTTGTATTATTTTACTACTTTATGTAGTTTTATGTGTATTTGTCCTGGAATTATGGCTTAAATTTGAGTATAATGAGATGAATCATAAATTCACCAATCTACCCTCTTTTTCCAACATATACAAGCAAATCACTTGGAATACGTGAGGGGGTTGCCGTCACAACCCTTCATTATCCACATCCTTTTCTCCAATCAAAAGTCATGTCGCATATTAACTTATAATATTAGATAGTTAGAGAATCTAAGGGAATATTAGCTTGTGGAGTCACCCAAGGTAACTTGTTAAAATGTATTAAATGCGAGAGGAAATTCTATAAGTAACTATACAATCAAACATGTTGGACAGGTAAGCCCTTGGTGACCGATTAATGCAATAAAAGTTATTGTGTTCTCATGTCCACATGAATTAAATATTTGTGAATGTACTTAAATTAAGGTCCCTTTATATTATTAGGGTTATGTACCATGGCCATATTGAATACCATACATTAACATGAGATATTCAATAACGATCTCTAGTTTGAGAAAGATAAGGAAATCTTTCAATAAAAATGGATTTTCCACCCGACCTCTTCATGCATGTCCTCTACGTAGAAACATAGATTTCAAGATGTCGGAATAGTCAAGTCAAAGAACTGACTTGATGAGGTTGAGATCACTAAAGATTAGAATCATAACTGTCATGATCATGCACATATACTTTGACCAGAGATAGATATACATCAATATGTCTAAATGTGCACATTAGAGAGACCATTAGGATGAATTACTAAACATGGTTCATATTTTTGTGAGTTGGTGTGCATATGAGGACATATGAGAAATATGATCTCTCAAAGGAATCATATAGGTTCATACTTGGTGAACCGGGAGACACTGCTCACTCATGAGATATTTTGGGGTCAGGTATAATTCCATGCATGGCCATCTTGTTTATGAAATAAGAATGAATTAGAGATATTAATATATGCTTTTGAAAAGTATATGATTAATAGTTTTGATCAATTATCTATTAATAAATCTAATGATATGTCTGGAAGGAGACAGACAAACAAAGGTTTGATTGTTGGGTATATCAAAAGTCTTCCAGTATGAAAGATGATGGAGTATTGAGAATACTCGGGGTTAACACTATCTTAATAGATCATCTATCATGACACTTACATTCCGAGGGGGTAATGAAACCAACTGAATTTTAGTGACTGGTGAGCGACCTGTCGACTAGGGTTAAGTAACAAGAATAAACACAGGTCATTGCGACCCCAATCAAAAGGATAAAGCTCAACAAGGAAAATTCAGACCACACAAATAAAACAAGCAAGCACAAAAATTAATGTTAGCATTCTCTGCTATTTATTTAACCTGGTATAGCGACCCGGGTCGAACTCAAGGATCACAGAAATGTACGAAGTAGCCAGAATTCAGAGGAATAAAAACATATTTTGGTGGTTTTTAATTTGTAATATTTTTTTATATTTTTAAAATGAGAAAACAAATAAAAAGAACAAGGCAAAAATACGCTTTAATAATTTTTCTTTAGACTAAAAATACTCAAAAATCAGAAATAAAATTGTTTTTATATTTTTCAAATATTTAGATGTTTTTGATTATTTAATGGTATTTTTCTGATTTTTATCTGATTTCATAAAAAAATGAATAAAAGTAAAACAATGAAACAATGCAAACCCAAGACAATATTACAAGTTAAAAATATCTAAAATGCCCTAATGCCCTGGGATGCAATTTTATGAAAATGTAAATAAAAAGATTTAACTACAACAATTGAAACAAGCAGATAGAAATTTTTATGGAATTTTTAAGACCATTTTAATATTTTTATGTATTTTCTAAAAAAGACAGGACACTTTTTAAAGGTTTTTTATTTTTAGAAAATATCAAATAAAATCTAAATTAAGTACGAAAAATTATCATAAATTTTACATGTTAACGAGAGCTAACTATAATTTTTATGAAATTTTTGGAGTTGATTTAATAGTTATTTGATTACAAGGAGGTAGAAATAATATTTTAGTTTTATTCTATTCAAAATAATTATTTACAAATATAAGTAATTTGTACAATATAGAGTATGCCCTATCTCTCTCTACTTATTTTGTTTGGCGATCAGGTTAAGGCTTGACCTTCTCTTGGGGTTCGGGTCATTATGTATTTATTCTAAATACCTCCTTCCCTTTTCTTTTCCTTTATTATTTTATTTTTACACAAATACATGCTAAATATACAATGTTAACACATGCATGGTGAATGCTAACTTTTTGTTTTTACACCTATTTACATGATGCTTTGCCGAGATAAATAGCTAAAATAAAAGAATAAAAAGTGAGAATCAGGGAATCATCATCCCCTCTATACTTTACCTTTGCTAGTCCCTTAGCCAACACTTATTTGAAAACGAAGTGAAAAAGAGAAGAAAAGAAAAAGAAGGAGAATCAAGGTTGATTACTGAACTTGTCTTCATTAAATTGAAGTATGTAGCTCACTCAGACCTTTGGATTATTAGTTTGTCGGAACCTTATTTGGACATACATTTAAGACTTAACATCCTCTAAGTTACACCAATCTATGGTCAAGACTCCTCGATAATCTAGATCAAAACAAGTTTACATACACAAACTCTAATGACCATGAATCTTTTCTTGTATGGTATAAGTGATATGTAGCTCCCCACCTCAGAAATGACAAGGCAATAGCCTCCCTCAACAAGGTAACTCTAATTCCCTAGTCTAGCAGCTCTTTCCTCGAGGAGCGGGATATTCCCTTCTAAGTTCAAGTTCAACTGGCTCAAGAAGAGGGGGAAAGAAGAGAATGGACCGTGGCCAGTGTAGCCACGTACCCTTGGGAGCCCAACCAGTGTAGTTGAGTCTCCCGCTGCAAGCTTCATGAGATGAGAAGGTGTAACACAAGCTTTATTTTATTTGGCTATATACACTCCGACATGCATTTCATTTTCTATCACGCCTGCCACTTTTTTTGGAGTTTTTCTTCTTTTGCACACATTTTTTTGACGTGCATATGTACAACATATCTACATGGTGCAACATATATAAATAAGGACTTTTTCTTCTTGAGCTAGTAGACTATCCCTCTTTTGAAGTATTATTGCAACCCACAACTCCTGTCTCTAGACCTCAACACCGCTAGACCAAGTTGAGACGCACTTCCCTCCCTAAAGGAAGATGAGAGGTTCCGCCTAGAAGTATTACCCTCGTATGCTACCCCAAGCCAAGGAAAACTACCTCCTCACCACCTCATCCGTGTGGAGCTGAGTGTAGGGTGCTGGTCTAAGTATAGCCATTGTTTGTGAGAGTCATGTATGCGTTGTTAAGTATTCAACTTAGACTCATCAAGATTATATGTGAACATAGCCTAGTGGACTCAAAGAATTAAGTCACCAATGGACCTGAAAAGTCTTAACCCAAAATCCTATGAGGTTCCTCCGAGAATTAGGTGGATTGAGGTCTTAACCAAGCTCCATTTTCCAATTTAATTCTAGACTAGTTTAAATGTCAACTATGACTCAGAAGAATATACAAGTATATACAAAAATCTTTTTATGAAAAGTTTTTGAAAATGTGTAAAATTCTTGAAAATGTTTGAATGCATGCATGAATGCATAAGTTTTGCAAACTGTTTACAAACATTTACACAGGGATTTTTGCACACTTTTATTTTTCAAACATTTTACAAAAATTTTGTACTATATGCATAGTTTTGATACAAAAATATTTATAAACTTTTCACAAGCAAAATATTTTTACAAACATTCGTATAAAAATAATTTTTATAAATAGCTATGTATGTGCAAGAAAGAATTTTATGTACATGGAAATTTAAATTTTTTTGTGATTTTTTAATAAGTGATTTTTAGCCATTTTAATTATTAACACACTTACTCAAAGTACGAGTTATGGCTAAAGTATATATAATAAATATACGACTCCCCCTATACTTAGCTCGAACGATGTCCTCAGAGTGATCAAAGAGCGGTGAAGAAGACATAACTCATGCTTAATATAGGGAAGTGAAAAGGAGGGCTATACTACAATGATGACTAAAAGGATAGAATGAATAGAGCTCGGTGATTCCCCCTATACTTAGGATCAAGTAATCCTAAGTATAGCAGACTATACACAAGGGGAAAACCGAGTGAGAGAATGTACATGGTCTACCTTCCCTACACTTAGGGTAAAATATCCCTAAGTATAGGCAACAAAACAGAGATTAAAAGAATCAAAAGAACAATAAAAAATCTGACACCCCCATACTTAGGGTAAAGTACACCCCAAGTATAGCATAATCACAAGATGTAGATGGGATGTTAGATTAAAGAATGAGATGATATGTACATCTGTATCTATACAAGGCGGAAGACAGTGATAATCAAGCATGAGATGCAACTGATGCGAGTCAAAGACCACATCTCATGCAAAATGAATCGGGACGACGTCAAGAATCAACAGATCATGATCTAGATATGGCTTGAGGCGCTGACCGTTGACGAGAAAGGTGGACTCAGATAACATCTCAGATATGTTGATACTACCATTGTCATGCCACTTTCGGACCAGGTATGGTACCTACCACTTAATCTGTAATTTCCTTGGAAATAGTCTAAGCCTAGCATCAAACAACCATACTCTCTGATCTAGCTCAAACTGCTTATGACTGATATGAGAAACATGCCATATCTTCACTCGCTCCTTATACTGTAGGTTGTTTGAAAAGGCTGTGTTTCTAAGCTCTTCCAGGGCTACCAATTCTGCCTTCCCTTGATCACCAATACTCTCTGGATCCAATAATATATCAGTGACAACCCATAATGACTTATGCTTAATCTCAATAGGTAAATTGCATGGCTTGCCATAAACAAGATGAAAGGGAGATGTACCCAAAGGAGTCTTGAAGGAAGTTTAATATGCCCACAAAACCGAGTCCAAAAGCTGTGATCAATCCTTTCGGTCTGGTCGGACTACCTTTTGCAGTATCGTCTTGATCTCCCTGTTCGATACTTCAGCAATACCATTGGTTTGAGGATGATATGGAGTAGCAACTTGATGGTCTATGCTGAACTCGTTAGCAAGGGCCTTTACCTTGTCGTTGATAAAGTGAGACCCCCCATCAGATATCAATACTCCATGCACCCCGAACCGTGAAATGGTATTCTTCCTAAAAAATTTGCAAACAGTCTTAGCATCTGCGGTTTGGGCAGGAATGGCCTCAACCCAACAACTCACATAATCCACAGCCAACAGAATGTACTCAAATCCCCGACTCTTAGGGAATGGACCCATGAAATCGATGCCCCATGCGTCAAAAACCTCACAGAAGCGAATGGGCTGCATCAACATCATCTCACACTGTCCACAAGTGCCCATCCTCTGACAGTCAGTACACCTCTTCACGAATTCATCAGAATCCTTGAAGAGGGTAGGCCACCATAGGCCAGATTGGAGCACTTTCTGTGCTATTCTCCTCCAAGAATGATGTCCTCCTCCCTTAAGCTTATGGCAGTATGTGAGGACGTTGTGGTGCTCCTTCTGAGGAATGCAACGACGCCAGACGCTATCCCCTCCTTCATGATAAAGTATGGAATCCTCCCAGTGGTAGGACTTGACCTTCACAAGGAAGGTCTCAAGTCACTGCGTGGGTCAACCTTGTGAAACTTTCTTGGAGACGAGATAGTTCACAATGTCGGCGTACCATGGGAGAGAGGCGATAGCGAGGATCGCCTCATCTGGGAAGGTCTCTGTAATGGGATCAGTCTGCTCAGATTCCTCAAGATTTTCCAAACGGGAGAGATGATCTGCCACCACATTCTTGACTCCATGTTTATCCTTGATCTCAATGTCAAATTCCCAGAGTAGAAGGATCCATCTAGTTAGTCTCACTGTGGCGTTCTTCTTTGCCATGAGATACCTGATGGCAGTATGATATGTATAGATAGTCACTTTGGATCCAAGAATATATGATCGGAATTTGTCCAAGGCAAAAACTACGACCATCATCTCTTTCTCCGTAACCGTATAGTTCCGCTGCACATCATCCAATGTATGACTAGCGTAGTGAATGACAAATGGTACTCTATCTCTCCTCTATCCTAGCACGGCCCCCACAGTAAAATCGAAGGCGTCCACCATGATCTTGAATGGAAGAGACCAATCAAGAGGCTGAAGGACATGAGCCTCAACAACTAAGCTCTTGAGGGTCTCAAATGATGCAAGACACTTATCATCTATAATGAACTCGGTGTCTTTTCTTAGCAAATCAGTAAACGGTCGGGCAATCCAGCTGAAGTCATGAATGAAATGTCGGTAGAAATCGACATGCCCCATAAAAGATTGTAACTGTCGCAAGTTAGACGGTGGATTGAGTTTCTTGATGATATCCACCTCGGCTGGATCAACCTCCATGCTCCTGTTGGATATGATATGACCAAGCACCATCCCTTGAGTCACCATGAAGTGACTCTTCTCCCAAGATAAGACAAGATGAACCTCTATACAATGCTGAAGAACACGATCTAGGCAGTCAAGATAAGCGTCGAACCCATCACCGTAGACCGAAAAGTCATCCATGAAGACCTCTAAACAGTCACCCACATGTCCGAGAATATTGACAACATGACCATTTGGAATGTCACCGGGCCATTACATTGACCAAAGGGCATCTGCCTGAAAGCATAAGTCCCAAATGGGCAGGTGAATGTCGTTTTATCCTGGTCTTCAGACGCTATAGCCACCTGATTGTAGTCGGAGTACCCGTCAAGAAAATAGTAGTGATTCTTCCCAGCTAGCCTCTCTATAATTTGATCAATAAAAGGCAACGGGAAATGATCCTTCTTGGTGGCATGATTCAATCGCTTGTAGTCCATATAGACACTCCAAGAAGTGGGTACCTAGGCAGCTATCTCCTCTCCAGACTCACTCACAACTGTAGTGATGCACGTCTTCTTGGTCACCACATGCAATAGACTAACCCATTTGAAGTTGGAGATGGGGTAGATAAAATCGGTGCTCCACCATTTCGATATTTCCTTCATGACCACCTCTCGAAGATTCGGGTTCAACCATCACTGCAACTCACGCGACGGCTTCGCATCCTCCTTGAGATAGATATGGCAGGAGAACAGGGCCATACTTATCCCTTGGAGATTAGCTACGCTCCATCCTATTACCTTGTCGTTTCTTTCAAGAACCTCCATTAGACTAGATTCTTGCCCTCCAGTCAAATCTACTGAGATAATGATTGGGTACATCTCATGCTCATCTGCAAGGAATCTATACTTCAGTGACTGCGGTAAAGGCTTCAATATAAGACAACTGGGAGTTGGCAAATTTGGACTCTGAAAAGTCTGAGTGAATGGAACCAGATCTGAATAAGAGAACTCTCGCTGATCATGCAAAACTGGCAAAGACTACCCTGCTGGTGTATCTGTACTCGATGCTGGCATGGTCTCCACCCTAGCTGCTTGCTCTGTGGAAATCAAACAAGGTAACAAATCATCAAATTCTGCCCAGTCTATGTCTGAATCTGAGGGATCTGAATCAGAATCACAAGATCTATACTCTTCCTCGATATCCTGCATGCAGTCGTCAACCTCAAAAGTGTCCTCAGCCAAGAGTGTGCTCTCCGAACTCTCCTCTGTCGGAAATTGTGAATCCCAACATCTGCTGGTGAGAGATGGGCTCGTGAAACGGGATCGGACCAAGCGACTTCATCATCAGTGATCACAAAGTCACACTCCTAGTGGATGTATCGCTCTACCTATGTAGTCTGCTCTGCATCGATGAACTGCTCTGAGTAAGTCGAGTCTCGAACTCTGGTCTCCCGATCATCTCTATTTGTATACTCTCACCCTCAACGCGAAAGTATACCTTCCCATTATCATGTTCGAACACCGCCTTGGCTGTGGCCAAGAATGGTCATCCTAGAATGATGGGGGTATCAGTCACAAACTCAAGGATCTCCATGTCCAACACAACAAAGTCCATGGGGAATTTCAAGTTCTGAATTATGACGACCACGTCCTTTAACAACCCCTTCGGCTTCTTGATAGATCTATCAGCAAACTGAAGGATTGTCCTACTCTGTCGAAGAGGGCCAAACTCGATTACGTCGAGTAAGGCTGCCGGAAGGAGGTTGATGGAAGAGCCGATGTTTAATAGAGTACGGTTGAATCTCTCCTCATGTATGTGGCGTCTGACATAGGGAGCTCCTGCATCTGGCCTCTTGGCTGGCAGACGGTTCTGAATAGCGAAGCAGGTGGCACGGGTCAACACATGGATTTTTGCCTGATGGTTCCTCCTCTTCCTGCGGATAATGGTCTTCTCTCTCAAGTTCTTTTGGAAGATAGGGATGTGCTCGAGTGCCTCCTATAGAGTCAGCTGTATATGGAATCTATCAATCATCTGTTGGATGAACTGTAATCACTGATCTTTTTTTGGATTTTCTTTTTATTCCCCTTCGCCAAGCAGAGTGCTAGAGGGAGGGGGATGGCTGGCTCCTCCTCAGGTAGAGGACTAGGAACAAGTTCCTGCTGCTGAGAGGGTACGGAATTCGTACAAGTATCATCAAGCATCACATATGGACTCGAAGATGAAGAAACCTTTCCTTTATTAATTTTTTTATTGTTTTTCATTTAATCCCAAGTTACATGAAATGAAGGTGACACAATTGGAATAAAAGGGGTGGCATCAGTTGCACCCACAACATCGGGCTGTGCGACATCATCACCGCGCTCTGGCTCAGCATCATGAAAAGTGATGGCATCAGTACCACTTTCTACATCTGGAGAAATAACAACCTTAGTACCGTCGGCTAGATCAACATCATCCTCGGTGACGTCAGCACCACCGTCATCATCATCATTAGCGACATCAGCACCACTATCCTCCTCGTCTGGCGCTCTTGAATCCTCGTGGTGTCGTCGCTCAGACGAGGCACCGCCAGCTGGCATCCTATCACTCCTAAGTGACATAAAATCATCATTAAATGTATACAAAGCAATGACACCCAATAAATCACTAGGAGTGGTGGTCTTTATAAACCGTACCTGCTCAGACTTCCCCTTGAGGTCGCGTTGGGCTCAATTTGAGCAGGTATGGCGGCCTTTCCCTTGATGATCTCCCTCATCTCCTGGCGAAACTCGTCCATCTCCCACATAAAGGATGCATGCTAGTATGAGAGTAGATGGTCTAATTCATCAAGGGCTAGGTTTTCATAGGCTGTCCCATGAGAACTAGACAGGTTGCCTCACTGAAAGGGAAGCGATTGTTGGAACTGGTGAGGGGAAGGTTGAGAATATTGCTGCCAAGGTTGCTGCTGGTGCTGCCTCCACTGCTGTCCCTGCTAGTAGGGATGAGGACCTGACTGGTACTGGTAGAATGGCTGTTGGGAGTAATGGGGCTGCTCTGAGGCTGGTTGGACTGCCCACTAGGAGCTGGAGGTTGTTGTTGGGATGAGGTGCCTTCGGTAGACCACCTGAATCCAGGATGATCTCTACGGATCCCAGGCTGTTGTCGGTCATACCAAATCCCGTTGACTTCCATCAACGGCTCCTGCTCGTATGGGGACAGGGGAAGACCTGCCAGTGGCTTATCCTGCTGGTACACCACCATCTGGGTCTCCTGAGATGGTGGTGGCTGAGAGTATTGGTGCTGCAACTGCTAGACCAGCTCCACCTGGATGTGGTGAACCTGTCAGTACTGGGAGGAATGCTATGACGAGTGCTGCTACTTGGATCAGCCCGCGACCTAAGACGGGGCTGAGAAGCTGTCTGTGCCTCCTGGAGACACATGATCTGGGACTTCAAGTCACTCAGGGTCTATGCCAACAGGTCAATCTGCATCAAGACCTGGCACTGCTTCTTCTCGATGATCTCGATGCGATCTAGCTTCTCACTGATAATGCCCATGTCAGCGGTTGACGACTCTGCCTATGCTGCTGTTGACAAAGAAGTGGATGGACCCGCATCAACCCGTGATATCCTATGATAGGTCACGGTCTAGGGTGGAGCTTCCCTTGATTGTAGAGCCTAGTCTGGGACACCACTGTATAGTTCTCAACCATCTCCTCATAGATGGCCCAGACCTGATCTTCATCCTTGGCGAAATAGGAACCCCTACAAAAAGCTTTCACAAGCCCCTACAGCTCCGGTGTCATCCCACAAAAGAAGATCTGTACTAAGTTGGGCTTGGAAATGTCGTCATGTGGACACCGGTCAATGAGCTCACGGAATCGATCCCACGCCTCATGGAACTGCTCGTTGGGGATCGTAGAGAAATTGTTGATCAGAGCTTGCACTACATTCGTCTGGTCGAGTGGGTAGTATTTGTTCAAGTACTCAGTCTGGAGCTACTCCCACAAAGTTACATATCTCCCTAAATGCTTCAGCCAGTAGGTCGCTCTGTCGATGAGGGAGAATGGAAACACCATCATCCTGATGGTATCCTTATCTACGAATCTATCATGGACAGTGCTGCGGATCATCTCGAACTCCTGTATATGTAGATGCGGCTCCTCGGTGGCAAGCCCATGGAACTTGGGAAAGAGCTGAATGGTCTGGGAAGGGAGCTTGAAGTTTCCCAGAATCGCCGAAAGCTGGATCCAACAGTGTGTAAGGGTCGCACTAGGGTTGTGCAACTCCCTCATCGATCTGGCTAGTCGGACGGGCTTCTGTGGCTCCTCTGGTTGTCCTCCATCTGCTCCTCCATCCTCTGGAATCTCTCCACTGCATGCTCGGTGTGGCTCTCTCATGTCGGCTTGCATCTGTGCTATCTCTCTGCGCATCTCTGCCATGAAGGCTCCCTGGTCTCTAATATGCCTCTACATCATCTCCAGGGAGGCTAACAGTGTGTTGTTGATGGTGCCCTGATCTAGAACATACGTCGAACCCTTGGACTGTTCATTAGTGTTCTCCTCGCTAATGGTCATCTCGTGGGTCTCTGCAAAGGCAAAAGACCCGAATTCAGGTGTCGTCATATGAATAATAAGTTGCGCTGGTCTCTGCTCGGGCACCTTGGGATTGGAAAAAGGGTGGTCGAGGGGGAACATGGCGGAATCGAACTCGGGTTCGGAGAGCGGGTCAAGGCTCCCCATAACCTACCTAGATGAATGGGGCAGAGTGCTCGAGAGTAGTGCAACCAAAGGCTGCCTAAGACATCTTCGGATCATCATTTTGAACTGGAAGAAGTGCGGATGGGATCTGGAAAAAAAACAAGATCAGCAATCAAAACCCCAATTTCACCAACACAACGATGAGTTGATGACCGTGAAGGTTCGTTCGTTTATCTTATCAATTTTATTTAGGTGATAATTCAGTGTAGCAGGACGATTAAGCGAGCTGGTAGGAACCCGATGACCTCAAAAGACTAGCCCGACCCCAAAGCTAGATCTTTCCCAGCCAGTACGAGTTGCGGACCGTTTACCGGCTACCCTATCAACCCGATCTGTTAATGATGTCACGGTCCGCTTTACCAGTTACCGGAGAGATCCTCACTGGAGAATGACTAGCCTTGAAGCCAATAGTCTGACACGAGTTCAAGTGTGGCTCTATCCTAGTGTGCATGTCACTCTCTCACACAAGAAAACAAAACAATGAGGGGATGACTCTCCTAAGACAGATTTTTAAATGAAGTTTCTTTTAGGATCAAGTTTGTTTAGCAATCCCAATTGTATGGTTATCTCTTTTTAGGTCTTTTTCAATAATCAAACAAATGCCTAACAAATTTTTCGATCTCCTGATTATTTAAAGTCCAAAAACAGGGGGAGAAGTCAAAAAATCTGTTGCGCGATCAAAACTTATGATACATGCAAAGTAAAAAAGGCGTACCTAACTCCAGCACTCTACATGCAAAGTGATCCACACATAAATTAAAGACAGAAATGTAAACTAATCCAAATGATGCAAGAAGAAGATGACCATGGACGGGCAATTTCTATGATCGCGAAGAACAACAACTAACTGGTCAGAGAGAGAGGTCTAAGTCCAGTCTCTGATGCCGATCTGTTCCCACCACAACAGATCCTGCACGCGATGTATACGACCTCTAGCAGCACGTGACCTCTCAAGCGACCAAGTTAACTTTTTATTAATAATTTTTAATAAGGTCCAATTACGAACTATAGGTGCAGGCAAATAGTTAGGGATTGGACCTTAATGAATTACGTTACAATCAAAGAAATTCAAATTTTAAGGGCCAAATTCTTCGAGAATAAAAGGAAAGAAAAATGCAAATAAAACAAAACCAACGAAAACCACGGTGAGGTCCCCCGAGCACACCGGTGCTTGACGAAACAGACCCCGATATGCTAAGTCCAAAGATAGTATGAGTGTCCATAGTCTAAGTTATTACAAAAATGATAATATGCTGGAAAATAAAGACTACTCTATCCTATATAACTACTTTCCTCCTGGCCTCCTGCTCTTCCTCCAATGCAGTTATGCCTGTCGAAAGCTGAAACATCCTTGTGCGATCCCTCACACAAAAATCAAAGCAAAGAGAGTGTCAGAAAAATAGTTATATAAAATAGAGACAAAAAACAAAAACAAAATAAAAAGAAATCTGAAAAGACTACTAAGCCGTGCTCTCCAGCAAGGACGCCTTTCCGGTGAGTGACTTGTCGACTAGGGTTAAGTAACGGGAATAAACACGGGTCGTTGAGACCCCAATCAATAGACAAAGCTCAACAAGAAAAATTCAGACCACACAAATAAAACAAGCAAGCACAAAAATCAATGTTAGCGGTCTCCGCTATTTATTTAATATGGTATAACAACCAAGGTCGAACTCAAGGAGTACGGAAATGTACGAAGTAGTCGGAATTCAGAGGAATAAAAACATATTTTTGTGGTTTTTAATTTGTAATATTTTTTATATTTTTAAAATGAGAAAACAAAATAAAAGAACAAGGCAAAAAAAGCTTTAATAATTTTTATTAAGACTAAAAATACTCAAAAATGCATTTTAGATATTTTTAACTTGCAATTCAGATGTTTTTGTTGATTTTATAGTATTTTTCTGATTTTTATATGATTTTATAAAAATCAAATAAAAGCAAAACAATGAAATAGTGCACAACCAAGACAATATTGCAAGTTAAAAATATCTAAAATGCCCTAATGCCTGGGGTGTAATTTTATGAAAAAGTAAATAAAAAGATCTAACTATAGCAACTGAAATTATTTTTTTTTATTTTTTATATTTTTTAATGATTTTATAATATTTTTAGAGTTTTTAAATTTTTAGGGTTTTTATAAAAGATAATGCAACAAAAATTGTGTTTAAATGAAAGCACACAAAAAGAAGTGCACATAAATTCTTATGGAATTTTTAAGACCATTTTTATATTTTTATGTATTTTCTAAAATAGACAGGACACTTTTTAAAGGTTTTTGATTTTTAGAAAATATCAAATAAAACTAATTAAGTCACAAAAATTACCATAAATATTACATGTTAGCATGATCTAATTGTAATTTTTATGGATTTTTTGGAGTTGATTTAGTAATTATTTGATTAAAAACAAAAATACACATCTCACATAGACCTATATGTGATTATAACAAAGTTGCAGGCCAAATAATAACACTCTTAAAAGCTTAGGGCCTAATATTGCAAAAATCCCATATCAACACGCGTACTACACGTGACACAAGCTTAGAGGGACATAAGTGCAAATACTATTAATAAACATTCAACCGGTAACAACTCAAAAGTTCAAGGCATAACATGCAAATACCCCACAAGGTCACGTATCAGGCCACATGCTACATATAAAGAGGGACTGAAATGCAAATACAGAAAACATAAGGTCCAAACTGCAAAATAATTTTACTACAACTTTATTCTCTGGACTAACTAACAAAGCATAAAAGAGCGGGAGAAATTATGCAAAATACCCCAAAGCACGTGAGGGATGCGTGGCGGCTCTGACGGTCCTGATCGTCCTTTACGCAGAGATCTGACGGTGGCGAGAATGTCAAGGATGTGCGATGCATATCCTCTGGTACAGTGTAGATCTGTCGGCTCAGGAAAAAGGCAATGAAGTGCAGTGCAGATTTGACACCTACTCTGATCGACCGTTAAGAATGGAGTGTGGCATACGATCACGATCAAATCTGGGATGGTAGAGCTCCTTATCGATGACGGAGAAGAGGCCTGGAAGAACTCGTTGGGGATGAACTTCAATGGTGGAGGGATCAAGATCCGCTACTCCTATGAAGTATCGGAGGAGTCTTGTGTCATCGTGGAAGCGATCAGCGTCTGATGGGGGTTCCAATGGAGGAACCAACGGTCGGGCGTACATGATGAAGGAGCTCCGCTGAGCAAGGGACTGTCCCACTAAGGCTCCCATAGTGCAAGGGTACCTACAACGCAAAGCTGGGACTCGGGGTTGCACTCTAGTCCAGGTTATTGAAGAAAGAAAGGAAAGAAGCGTAGATGGATGGCGGTCGAGGTCTCCGACGAACATGAGAGAGGGAGACCGAGCTTAATCTCAACTCGATGGTAGAGCTGTAGGGTGAACAGGCTGTGGGCAAAGATGAAGGGTCATACGATGAGTCGATTTGAATGGATGGGTATGAATATCGGGGCTCCGACCAGCTGGTCGGAGCAAATGGATGTGCGACAACACTAGATGGGAAGAATGAATCGGACTGGAAACAGGAGGCGAAATGGGTAGTACTTGTGGGTCGAGATGATGTCAGGAACTTCCGTCGAAGATTAGAGTCAAGGTTATGGCCTCAACCTCGTTGCGGAAAGCGGGGAGTCTGCTCGCGACGGATCTCCGACCACGAAGGGTGAGATGCGTCGTCACTGCACCAAACCAAGCTCCAAGGGGCTCTCTGAGCAACTGTCACTCAGCTGGAGGTGGCTAGGGGTCGAAGTGGGAGCGAGGAACACGATACGATGCCAGGAGGTCGAAGGAGATGTTATATAGGCTTCCCAGGGGTGTGAGATGATCTGACAAAAGAGCGCAACCCTAGGAAGATCCACGCCTTCCTAGGGATTTACAGGGGTCGTAGATCCAAGAAGATGGCTCGGATGAAAAACCGGATCGAGAGGAGGTTTGATCCGACTGGGAAAAAGGGGAGAAAAAGGTCCGACGAACAGGGTCAGGTCGGGTCAAGACTGGAAGAGGGCGTTGACCCGAGGTCAACATTTGGTCCCGACCAATCAGGAAAAAGGAATTTACAAATTATTTGAAAAATCAATAAAAAATAGTAAATGACTTCAAAATAAAAGTGTAAGAAATAAAAAAATATTTATTATTTTTCAAACTATTTTTCTGTGATTTTTAATAATTTTTATGAAAAATAAATTAATCTATATACAATATAAAGTATTATATACATGTATAATATACCTATGTATTTTGTACAAGTATTTTTAATTAATTATTTTTGCATAAATACCCAATTTTGTATTTTATTTATTTACAATGTAATTTTTGGAGTATAAAATAATTTTTATTTTTATTTTTATTATTTATTTACATGTATATAATAATATGGAGTGAGGCATATATACATGTATTTTGTGCAAGTGAGAGAGGATTTTATTTTATTTTTCTAATTTTTCTTTTATTTTTAATATTATATACAAGGAGGTAGAAAGAATATTTTATTTTATTTTATCCAAAATAATTATTTAAAGATATAAGTAATATGTATAATATAGAGTATGCCCTATCTCTCTCTACTTATTTTTTTGGTGATTAGGTCAATGCTTGACCTTCTCTTGGGGTTCGGGTCACTCTATATTTATTCTAAATACCTCCTTCCTCTTTCTTTTCCTTTATTCTTTTAATTTTGCAAAAAATACATGCTAAATATACAATGTTAACACGTGCATGTTGAATGCTAACTTATTGCATTTACACCTATATACACGATGCTTTGCTAAGATAAATAGCTAAAATAAAAGAATAAAGTGTGAGAATCAAGGATTCATCAGTGACTCCACTTCATGTCTTAATGAAACCAGATCATCTATCATGACACTTAGATTAGTGACTTCATGTCTTAAATAATCACCTATATAATAATTAACTTCTCCTATTTTTATTTATTCTTTCACTAAATCTAAATCCAATAAAATAAAATCTATTATATACATATTACTAACATTAATAAAGGAAAAATGTTAGAAAAATACTAACTTGTATAATTGATAAATAAAACCAAATCCTAATTTTGAGACAAAAAGCCACAAAGTCAGAATCTCTCATATACAATGTCCTATGAATCCTACTCACTTTTGAATTAATGTACATTGAATTATCTACAAATCAAGACCAAATTCAAAGGAATCAGAGTTCATATGTGAAACTTGGGTTTTGGGTCCTCATTGTAAATTATAAATATCAACTAACTTTGACCTTATTATTTTATTTACAAAATTATCTCTTTTAAATTTTTTTAATTTTTTCTTTGATTTATGTTTTAATACAATGTGCAAAAATCCAAATCTAAAATGAATTAAAAATCAAAGAAAATGAGTCATACCGAGTCTGTATATGGTATCTGTACATAAATCACCTTTTTTAAATTTCTTTATTTTATTATTATAAAAATATCAAAAAAATAGATTAATATGTAAGTATTTATTATATTTAATTTTGATTTTTATCTTGTTTAAAAATAATAAAAAATGCAAAACCTAAAATTCGATATCCCGTGGACCTAGAACACCACCAAAAATACACATGTACATGTCAGTTCTTTTGGTTTTGATTCCTTCACGGAATTGTAGATCTCACAAAGACGGACAACTTTCATTGAAACTACTTTTTAATTTGACTTCATTTTCTTTTTTATTTTGATTTTTTAATTTATTTTCTGAATTTTATGGAGGCGACACATGGCAACTACAAGGAGACGCAGTGTAGCCCTCACTTAAGCCCTCTTAGACATCCTTAATCTGGGTTGTTGGATGATTCCCCCTTCATTCAATGGTCTCGATTAATTTATCTTTTCATTTTTTCTAATTTTAAAATTTTTCTCATGTTGTCATGTGTCTCATCCATGACCGTTCAATCTCGACTGATTGAACGTTCAGGGACTCTGCCTCCGCCATCACCATGATTCGCCCTCCGCACCACCACATCCTCTCTCGCTCCTGACCCCTTCCGCAAGTCGGCCCTCTCCTCCACATCGTCGTGCTCCCTTCGCTAAGCCCTAACTTCTCCTCTCCAAAACCCCTAACGTCGCGGTTGATTCAACTCATCTTCCATTATGCAAAGCTAGAGAGATCTCTTTCGAAGGTTTACAATGATAGCTATACCTCAATCTGAGCAAAGACCTCCATCTTCTAGGTGATATCTGATGATGACCTCTTCATCGTTGCAACCCCGTTCGTGTGGCTGCCAAGGTTCGACCCCCACCGCGATCTTGAGCAAAGACCAGAGCTGCGATGAGCTCCCTCCACCAGGCAATTCGTCCATCCTCCATTCCATCATTACTTCTAGTCCGTTGGGTACAACATATCTTCCACTTCTTCATCATCCTTTGTTGCTTTTCGATTTCTTCTTGTGTTCCAGTCGCTGCTCCAGATACTCAATTCCCCTGTCACCATCATCATCTCCCCCTTCTTCTTCATTGATCAACCCCCAAATTGATCCGAGTAACCGACCACTCATCCTTCCATCATACCCTTTCCACCAATCCATCTCGACTCATGTACAGGGTCAAGCTTGAAGGTTCACCCCTTTCTTTACACCGACAAGAACATCCATACTCGCCTCGATATTCGTCCCCTTTTGTTCTATTCGTATTATGCAGTGCCGTCCCATTCATGAAAAGCATCTCCTTCGATCCATCAATCGCCTGCAAGCTTTCTGCTCCTCAATCTTTCATCATCATAAGAAGCATGCACACAGAGATCAATCATTGAGTAACTTCATCGTTCAATAATCACCACCTCGATCGGGACCTATTCCATAACAGATGTTCCTCGAAGAAGAAAAGGCTCCTACTTCCCTCTGAATCTTCCTCCTTGGAGGAGTTGATCGCACAACATCTTCAGCCGAAGGCGAGCCCATTTGAACCCAAAGATCACAACTTTAGGGACTCATCGAGAACCTCATCCCCATCCTTATTTCTTGTTGGAGACACCCCATTACAGGCTTACCGATAGGTTGTGTGTCGACTGAAGGGGAGCCGTTGATCCTTGGCTCCTCCGTCGGCAGCCTCCAGATCAATCAATCACACCGCACTAGCCATCAAGCTTCAGCTCCTTTGCCTGGCCCTTTCATCCAAGGGAGGCACCAACCACCATCTATTACCACCCCGATCTTTTGATTTGATGGACTAGATCCTTCCACATCGCTCACCGGAGCCCACAACCTAGCCTCATCCTCGACACTACCTGAAGCAGTGTTTGCACGCCATGTTGAGGAGTGGATACGAACCACCTCCCGAACTACCTAACCGTATGTACTGCACGTGCCTGTAGAAATCATTTGCATAGCGACCCTCCAAGATCCTGTATATCTCTCCCAAGTCCTTGCCAACTAGTAGTCATGTGCAAGACATTCCTTCCTGGAAAAATTGCACAAGACCCCCTACAAGTCTACGTAATTAAAGAATCACATTTGTACGCTAGTCTTTTTGTTTTGAAATTAGTTTGTTAATTTGCAAATAGACCCTTGTATTTGTAATGTAATTTGGACCTTCATTTCGCATCATATTTAATTACAAAAATTGCATGTTTTTTGTTAATTAGTTCTATAACATGTGGTGATTCATTGACATTTTTGTAATCTTTGGGTGATTTATTAAAATTACTTGAGTGTAAAAATTGTGAATTTTACCCATCTGAGCTCCTGAAATTCATACAAAATTATTCTTATCTCCAAACATTCACCAAAAATCACAGTTTGAAGAGTTAATTAGTATCTTACATATGACAAAAATCATTTCATTTGCTTGTCTAATTTTCCTGAAATAAATTATTTTGTAATTTCTGTAAATAAATTTTAATTGACTATGAACATAATATTTCAAGATTTAAGATTTTTCTTAGATTACTACTCAGTAGATACATCTAGTTTAATTTTAATCATGAAAAATAGTTAGGTTTGCTATATATTAAAATTAATTTACTAAAAATCACACTATTTACATTTTAATTCTAGTAAACTTAGTTTGCAACCAAAAATTCCAAAAAAAAAACATTAGGATAATTTCATCATTTTTAACCATCTATCCAATTTCCGAAATTTTTGCATTCCATTTGCATGAAAATTTGCCTCAGAACCTCTAAACAAGATCCGTTTTTCATGCATGCATATTAAATCTAAAAATTCCATAAAAATGTGTTTAACGTGCATCATTGAATAATGTTTCTTGAAAAAAAATACAACTTTTCTAATTTGGATCAACTTTGCATTAAATTTAAATTGACTAAGTTTATTAATTTCCTTAGGGAATCTAGTTCATTTATATTTTCGCATTTGCATTCACATTGAGTAGAAAATTTCCAAAAGAATCTCCTAGAAAACCTAGTACCTAGGTTTTCTGAAAATTAACCTAAGGAGACAATTGCCTTCCTGTGATCGACTTTGGGCTTGCCCAAGTAAAAAATACAACACTTGTGCATTTAGCTCATTAATTCATTTAAGCGGTTTTTGATCGATCATAATTGCACGACTACAACAATCCATCAATTCGACAATATTAGTGAAGGCAAATTCAGTTGTTCACCTAGCTAACGGGACATGGTAAACACCATTAACTTTGTAAATTGAAGGATGGAAGTACCCCTCCTTCATTAAATTGAAGATAAAACACCGATTGCCAGTTGTTGGAGGTGGAATGATCGATCTCTGGGATGCATTCTTCTGCTACTCGACCGCTCTATGGGGATGGGATTGCTCGTTCTTGGATATGTGACAATCAGAACAGGGGTTCGATGGTCTAGACTAATAGGATCGGTGAAGACGGTGAGGTCAGGGCAAAGTTTAATTAAAGACGAAGAACTGGGGCGGAGATCCTCTTGATCTTAGCTTGCGTGATAAAGGTGCTTCTACTGATGAAGGTTTAAGGTGCAAAAAATTGGGCTTGAAGTAGATGGCTCTTGTGCTGGCATAGACTCGTCGTGTTCACCACTGTATGCTCAAGCGAGTTGGGTTGAATAGCTCCAGATGATGGTCGACGTTGTATATTGAAAGAGCCATGCTCGCGTAGTTCCAGAAGTCCCTAGAAATTGGAATCTTGGCTCGATTCAAAGGAATCAATAGAGGTTATTCTATGATAAAACCACAATCTTTCCAGTAGGAAATTCAAGGGCATAGAATCTCAAAGGTCAAACTTACCATTGGATTATTACAAAGAATCCCAATCTTCCAAGAATCCTGCAGGAGAAAAAATGTGCTTCTTGATTCTTTCTAGAATCTGAATAAAACTAAAGAAACATTCACATGCAATTCTAGTTTCAGATTTTTGCCTTCATTTTGAACTGATTCAACCACTTAGAACATATAAGATTTTTATTAAATTTAAATTTCATATCAGAAATTTATACACTTCAGAACTCAAATCAAAGAAGTTTCATATACATAGAGCACCTTCGTTTCCACAAGAATCATTCCCAAGTCACGATCGTGTATCCATAAATTCCTCTCCTTCACCGCCTCTTTGGCCACCCCTACTTCTAAGAGCATGACCGCCTCCTTGCTCTCAAGGATCTCTCCCATGTCCTCCTCCTGGACGAGATCCTCGCTGCTATCCAGTATCCATGACACCCTTCACACCTTCAACGTCGCTCCATGTGTCTGTCACCACATCACCTTCCTTGCTTCGTGCCCATGGTTGGTTCCAGGTCAAGTCTTTCACCTTTATCCCTAATGATGGGTGATGACTGTATCTTTGAATTCCTGATGGGTGCGACGATCTATGCTCCCATCATCCCTATTCCTTATCATAGATAGAAAGGAGAAGAGGATACTCTCAATTACTAGCAATCCGTATTTTATCTTCAATCTAACAGAGGGGGAGTATTTTCATCCTTCAATTTATAAAGTAATGGTGGTTGCCATGTATCGTTAGATAGGGTCCTCACTATTACCAAATTAGGAGATAAAGTACCATGTTGTTACTTTTGAAAGTTCGGGTATGTCTTTAAAATTGAGTATATTTTGATTATGGACTTTTGTGTAATTTACACTAATTATTACTATCATAATTACATTTCTACAAGGGTATAATTGTGAATATGATTCACAAATATTATTCAATAATTAGTATGAACAATTTATAATAATTAATATTTATATGAAATTGCTTTATATAATTATTTCAAGGCATTTATGTGAATATGATTCACATTAGATTTTAAACGTTAATTGGATTTACATTTTTCTTTGGGTTTATGAATAAGATTCATAAAATCTGATGATGTTCTCATAAATTCCCAATAATAATAGCAACAAAATTATCATTACGATAATGGAATAAATAACAACTTCAATAACAAATAGGACACGAGGGATATCCATGCTTAGAGAAGCATAGACGCCCACTCTTAGAATCTTAATGAGATTAGGATCTCCTATTTTTCTATTTATTTGTTGCTTTATTTTGGATTAACTAAAGGAGATAAATCAAGTCTTCTTTCTTAAAGGATAATGATTCAATCCTTGCCTTTGATCTACCATCTAAGTGATAAGAGAGAGGACGTCTACTATGAGGAGTAGGACTCCCCATGAATGCCCCCCGACTTCTATATAAGAGAGGAAATATCTTCTCTCCCAAACACACTTCACATCCATTGCTTCAAGAGTTGCCATGAAAAAAAGAGAGAAAAGAGATACCAAGACTCTTGCCTTGGTTGTTGTTTACTCGAGAGACAGGTCTAGTGACCTAACAAACTAAGTGACTAATCGCTGTGATTACCGACTCTCAGATAAGAAACAACTAACCCACAATATGACAAATAAATCAATTAATGCAAACGTGAGTTAAAATTCATTATAACTTAGATAAATATGTATGTATATGTATAAGTAGTCTGAGTTGTCAAACACTAAGAGCAAATAGTTTGGGTGAATAATTAATAATTAATAATAATGTACATATTTTTTTATGTTTTTGTTTTTCTTATATTTATGTGAGTTTTTAATTATATTTAGTTTTTTTGGATTTTTATTTTTTCTGTATTTTTTATATTTTTAAATGTTTAATTTTAAATTGCTTTTTATTTTTTCCCATTTTTTATTTCTTTTTAATTTTAAAATAAAATATATGATTATATATAATAATAATGGTAATATATGCTGCATAATTAATATATATGATATACAATATATCCAGGGTATTCTATTTTAAAATATGTTAGAATTTAATCAAAATACATGAAATAAAACATTTTTGTGTTTTTTATATTTTACGTTATTTTTGGTAATTTTTATAAGATTTTTACTTATTTTAGATATTTTTAAAGTAATAAATATAACAAAATAATGAACAGAATAATTACCTAAAATTGTTTTAGGTTTAATAAATATAACTAAGTCTAAAATTAACCTAAAATTATTTTTAATATATAGCATATATTATACAGAAAATCCAGAAATAAAAAGGTATATTTTTGGATTTTCTTTAAATTTTGTTGATTTTTATATGGTTTTAGGTTTTTTTATTTTTAAGTATTTTGTTTTGAATTTTTTAGGGATTTTTGGATATGTGGTAGAATATGCTATAATATATATATAATATTTTTTGGGGGAATTTTTGGAAAAGTTTTTCTAATTTTTATGATTTTTATATTTATATAAAATGAAAATGCATGTTTTTGGATTTTAATAAATAGGAAAATTAACTACAACGCCAAATAAAAATTATGTGTGTGCAAAGATGATATAAGGCATCTACATTAATTTTTCTACTGTTTTTGAAGCAATAAAACTATTTAATATGCACAAAATACAAGAAATAAAATGTTATAGGAACATAGACCTATCTAAAATCTCTAGAAACTTTAAATGCATTTGATAACATGTCCAATAACAAAAAGGTACCTTTGAAAATGTCGCTACACCTCATGTGGCACAACACATGAGGCAGAAGGACCTTTTTACAATGTTAGGGAAATACATGAGTCTTATTGCAAAATAACCTATTTGTTTTAATACACAATTAAATATTTACAAGACTAAATATTAAATCAAAAGGGGGAGGTCTTCTTTGAAATATACTTTGGAGTGGCACGGGTAGGCACGTGTGGCGCGATCCAACAATCAACGAGGCACTACGTAGCTTGATTCAAATCTTGATGGCCAGGGAAGCATAACATTTCATCTTTAAATGAGTGGCCAAGATCAGATCTGGGCCGCACCTTTGATTTGATCGTTGTGGAGCGGTTAGCAAGAACTGAGAAGAACTCTTCCCTGTTCGAGCTTCAATCCTCGATTCCTTCTTGATCTGGCATCCTCTGGCCTTGATAATTATTTCTCCTTGCTCATGGGAGGTCTCCACACCTGCAAGGATGCTCCAAGACTCGTCAGAGGAGGCTTGGAGTGGGTTTCTTCTCCGATGTCTTGGGGATGAACTTACCAGGTTGATTGAGCGTCCATGTGCTCCTTCTAGTTTGTATTCATGCACAAATGGATCGATAGGCTTGAGAGCTATGCTCTCGGCCTGTTTTGAAGCTACCAAGCACAAGGTAATGGAGTGGCAGCGAGTCTCTGACAATGTGCTGGAGGTGGATCTCGAAAGCTCGATCTGTGCAGGATCGAGAAGATCTGGATGTGGGAAATGATGAAGAGGCAATGGGCAGATGATGGAGTGCTTATGGGGTCGAGACAAGAGATATTTCACAATGAAGATTGGACGGAGCTGTAGAGCTCCGATGTACTGTAAACTTGAAAATCAACGCTACAATGATAATAAATCCATGAAATAAAAAGGATGAAATAAATGCTGGAATGAAAATCTACACTAGAAAGTAATAAAACCAGCTCGAACTTGATCAGAAGACTCGGGAGCAGGGAAACACCAAGACTAAATCTGACGATGTTTGGATCATTCCGATGAGGCTTTATCCTGGTCTAAAATCTGATGGAACCCTTCCTATCACCAAAGGCTTCACATCTGGGGGTGGACCTAGGGGTCATGACACTTGAAGAAGGATCAACAGGAAAAAATGAGGGAGTGGTTTTTATTTATAAACATGATGGTCGGTTGACTTGGGAAGGGGATCGCATGAGATGGAAGGGTAGTTTGTAGAGTCTATATGGGAAAAGAAGAGGGATACCGGGTCTGCAGAGCGGTAAAATTCTTGAGGGATATGGCGATGGGGGAGATGCGTGAGAAATTGGATAAGAGGGGCTCTCACATGCTCTGAAAAGGCCAGAGATTAAGGATGTACAATTGATCGGCGGGTCAGCTTTTCTAAGCGCATGATTGGTCCAAGTGGACCAAGTTAGGACAAAATAGAATTTAAAATCCTTGTTAATTTAATAATAAATAGAAAATGATTTTATTACATAAAACTTAAACATGAAAAATGTTTCTTATTTTTCAAACTATTTTATGGGTATTTTTATTTATGTTTACAACCTTATTTGTAGGATGTTAATATTTACATGTATAAATATAGGTATATTTACTTGTATTTTAGGCATTTTATTTTGATTTTTTATTTTTAATACATATTATTCTATTTATATATTTTTCAAATATTTATAATATAATTAAATACCTATTTATTTATTTTTATTTTATTTTTATGAATTTATTTATATACATGAATATATGTATATACGTTATATGTATAATATACTTATATATTTTAGTGTATTATTTATTTTAAGTGTATTTTAATAGTTTTATTTTGTATTTATATTTTAAATATGGTTTAAATATTATTTACAATTTTCTAAAATATAATAAGAGTAAAAATGCAAAGAATAAAATATATGATAATTATATACATATACACAGTACAATGGTACCCTAGAAACATGGGTTTTGTATCTCAACTCCATTTTTAGTGAAACTACTCCTTTAGATAGATAATTTAATTTTAAATACATTGGAGATGAGTTTGGTGAATTTTGAATTCATATAGAGAATATATTGATATGTGAAGTACAATTTGCGACTTTTTCATTTGTGTGTCCTAGTTGCACTGTGCATTATTTTTATTAGAAATTATTTTTATAACTTTCTATACATTTTTATTTAGAAGTTTCATGTTGAAAACTTTATTATTTGAGGTGAGTAAAATAAATAATAAAATATAGTAAAAAAGTTATTTATAGGGTGTAAATTAGGGTTTCTATATACAATATCTGGCCCTTATCTCCCCATACTTTATTCCTTGTCGACCCAGTCAATATTAACTCGGTCTCAGGGTTTAGGGTCATTCAGTATCTTTGATACTTCATTTATTTTTCTTTTCTTTTCTTTATTCTATTATTTTAGATTTTAATACAAACATTTTTATAGTAATTAGAGACTAATTATGGAGAAATAATGAATGCTAATTTGTGCAAGTTAGCTGTATTTACATGTATTTAATAGGGATTTAAAGACAAAATGGAAGAATAAAGGTAGATGAATGGCTATTCATCAGTCATCCACATCATCTCTCGGAGATCCCCTTGGTCGTCTACCCTATTGCCTCTCTGCTTATCTTGGTTGGCTTGCTCCATCACAAGAGGTCATCATCTTTGTGGTGTTTCTCGTACATGAAGAAGGACATGATATTGTATGACAAGATCATGAGATAGTGATCATATTGATCTCTATTTTGCATGGACGATTTCGTAGAGAAGTTGACATCCATGTTAATGGAATTCTACGTGAATTATCATCACGCCTGTGAGATAAGCATTTGTAGATTGGACTTGACTCGGGAGGTCTCTTCCCTTAGAGACTTATGCTTAAAAGGTAGACTAATACTCTGTGATATGCTAAACTATTATGAGAATTGTTTTCTTAATCATGTGGTTTCGTGTTGCATAAAATATTTTGTTATGCGTGTATCGCAGTTCATACGGTGAACTCCATTTGTTTGTAAAATTATTTGTTATTTTCTGCATTTTCATGATGCAAAGTTATGAACTTACTTCAATTGGTATCAGAGCCATCATTTAAAGGATTTGGATTGCATCCAAGTCTGATGAACAATTAACCATATTTTCCTTATCATCGAGTACATTATTTTTGCGTTCATTTTGATATTTCGAATCATTCCGTAACATACGGTGTTACTATTATTCTCCTGTATTTAGAACATGTTTTTGGGATATATATATATGATGTCTAGATGGTCTGTAATCATGTCTCTAAGACTCACCACAAGTTGGTGATGTTCGAGAGAAGATTCAGATGTTAAGTTAAAAAATATTGAATTTTTTACTACCATTTTTTGAGTCATACAAAATAACATAATAAAATGGTGATTAATAAGTCATTAATCATGTCCTCAATTAGTGTAAAAAGTTTCGCGCAATTCTGACTATGCAGCCTTGAGAAATTGGATCTCTGCATAAACTGAATTTGAAGAGGACTTGATTGTTACAACAACTTGTTTCTCATATTCTGGGACCCAAAATACATGAAAATATATATTATATATTCACATTAAAGGTTGATCTAATATTTTAGAAATATTTGGGGTCACAATTAAATTTTAAGTCCAAGTTATATAATGCCTTCCAACTTGGAGCGTGGTGGTCACGACTTGCAATTTTGGAATCTGTAATCATTGACTTACTTGGATAAGTCTCAAGGTCTAACTTAGGAAGGTAATATGAGGGTTTATAATTAAATTTTCAAACAACTTAGAGTTAGGTTTTTCAAAGAGATTTTTTATGGAATTTTGATTGTTTGCACAATTTTATAGATTTTTAAATAAAAGATGCAATAAAGTTAAATCAAATATGATGAATATTTTTTTTATATTTTTATAACAAAAATAAATGCAATGAAATAAAATAAAACAATGCAATTTTTAGACTTTTTAAGAATGCTGAATGAATGCAAAGATAATTGTGCAAGCAAACAAGCATGTCAATTAATGAGTAGCTCGATTCAATCCCAAGCCCAATGAATTGATTCATTTCAGAAATAGTTGATAAATATTTCCCAAGTTAAATCCAATCGATCCTCACATGATACCTCCTATTTTCTTACATTTATTGAGCAATAAAATGAATTTGAGAGAATATATGTGCTCACAATTAAGAAATAACTTCCTCAAATTTATTGATGTCAGAAATATCTTAAGTTTATTAAATCAATGTCTCAAATGACAGAGAATGAAGACCTTTAAATCGACGCTAATAACATAAAAATTGAATGTTGAGTGCTCAAGATATGAATAAAATATTCCAAGCACATAAATGCATAAAAATAATTGAAATTATTTTCAAAATAGACCTTGACAAGGGTTTGATTGCAATTCTAGGAAGTTTGAGGTCTCCACTATAATTTGTCCTCGAGCATGGATGGTTACGTGATTTTCAGAAGGAACTATGGCACGCTTGCAAATTTCTCGAGTCACGTACACAGAATGCGTGATTGTGTCTCTTCATTAATTCCCTTAACTGGAGGGCTTTTTCTACAAATAGCCTAGAGGCACATATCTATGATCTCTGTACATTTTCAAGAATATTGAGGGGCCTTTGTACAAAGACACACATGATGTAAATCATGTGATGGTGCTTGAGATCATACGGTAGATAAGACCTTGAGGCTTCTATCGAAGGGTTACTTCTAAGCAACGACCCTGGTTGTAGGGCACACACTAGGGACCATTGTATCATTCAAGATGCAACGACCCTGGTTGGGCCTTGTGAAAGCGGGTTTCAATCATGGCTGTAGGACCAAAAGTTGATCCAAAGACCCATGTCAAGGGTGCTAAGAGACAAAGGGGTTTGATCGAAGGATGGGTAGGTTGACTGGGCGCTGAGTTGGACTGCATTTAGGTGAATGAGATGCATCCACGTGGCTATGACTATTGACCATGACTATTGACCAATACAGAAATTAAAATAAAAATAGATTAGAAATAATGAATGACCTTAAATACAAAAATGCTCAAAATGTAATATTGACCTAAATTCATTCTATACTATTCATGAACGACTCTTATGAATTCTTGTTTGCTATTTTATTAATATAAAATATGCTTTATTTAATTTTGTATTTTTATTTGGTTTTCTGTAGATGGACTAATGTGTGCAGAATCAAACATGATGCAAAATTATGCAATGGACTCAATTGAATTTTTTTGTATATTTGTGAGTTAAGAACGAGTCATAATAAAATATGGAAGTCAACTATTTACAACTGAGTTAGTCAATATACACAAGTCAAAACTTCTCTTTTTTACGACTTCTAGTACTTATGGATTTTTTATTTTTATGTTATTATTTATAGTAAAAAAACAATAATATGTACAATACAATTCGATCTCAAAACTCAAGTTTCACAAATGAACTCTGATTCATTTGAATTTGGTCTTGATTTGTAGATAACTAAGTGTACATTAACTCAAAATTGAGTAGAGTAAAATTGAACATTGTATGTGAGATATATCAGGGTAATATTAGTGATATGTACACCATGGAGTTGATTTCATTTCAATTAAAGTTGGTGTGAATTAATTAATAAAAAAATATGTGAAATTAGGTGAATATACAAGTGAATATAAAATGCTAATTTATGCAAATTATTTACAAGTGCATGAATGCTAGTTATGAGTTATAAACATTTAAATACATTTAATTACTTGGGATGATGCTCTATTTTTAGATAATTAGAGTGATGAATCACAGATTCATCAGATATACTTTCTTATTCTGTAATAAACTTATCATTGGTCATTATGGTAGTTTTATAGCAGACGGTATCTAACAACTGGTGGACTCTGTGAACTGAACATGCATGAATGTGTCCAGACTGTCAATACCACTATTAATAAAACTCCTACGTATCAAGGAAGGATTGAGATCATTTAACTACGATCTGGCATCAAAGACTTGGATACATGTCTATTGATAGGATCAATCGACTAGCAAAGGATAGACATTTGGATTTCCTAGAAGACTGTGATTTAACAACCTACGAGCTTTATATTCAAGGAAAAATGTTCAGGGCACCATTCTCTAAGAAAAGTGAAAGATGCAAAGGTATACTTGACCTAATACATATTGATGTATGCGGCCCTTTTCATACCACGATTCATAATGGACATCAATATTATGTGACATTTATTGATAATCATTCATGATATGATTTTATCTTACTTTTACAACATAAATATGAAACATTTGAAAAGTTAAAAGACTTCATGGATTTGGTTGAGAACCAAATCAGAAGGAAGATTAAAATGAATTCGATCTAATCGAGGAGGTGAACACCTATCAGATGAATTGAAAAAATACCTTAAGGAGAGAGGAATTATTTCCAATCTCACTCATCCAGGTACTCCTCAACTCAATGGAGTTGTAGAGATACACAACAAAACCATGTTAGACATGGTAAGATCAACTATGAGTAAAGAAATCTTACCTCATAGTTTTTTAGGAAATGCAAAGACTGTAACTTATTTCCTAAACAAGATTCCATCTATCTATACCAAAAACCCCTCACGCGCTTTGTACCAATCCAAGTATACAATACTTAAGGACTTGGGGTTGCCTAGCCCATGCTAAAAACATTGATTCAAGCAAGTTGGAATCTCACACCAGAGAGTGCTACTCATTCGATACATAAAGAATGGTATTAGATGCCAACTTTATGATCACGAGATTCAAAAGGTATTTGTTTCTAGAGATGTCAAATTTTTGGAAGATGAATTATTTGAAAATCAGGATTATAATGAATTTAAGGAACTAATCGAGTCTAGCGAGAATGCTAAAGTTCCCACACTAGAAACTGAAGAGATAATTGAAAATGACACGACCGTATCTCTTAGAAAGAGTTTTAAGGTGGCATGACCATATAAAAGGTACATATTCCATATATCAGAAGATTTGTATGATGATCCTACTTCACATGTTGAAGCACCGTGAGATCATGACATGGATAATTGGAAGCTAGAAATGAAGTCTACGATAGACTCCATGCAAAAGAATGGTGTTTGGACCCTCAAAGATCCACCTAAAGGTGTCAAACCCATTGGGTGCAAATGAATTTTCAAGATAAAGAGGGGACCCGATGGTTGATGAACGCGAGATCCACCTCTTTAATATCGATGAATTGTAGTATAGGAGGTGAAAATCGGTCGATCAAAAACCACAATCTTTGAATGTTGTGGACTATTTTTACTTGGCAAGTTTACCAAGGTCGAACTCAGGGAACGGCGATTTTTAGTTGCGTGGTCTTTAATCAAATTAAATAATTAATTTATGCTCGGTCAATTTTTGTGTTAAGAAAATATACAATGCAATGATGGAGATGCGATGCAAAGAAAATTAAACAGAATTTATGCCCAGGATCTGTGATTAAGATTTTTGCTCCAATATGTAATAATCACTGACCTCAAATTTTATCACAGATTAATCAATACAGATCAAGAAAAATATTCAAATTAATCCCAAATTGCAATAATAAGAGGAATAGATTATCCTACTTCCAATAAATGAGAATATCAAAGTATATGATTTATCCTCAAAATTCGTGTGATTTAAATTCCCAAAAATAATAACCAATGATTCAAAGGGAATTATTCAATGTAAAATCCTCCGCCATGCTCCTGCAAAAGAAATCATCAATTTTTCCAAGGTAATTGTGGCACAGATATGTCAAACTAAGCCTGCATATGTCAACAGATATCCTCAATAATGATTCTCAATAATTGACCTCAGATCTGTTTACAAACTATGCTAAATGGTAGAGCATGAAAAGAGCTTCGAAACGACATATTATACGCTAAAATCGGAGTTCGTATGACAAAGATATGATAAAATTAAATTCTAGGGACTAAAATGTAAATAAAATAAAGTTTTCTTTGCAAAAAGGTCCCTAGGAGGACTTATCTGTAATTAACGAAAACTTGAGGGGCCTTTCTGAAATTTTCTCCTGGCGAGGGTATTTTTGCAATTTATAAAAATGCCAGGGGCTCCGACGTAATTTTCCCAGAGCGCACGTGCAACGCACGTGCGCCCAGAGGCTTGGTCACGGGGCTGGAGGCTCGGGCGCCCGAGCCTGAGGTTCGGTGACCGAACCTGAGGTTCGGACCCGAGGCGTAGGTTCGGTTGGTGGTTGAGCTTCGGGGCCCCCGAGCCTTGAGGCTGGGGGTGAGGCTCGGGCGGGCTGGCGTGGCCGCTCCTGGGCCGTTGGATCAAGGGCTTAAGGCCCGATCCAACGGCGGCTGGAGGGCGGAGCGATGCGGGCGGCCGACGCAAGCGCCGCGCTAGGCGGCGAAGTCGGAGGAGATGGAGCCGCACCTCGGCCGACACACGGCGCGAGGCGCGGGCGGCGGAGCAGGAGGCGTCGGGCGGCACCCCCGCGTGAGGATGGCGGAGCGCGAGCGAGAGGCGGAGGAGGCGGGGCGCTCTTGGCCGAGGCGGTGAGGCGCGGTGGATGGTGGAGGTACCGTGCTGCGAGGAGGCGGCGGCGCTGCTCCTCGGCCGACACACGGCGCGAGGGGCAGCGCGGGGAGGTGAAGGCGGGGCGGCACGGCGAGAGCGGAGTCGACGCGGAGGTGGCTGGGCGGAGGCGCGGAGGTCGGCTATGGAGCTGCTGACGGTCGACACAGTGCAGATATTGATGGACGACGGCTATGGAGCTCTGCCGGTCGACACACGACCGGTGGAAGCTCGTAATGTACGCGTGGAGGATAACGCCTGGGAAGAAGCTGCTGAAGACGCACCTTGATGGTCGCTCGAGCCACTCGGCGAGGTGGCGAGCTCGGCAGCCTAAGAAGCTGCAGCAGAGTTGGGGGCTCTGGATCACGCCGTGAGGAGCACCAAGCCGCTGTCACCGGCGGTGCAGGGAGAAGGGCGGATACGTTCAAGGGCTGGCCACGGCTGGAGTTTTATAGGAGCGAGGTGGTGGGTTGTTACTCGAGGGAGGGGCGAGCTTCGTAACGGCCGGAGAAGATGAAGGGGGCGGCGACGCGTAACCGCCGAGAGGAGGTGTGCGGGTGGCGTTACGCGCGCAGGGGAAGGGGGGTGAACGGCTGGATGGAGGAGACGAAGGAGGGTCACGTGCCTGGCACGTGACCCGGGCTGGACTAGGAGAGAGAGAGAGAGAGTGAGGCGGGGTGCCATGTGGCACGCCCAGGGGATGCCACGTGGCACCCAAAAAAATTTCAAAAAAATAAAGATGAATTAAATTGGAAAAGAAATAGCAGGAGACCTCGGATCGAAAAATTTCCTTCACGAAAGTTGCTCGTCTCGACGAGATCTACAACTTTCATGAAGGATCCGGGAGCAAAAGAGGTCATCTGTGAGAAGTGGTATTTTTGGTGGCTTTCCATGTATATAGAAAACCGATTTTTTGGGATTTGTATTTTTTTTGGTGGCTTTAGAGAGGATAAAAAATTTAGAAAAAATACGATAAAAAAGAAGAAAATTATTTACACATTAATCTATTTTTTTTGGATTTTTAATGGATAAGAAAATAGGAAAATAAAATAGAAGTCAGAAACGGACAACTTTTGTACAGGCCGACAACGGACACTCGGACTTGGTCAGTTTCTTTGATTTCAGTTTCGATCTGGATTTGGATTTTCAAGTCGCTTAATAAAACTTTCATCAAAGAACATAAATGAAAAAGAAACAAAATTAAAAGAGTTAATTAAGCACATAAAATCGCAGGTCAAAATTAGCAAGAAGTTAAAATGCGCAAAAGAGGCCCAAAACTCAACTTTCACATATGAGCTCCGAATTTTATGAAATTGGTCTTGTTTTGAAGGTATTTGAAAATGGAGTACTTTAAAAGTGAGTAGACCAAAATCGGACACTGTATGTGGGAGATATGCTCATTTTAGTCTGTCAGATGTGAAATTTGACTTTGGGATTATTTGACACTTATTGGGGTTAGTAATTTTTTTGTATTTTTTTATTTAATAAGGTTAGTAATATCTACACAATGGAAGTGGTTTGGGGTCAATCGGAGTTAGGATGAATTAACTAAAAATGTGAGAAGTTAGCGGCTTTTTGGGCTAATTTACACTGGGGATTTTAAATGCAATTTATGCATGATGAAATGCGGATATTATTTACACATGCATGATGGCTAATAATGCTCTATTAATGTTTAAATACAAGTAGATGATGGGGGACAGAGCCTAAATGACCAATTTTAGCATGATGAATACGAGATTCATCATACCCCTATACTTAGACCATGCTCGTCCTCGAGGATGAATGAATGACTTAGTTGAATACATCCTGACTGTGCATGTGAATTTTCAAGGCTTAATTCAGAGAAGACCCTTAATTTGAATGATCCTAAAATTCTGAGCTCACCCAAGCTTTAATCAAAAGGAACCCAACTTCTCTAATTTTCAGACTCTCTTTTTGTACATATAGTATAAGGATATGATTCTTAGTGTACTGCATTCATGAGAGTCAAGTCGAGACATCACCCAAAGTTCCAATCCAAGAGACTCTCCTCTAGACCTGATCCTCAACCCTAGGGAATAAGTCTATTCTTGCTTCAGTCAACCGTCACATTAGTTTGTCAGACTTGAAAGTATAGATGGACGGCCAGTTGATGGAGGGCATAGGATTGTGCCTGATTTTCTCTCCCTTTCATTGGAACAAGGTGCCTCTCGAGTGCCTTATTACTCAACACAAGTATATTTTATCTTGTTGATCAATGTGTCCGTCAAGAGAATTTGGAGTCGTCTGCACTTGTTTTTCTGGGAGTACACCGGGGTGTGTCTCTTTTGAGTATCTAAGATACCTTCGACACCCAGACTTGTATCGCTTACGATGCATAGCCCTTTTATGGTGTCAGCCCGACTCCTTGGTCCTAATTAGCGCTTGGTCCAAGTGGACACTTTGAAATGTTTGGGAGCGCTCGCCATTGGTGGAAGCTCATTCGGAATTTGACTTTGGATGATAGAGCTTTTCTTTGACATTTCTTTTTTTTTTTGTTGTTGGCTAGCTCCACTGCTTTTACCAAAAGTTGGCGCACACTGATCAACAATTTTCCTTAAGTTTCATCACACCCTGGAACTTAGGTCAATATCAAAAAGATAGCATATGAACTTGTTCACATACTGGCTGGGTTTTTGCTGACACTCAGGTTTTCTGCAGCCTTCATTAACTTTATCCCATCCTCGAATATCATCAGATCGGGTCTAAACTCAAATCTCTAGTCGTAGTTCCTCAAGTGATATCTCAACTCATCTCATCAATCATGCAGTTGTGAAAGTGATTGTGCTGATCATATTCTTTTTGAATGTTAGAGATGAAGAGTGCAATATAGCGCTCAAATCTTTCAAACTAGGGAAGTGTGGATTATTAAGTTCTAAAAACCCTAATGACTAAGGCAGGCTAACTCAGAATCTCAAGATTTCAGAAATCAAGTGTCCTCAAAAATCCTCAAGCCTTGAGTGATAGTGAATGTGCCAGGAATATATCAACCAAGAAATGCATGAAATGCTTGATGAAATGCAAGACCATGAGTGATGCAATTTTTTTTTGGTGTTTCTTCTTTTCTTTTTGTTTTTTTTTTGTGTTTTTTTTGTATGAAAAACAGGAATTACACACACTACTTGTACCCATCCCCGATGTTAGATAAAAACGATTAAAGTACGAGCTATGGATAAAGTAGATAAAATATATACAAACACACCCCCCTATACTTAGCTTGTGCTATGTCCTCATGGCACAAAGTGAAATGTTGACATAGCTCGTACCAAATATAGAAGGATTAAAAACAAAAGAAGAGAAGTGATGTATAAACAATGGATGCGGTCCCCCTATACTTAGGCTCAGGTCAGCCTAAGTATAATCGGTTAATTACAGATGGGGAACCGGGTAGATGCGCGGATGTAGAAGATCAAGGAGGTTTACGACGGACCTTCTTGCAGGAGTGTGGAGTGAGATAGTATGGAGATGTGGAGTGTGATGAAGAGGGGACCGATGAAGAAGACCAGCCATCGTCGGAGTCGTCCTCAGGAGAATAGTAGTTGTTTGCAGAGGATGTCCAACTTTTATCGATCAGAGGTAAGTGCCCTTGGATCAGAGCTGTACCTATTACACTTATCTGATGAACTACATCAGGACCAGACGAGGAGTCTTCAGAAATCACCTGATGTCTAGGGTCAAAGGTGACTTTCTTGATCGGTTTGTTTCCTTGAGAAGTATTGGGAAGAAGTTGGACAGTCTTCATCTCCCTGTCTTGAGTAACCGATGTGGCATTCGTTAGTTCCTCATCAGATGAATCCCCATAAAAGTCGACCAATTCTTGAAGGGTCATGCACCGCTTCGGTCGAGGGAGATTGTTCCTGGTGTTTCTGTGGTTTAAGGCTGGGGGCGCTGATGTCACCTTCGTATGATCATGAATTTTGGTGACATCGGATGTTTCCAGAGTCGGTTCCTTATATGGTTCAATTATCTCATGAATTACTGCCGACTCAAAAATTGGACCACTCAAATAATCGTGGTGATCTTCAAAAATATGGTCCAATTCTTCAGAAGCTCCAAAATCTTGAATTTTCCTAGGAGCGGTGATAGGGTGGTGAGAATCCAAAGTTTGTTCAACAGTCAGTTTGTTGGGTGACTCTCCTATTGTTTTTATCAGTGTGTCATGCGAAGATGTCTGATAGTGTGAAATATCCTGATCATAACTGTTGGTTTCAAGTTGGTTTTCCTCAGAGCCGGATGTGTCATTGGGTTCGTGTTCATTGTGATCCGAGTTCGGGAACTTGATTTCCTGAGTCTCGCAATCGACGATCGCCTTAGCGGAGGCTAAGAACGGCTTTCCTAAAATAATAGGAGACTCAGACATCCTTCCGGGGTGCTCAATGTCAAGGACAATAAAGTCCACTTTGTGTTTTTCCCCTCGGAAATTTACGACGACAGAAACGATCCCCCGCTGTCTTTTGGTAGATCGATCGGGTAATTGAACGACCACCCTAGTCTTTTTGAGTTGTCCGAGTTTGAGTTGGTCAAAGACGGACTTGGGGAGGATGTTTAATGTAGAGTCGTCGTCTAACCGAACATGAGTGAATATAGAATCCTCAATTTCACATGTGACCCGAGTCAACCGCTTGACTTTGCGGCTTTTGAGTTTATGATTCATCACCAAAGAACTAGCCATAGATATGACATGATATTCAGTCTTGGATCGTTTCTTGCCCGTCTTTTTGGGTATCAGTCGACTCTTCACAAATCTCTTAAGATCGGGCACATATTCTATGGCTTTGATTAATGGAAGCTCTAAGATCAGACTCTTGCAAAATGCTTCCATTTCAGAATTGTCCAATTTTTTTGAATTTTTAAATTTTTCAATTTTTTTGGTATTTTCTGTAATATGGTCAGTAATATCTACACAATGGAAGTTGTTTGGGGTCAATCGGAGTTAGGATGAATTAACTAAAAATGTGAGAAGTTAGCGGCTTTTTGGGCTAATTTACACTGGGGATTTTAAATGCAATTTATGCATGATGAAATGCGGATATTATTTACACATGCATGATGGCTAATAATGCTCTATTAATGTTTAAATACAAGTAGATGATGGGGGACAGAGCCTAAATGACCAATTTTAGCATGATGAATACGAGATTCATCAATGGTAAGGTAGATACTTTCAAAGCGTGGCTCGCAGCCAAGGGCTACACATAGCGAGAAGGCATCGATTATGATGAGACATTCTCTTCTGTAGACATGCTTAAATGTATCAGGGAATTACTAGCTATAACTGCACATCTTGACTATGACATATTGTAGATGGATGTCAAAACTGCATTCCTCAATGGATACCTCGAAGAGGGATATCTATATGGAGCAACCCCACAGCTTCATAGTTGAGGAAGGTAAGGTGTGCAAGCTGAAGAAATCAATTTATGGGCTCAAACAAGTTTCTCGTTGTTGGAACATCAGATTTGATGAAACCATACATAGTTATTATTTTGTTCAGAATCTAAATTAGTTATGTGTATACAAGATGTTTAGTGGTAGCGCCATCGTGTTCAATGTGATTTATGTAGAAGCCATCGTTATCGTTAAGAATGATATTGGGATGATGACCAATGTTAAGGTCTGGTTGTCCCATGCTTTTGATATGAAAGATATCAAAGAAGCCTCTTACATCTTAGGTCTAAAATTGCTCAGAAACAAAGAAAAGAGGGTATTGGGACTGTCACAACAAGGATATATCAAGAAGATCTTGGAAAGATTCAAAATAGATAATTCCAAGAAGGGCTTCCTTCTTTTAAGACATGGTATCCACCTACCTAAAGGAATGGCTCCTCAAACTATTGAGGAAAAGAAAACCATGGTTGGATGCAGCTGAAGAGGTTGTGTGGTTGCGTAAGTTCATCTTGGAATTTGACATAGTTTCCTCATTAGAATCTCCCATTCCATTGCTCTGCAATAACACAGGTGCCATAATGCAAGCAAAGGATCCTCTGTGGCATCAAAGAAGTAAACACACAAAGACGAAATATCACATAATCCGTTTGAGATACAAAATATGGTGATATCACCATCATCAAGGTTGCCTCTATAGATAAAGTTGTTGATCCGTTTACCAAGCCTTTTTCACAAAAGGTCTTTGACCAACATGTAATAAATATGAATTTGAGAGTTATACATGAATCGATCTTAGGGATAATGAGATAATTTTGGACTTGTAAGCCCTTGGGACCCAATACTGCAATAAAAGTTATTAGGTTCTCATGTCCATCTGAAATGAATGTTTGTGAATGCACTTAAATTAAGGCCCCTTTGTACAATCAGGGTTATGTACCTGATGAATATCCATTTTTCATCACCTTTATTCTATCATTTTAGCCTTAAAACCCTAGCTAATTCATGTAAATAGCCCTAATTTGTACAAATTAACATTCATTCTTTATTGTATAAAACTGTGAAAAATACTATTTTTAAAGCCAAAAATATAGAATAGTGAAAAGAAAAGAAAAAGAATAAAATACCAAAGTTATTTTATGACCCTAAGCCCCTAGAACAAGTCAAGAATTGATTTGGTTGTCAAGAAATAAAGTAAGGGGAGATAAGGACCAAAAATCACCAATAATTTCCATTCTTTTATTCATCATTTATTTATTTTTGGGACCTATTTTATTTTCTACTTTTTATACCTCAAATAAAAAAACTTTGTACATGGAAGTTGTAGATATTAAATATATAGAAAAATACAAAATTGAGTTTATGTAAAAATAATATACTGTGTACATTTTATACTCTAAATAAGATTCCAAAATCCCAACTTCCCAGACCCATATCTTTCAAATAAAAATTCAAAATATATCAAAATCATCTTTAATTGTATATAACTTTTAATGAGATATTTAATGAAGATGGTTTCATTTTTTTGGAGTTATGGTATGAAAGTTAGGTTTTGGATCCCTATTGTATAGTATACCCGAATAAAATGTTCATTTTATTTATTCTTTACTATTTTTATAATTTATATTTTTATAATTTTGTAAATATTATTTATAATATATGTACATATTAAAACTAAAATAAAACCATAAAGAAGTCACTAATATAAATAATATACAAACATACATAGATGAAATACTTATACTTATACCTATATATATTATACTCCTATTTATTTAAATGTATGTAATATACCATAAAAATATAATAAAAATATATTTATGCATATAAAAATATGTTATAAAAATATAAAATAATAAAATGAAATAATAAAATCAAAATACAAAACAAAAATAAAGATTACCTATAAATAAAACCTAAAAATTAGCTTGTAATAAAATACCTTGAAAAAATAAATAAAAATCATAATAAAATAATATATATAAAATAACAAGCATTATTTATTTTATAACTTTAATTTAATAAAATCATTTATTATTTATTTATTTATTAATTTTTGAATAATTGTAGGTCAGTTGGCGCGTCTGCAGTCAGCCTTGGTCAACTGTCTGACTGCACATGCGCCTTATCAGAACCTAGGTTTTGACCCATCTTCTCTCTCTTTTCCTAGTCAAGACAAGCATCGAATTCTTCGGATTTCGTCTATACTTTTTTGCCTCGATCTCTGGTGATTCACGCGCGAGCATTGTTTCAAGGCATGGACCTATAAATTGACTGTTCATCCTCGATCTTCACCCCCACTTCCCTGCTTGTACAAAAGACCTCTATCGACCTCCTTTGAATTTTGAATCTTCTTTGGCCCATTTCCTCTCCTCTTGCAACCAAAGGCTCGAAGGAGGTGATAGGTACTTCGCCTTTCATATAGGTTGATCGAGGAGGCGACACAAAGATGCGTTCCACCACCTCCGACCACCAGCTGTCGTGAGGTCGATCTCGTGGTTCTTGACCGCTTGAGGTACCCTATTTCATTGATTTCTAGATTAGTTTTAGTGTTTAGATTTTTTTCTGCATTTGCTTTATGTTTAAATTTTTAATTTAGCATAATCAATCACCTTTGTAGCTCGTCGGAACTTGATCTTCGGTGAACTCCTCTGCCCCTCCCATCTATCTGACCATTTAGCCATCTGAAGCCTTCCAAGACTTCGCTTTTTGCCTCTAACCCTTCCCTGCAGGATATAGCATATAAAGAGGGCCTCTTTGGGCCACATCGATCCAGGGAGGAGCTCCCAGGTCCTCCTCCACCGTTCGACACCTCCAGGTCCCATTAGGGCATTTTGACACCTCCGGCCACTACGGAAGGACCTTGGGATGTTTCCTGAGCCATCAGAAGCGAAGGAGGAGATACCGTCGTGGAGATTTTGAAGATCAAAGCTCATTCAGGCCTAGTTCTTCGACCGTTCTTGCTTCGCGCCCAGCTGCCGTACGATCTTGGGCAGTTCTTACCACGCTCCAGCCACCGTTGGATGTGATCACGCTCCCATCATTGGATCTCCACGTGATATCTAATCCTGACCCTCATACGATGAAATGTCATTAGAAATTATGTATGCGATGCATGTCAAGTGGGCGTATCATGCCCATTGGATCGCCTCCTTAGTGGGGTAAATTGCATATAATGCCCCATAATTTTTGTATTTTTGTATCAGTCCTGTAACTTATTTTAGGTGTTTAAAATAGTTGTAATATTTTCACTGAGGACCCCACACTTATTTTATTTACACTTGGGTCCTCATCCACGTCAGTCGATAGGGCGTGCACATTTTGTAGGAAGGCCCTCATGTCTTTGTTTATTTGTATATTTCGTCTATAAATTTTGAGCTGCAGCTTTAAAACTCTAGGAAATTTGCATATTCATTCTCGTACTTATTTGAATTTGCATTTATGCCTCTCCTAGGCCATTGATTTTTGTTGATTTGTCCTATTTATTAAAAATATCATTAATAACCAAAAAGTAGGGTTAGGTTCATGATTGCTTAAATTTTCACATCATAAATTTATTTCTGTAATTTAGTACTTTTCATTATTTATAAAATTCAAAAAGAGCACAAATATTCCCTGTTTAGCCTTTAAAATACCAAAAAATATAAAACATTTTTGAAAAAGTCCAAAATGATATATTTTGAGTTTATATAGTTATTTTACAACTCAAAAACTTAGAACCCTAAAAATAGAAAAGAAAATACATAAAAAATAATAAACTCCAAATTCCAATATAAAAATACTAAAAATTTCCAAAAATTCCAAAAATATTTTTCTATTTAGTAATTTTACTTATATTATTATCTAACTATTAAAATTGATTTGAAGAATTTTGTAATTGATTTTCTATTTTCCTCTTCATTTCAATTTCGACCAATTATTAAATCTCTGATTTGTGATAATTTTGACTTTAAAAGTCCATAAAAATTAACAAAATTTCCTAAAAAAATGTAAAAAATATTTGAAAACCAAAAAGATTTTATTTCCTATATTTTGAGTATTTTTATTAGTATTTACAAGTACCTTAGCCTATATTGTATATAGTCTTCTATATCCTATATTATATATTTAAGAGAAAAAGAAATTAAAAATTTGAAAAAATATAAAAAGAAATTAAAATCAGAAAATTAAAACAAATTTATAAAAATGTAAAATAATAATAATAACAGATAAAACTAAAACCCACAAAAAACAATAATAACATAGAAAAGGAGACTACAATCACCTTTGCACCTCATTGCCCGATTTTTCCTTTTTGCTCCCTGTGTTTGACCTCTACATAATACTTACACCTATACACACCTATTGTAGAGTTATAATAAATTTTAACTCCACACTTTTATCTTTTTACTTGATTTATATTGTGGGTTAATTGTTGATTTTCTGGGATTTCGTGCGCGGTCGCTTCAACAACATTGTAGTTCTCGCCTTGTGTAGACTACTTTAGACACTCGCAAGTTCTCGACTATCAGTACCATGGTCTCATTAAATACCTTGCATTAACATGAGATATTAAATAATGATATCTAGTCTAAGAAAAATAAGGCAATCTTTCTATAAAGATAGATTTTCGAGTGATCTCTTGATGTAGGTCTTCTACATAGGAATAGAGATTTGGAGGTGTCATAATAATCAAGTTAAAGAATTGACTTGATGAGGTTGAGATGAAGAAAGACCTGAATCATAACTATCATGATCGGGCACACATCCTTTCACTAGAGACATATATACATCTATTTGTTTAAATGTACACATTAGACATACCATTATGATGGAGACTTAACCAAGGTCCATATTCCGGTTGGTTGGTGTGCATTTGGGGACATATGAGAAATGTGATCTCTCAAAGGAATCATGTAAGTTCATACTTGATGAACCGGGAGACAGAGCTCGCTCATGATATACTTTGGGGTCATATAGAATTCATGCATGATTGCCATATTTATGAAATAAGACATGAATTCGAGGTATTGATATACACTTTTAGAAAGTATATGAAAATATTATCATCTAATTATCGACTGAGAAATCTAATGATATGTCTCGATGGAGAAAATCAAACTGGGGTTTGAACTTTGGGTATATCAAAGTCTTCTAGTATGAAGGATGATGGAGTACTTGGAATACTCTCAGTTAAATCTATTTTAATATATCATCTACCATGATACTTCCATTTCGAGGGAATGATGAAATCAAATGGATTTTAGTAACTCCACTTCACGACTTAATGATATGAGAATTAGTTGGATTAAGTCTCATTTCATTTGATTCCAATTTCTAATTCCCATTTCAATGTCCAAATGTTGGAAAGAAAAATGGAAATGGAAATGGAGGTGACCTCACTTATTGAGATCATTTCTAAGCTCCAAATGATTTGGACAATGATTAGAAATAGAGTTGGAAGTTGAGTTCATCACTGCATTCATTTATTGAGCTCATGGGGAGTGTAATGCGATTTGTTGAGCTTTCATAGAGTGTGAATCATTTCAGCTCAATCTCAACATTTATAAGTGATGCATTTTGTCAAAAGTGGTATAAACCCTAAAACTAGATAGTTATCCAAATTTCAAGTCACTATACATGAATAGTATGATCTCCCTGATATTATCTCCAAGTATCTACGACTGTAACTCATGAGTCCTAATTGAATTAGGACTCATACCATGTGATGTCAAAATTGAGATAATAATTGTTATTATCATAATTATATGTTTACATGGGTATTTTTTTTAATATACTTCACAAATATTATTCATTAATTAATGAATAATGATACATAATAATTAATATTTATATGAAATTTATTCATATAATTATTTCAAGGTATTTATGTAAATGTATTTCGCATTGGAATTTAAATGTAAATTCGATTTACATTTTTCTTTGGCTTTATGAATAAGATTCACAAGTTATGAGGATGTTCTCATAAGTTCTCAATAATGATAATTAGATTATCATGAAGATAATGGAATAAACAACAACTACAACAATAAATAGGACAAGAGGGATGCCCATGCTTGGAGAAGCATCGATGTCCACCCTAAGGTAGCATTCGGTTGGGGGGTTAAACTCCCCTTTGGGGAGTTTACCCCCCTTAACCCACCCTCCCTCTCTCTCATGTGGGCCCCACTTTATTTCTTTTTAAAAAATTAAATAAATCAATTTTACATAATCAATCCTATCAAAAAATAATATATTATACCATCATATCATATAAAAATTATAAACTACTCCACTTCTACTCACTTTTTTAAACTTCAATGCAATCACATCACGATAACTACTCACTTTTTCAAACTCCAAATACAATCATATCACAACAAACCCACTTCTAACCCACCCTCAGTTTAACCCTCTATCCAAACACCAAAACTCAAAAACAGGCTACCCTCTACCAGTTTAACCCGCCTTAACCCGCGTACCAAACGCACCCTAAGAGTCTTAATGAGATTAGGATCTCCTATTTTTCTAGTTATTTGTTGCTTTATTTTGGATGGTGATTAAAGGAGAAAAATCAAGTCCTATTTCTTTAAGGACAATGATTTAATCCTTACCTTTTATATGTCATCTAAGGGACAAGAGAAAGGACATCTACTATGAGGAGTAGAACTCATAGACGTCCCCCTACTATATAAGAGAGAGCATAACCTATCTCCCAAACACATCTTCACATACACTGCTTCAAGAGTTGCCTTAAAAGAAAGAGAGAAATCGGAGACCAAAACTTTTGCCTTGGCCATCCATGTAATCTCTCCAAGATCCCCTTGGCCCTCCACCATATTAATTCTCTCCATCTCTTAGTTGGCTTGTCTCATCGCAAGAGAAGGTCGTCATCTTCATGGTATTTCTCATACGTGAAGAAGGACATGATCTTGTACAACAAGACTAGGATATAGAGATCATATTGATCTCTATTTTTCCTGAACAATTTCATAGATAAGTTGACATCCATATTCGTGGGATTCTACATGAATCATCGTCGCTCCCACGAGAAAAGCGTCTACAAATCAGACTTGATTCGGGAGGTCTCTTCTCTTTGAGATTAACGCTTCAAAGGTAACCCTAATGCTGCTGTGAATATTTGAAATGAGTATGAAAATTATTTTCTTGATTATGTGGTTTCACATTGCATAATTTTTTTGTTATGCTTGTATCGGAGTTCATACGATGACTTCCAGTTGTTTGCAAAATTTGTTGCGTACGTTTCCATGATGCGAAGTTATGAACTTCCTTCAAAACATGCCCTTAGGATCTTCCATATTAAGGATACCTCATATTTTTCTTCTGCTACATTTTTATAATGGGTTGCTTTTCATCTTCCCCAATAAACAGATCCATGACAATGATTCTTGCCCCATCTTTGATTGTGTGGGTGATGAACTCATGATTCTTCTATATCATTCTTTCTTTGATCATAAACCTCTTAGCAAATACATATAAATACATATTAAGATCACATTCTTGTAAATATATCCCCATCAATAAGAATGCATCATTAGACACTAAAAATATAAGAAAAGAAGAGATAGAGAAAATGAAGAAACAGAGAATAAATCAATATGCATGCAAATATGTATATATGCACATACTAACAAAAAAATAGAGTAAATATATCTGTAATATATATTTATGGCCTAACCCAAAGATTAAATTATACTTTGCGTAGAGGGATATGAAAATCCAAAAAGAACAAACTCATTTTATAGAATTCATGATAAATACATGTATATCATGTATATCACTAGAAACAATTCTCGTATTTTCAAATAATTATTTTTCAAAAACTATATTCCATTATATTTTTTTATAATTTAAATAAAAATATGCTAAAAATAATAACTTCAAAATAAGAAGAAACTTAGAATCCTTATAACAACTTCTCATGCTAATAATTATTTATAAAAGATTTAGAGTGACCCGAATTCACCTTTGAACTTTACTAATACTAAACACAAAAAATATAATCATGTTGGTGTCAAGGAATTAAATTTTGAGTTTTTGAGCTCATTATAATGATGGAATTTCTGCATGTATAAATTTAAATGAATATATAGAATGTAATTTAAATCCTTTTAACTTATCTCTTTTATGTATTTTTCTATAAAAATATACACAACAATATAAAAACATGTCAAAAAATTCAATATATATTGTAAGAAAATCTGAATCCCAATTCATATAATGCATTCAACCAAGCTTTCATAACTTGTACAAATAAACTCCAATTGAGGTTTACTCACTTGTAAAGTTTAACTTGTAGAACCCTTTAAAAAAGTTCTAAGCCTTCTCCCAATGTGAGTAGGGTCGGCTACATGGATTCTTGCTCAAATTCATGTTGAAAGATTCGACTATTTTTTACGTTGGCTGTCGACTGCCTAACGCAACCCTTGCAAGAGGGGGATTTGAACCCTGGTCTTTTGGGTGGTAGACACGCTGTACTACCATCAGATCATTTAAGTAGGTTCTAGAACCCTTTATTCAATAAAATTAGTTTGAAACTAGAAAAACTTCATAAGGAGAAAGGGGTTTCGGGACCTATATTGTGTACAATGCAATTTCAAATCTAACTTATATTTATTATTCAAAAATCATTTTAACTCCTTTTCTGTTATTTTAATTTATAAGTAATTTCACGATCTTAATATTTCTAAATAAAATATAAAATAAAAATAAAATATAAGAAAAATTAAAATAAATTAAAATATAAAAGTACATAAGTTTATGATACTACGTTTCATTTTTCTTAATTTATATAAGGTCAAGAGAATAAGACTAAAAACAAAAAAAAATAATTAATTCATTAAACTAAGGCATCAAATATATAAAATATTAGAAATTATTGTATTAATATGCATGTATATTATATTGATAAGAATATAATTTGTATATATATATATAGAAAGTTAGTTTAAAAAGTTCCCTCCTACAATATTATAGATACTTAAATTCTAAATGTGCATTTTTACAATATTAAAGATAATTAATTCTAAATATTTTTTATTTAAATTACTTTCAACTTTAAATCTGTTTATTATTTTATATTAAATTACCTTTAATTTTATTATTTAATTTTAATGGTGTAGCACGTCTTGCCTCGATTCTGTTGATCGAAACACCTTTAGGCTTAGGTAAAGCATCATCTTTCCAGCCTTGTATCTCGTCTCCCTTGAGACCTACCTCCCATCAATTCCAACCAACACACAGCTATTCCAACAACCCCATGGGACCCTTTGCTTCGCTGATAACCTCATAGACACACCTATAAATATCAGTCAACACTCTCAGTTGAATTCATTTCCTCATTTCTCAACTTTTTCTCCACTCTTCTGACAAGGTCACCATGATTGTCTACATGACTAGACTCGAGCTCGAGCAAGAGGAAGTGAAGACTTGAGGGAGATCTAGACGTCTCCATGTGCATGCATCATGCACCGCCACATCACAAGCCTCAATCCACCCAACATCGAGGTAGAGACCTTTTAGAGTGATCCGAGCTTCGATTCCTTCAATTAAAGAAATAACTAAGGAGGATTTCCAATGTAAGATATAAAAATATATTTCTCCATGGCACCCATGATAAGTACTATATTCCATGCGGAACACAATATTCTTATGCATCCATTTCACATGTTAAGCATAGCCGGTGTATTCGGCAGCTCCATATTTAGTGTTATGCATGGTCCCTTGATAACTTATAGTTTGATCAGGGAAACCACCGAAAACAAGTACGCTAATGCATGTTACAGATTATTTTTTCATAGAACTAAATTTTTATTTATAATTCTAGATTAATTTTATGATTATGATTAATCTTTGATATGTTAGTATGTATTACTAGGTATTATATTAGGTTTATAAGGTCACCTTTCCTTTCTATAATTTTGATCTATAGATTCATGTTACCAGCATAACCAACTAAATTTCTTGAAGAGTTAAGGATAATTAGTAATCCTTTTTAGAAATCTAATGGATCCGTACTTATACACATGCGAGGAATACAATATTCTCACATTTAAGAGGTACTAAAAATAAGAATGTTTGATTACCAATAGAAATGTGACTTTTGTTTATGGTGTTATATTGATAGAAGCGCTACATTAAAGTTCTTTAGATCCCAACTTAGAGGTTGTAATTTTATCCATCTTGACGAGACGATTCCAATGGATGTTGCCTCATATCAATCTAATGTTGTTACAAATTTCTATGAATATTTGAATATAAGATAGTTGATGTTTGTTAAGCTTAAAATCAATCTTTAATCATTATCATTAGGAAGAGTTAATCATGATAAGGAGATTAATAATGATTAAGAAGCTTAATAATATATTAATTTAAGCTAAACATAATTAAAGATTATTAATCTCAATTAGTACTAATTAATCATAATGAGGATTAGATAAGTACCATCAGAAAAACCATGATTTAAATGAGCAAAAATCATAAGCAAAAACTATGGGCATAGAAACCATGGTATTAGGAAAAAGCATGGTATTCACATAACCATGGGCAGAAACCATGGGTGTTAAACCATGATTTTCCCATTTGTAGGTCTATAAATACCCCTACCTCCTAAATCTCGACTCATTCATTCCATAATTGTACAAAGGGTCCATTTGAGTTGCGAATATAAATGAGAGAGGTTGTAACACCCCAACCCCAAACATAGTCGCACATCTAAAACACACGAAGTGTGGGTATGGTTTATAAGTGGCGGGGATTACTACTTGACAACTTAGACTTACACATTTTGGGTGGTTGTCAACGGATCCATTTGAGCTCCAGTTCATAAGTTGTCATGGTCGATTATCCTTGTTAACGGACCGGGAACCTAAGCCCAGGATGTTACGACATGTGTATGTGTGTGTATTGTAAAATGTGGCTACCCTAAGGGGCAACCGAAAACCAACTTGGCTACTCCGGCCATAATTGTGTGTTTTTTGAGATATTTTCTAATAACTCTTGAGGGAATTTACTCACTAAAAACTAACATGTTCTAATTCAAATTTCAACTCGATTTGAGGATCCTATCCCATTCATCATGCCAATCAATTTCAATGATCTCTGAATTGCTAACTGGCTCATTATATATGGATGTCGTAACCCCGAGCTTAGGTCTCTAGATAATTATTGAGGAAAACTGGCCATGACGACTTGTTGGGTTTAAGCTCGAATGGACGCATTAACAACCATATGAAATTATCAAATCGAAGTTGTCAAATAGTAATCTTAATCACTTACAACCCATTCTCACAATTGTGATTTTCCGATGTCGGACTATTTTTGGTGATGTTTCAACCTCCCCCGCTTATTTTCTCAACGTTCTCGTTGCGACATGGACCATCACTTATTCCCAGCGACAGTGGCGGTCGCACGCTCCATGTAGCATTTTCCCCCTATCTCTTTCTAGAAATGGCTCCACCTCTCGATAACCCTTTCCACTATCAGAGGGAACCCATTCTGATACTATTTGTAACGTCATGAGTTTAGGTCTTCAGATTTTCATCGGAAAACTTGCCCTGGCAATTTATTGAGTTCGGAGCCGAATGGACCCATTGACAGTCACCCAAAATACATAAGTCCAAGTTGTCAGGTAATCCTACCACTTATAACCCACTATCACAATCCTTGAGTTTCTGACGTGAGATTTTTTGAAGTTATCACAGATGTGTTATGAATATTTATTTTATACAAAATGTGAATGAGAAGATGTTATCATCTAGATCTCCCCATGTATTATTTAAAACTACCTTAAAAATATAAAAAAAGGAAGTGTAGTGTAACCAAGTTCTCTCTCTACAACACATGGGGGATTTTCAACGAGCCCTGAGTTCATTGGATTAATAAGCATCCTATATCATCCATACTATGTGGATCTAACTGCCATGTTTCAACATCTGATTTTCCTTATTAAGCTGATGGTATATTTACTATATTCGATTGTTTATTTTTTAATTCTTTTAAATCCTTTCTATTTTTGTGACAACAAGTAGATTAACCGTGATCAAGCATCATCAAATTTGTGAATAAAAAATAGCAACCGGATGTTTGTCATGTATACAACAATGATGGTTTTTTCTTCATAAACAAGTTCTTCGCATTCGATCTCTTCCAGCGCTTGAAAACATCTCCCTCATCTGAAATCATCATCATTCCCTAAGTTGTAGAGCACTTTAAACTGCACCTCTTAAGTTTTAATACATTTCATCCATTATTACTATAAGTTGTTTTTTAATTAACCTATTTTTTCAAGTCAGCGGTTCGTGTACATTCTAATTTTCATTTTCCCACCATAATCATATTACCTGATACATTTAATGCAATCATTTATTCAAGTAAAACTTACAGTATCTAGTGCCATTAACTTTTTCTAATGTTCATTTTACATAATTTAGTTTTTTTATTGTCAAGTTCACGTATAATCGTTTAAAAGATTTCTGATACTTTTTTTTTATAAGAAAGAGGGTGACCACTCGAGATGGAAGTCACTGCAAAACCATTAATTTATTAAAACAAATTTTTACAGGGTTAGTTACCTTGATTCCCAAAGGCTTAACAACGCCTTACAATGAGCAACAACGTTCTCTATATAAAATCTCCGACTACTAAAAAGGAGGTCATTTCTTGCCAGCCAAATTGCTCACAACGCACTAAAGGGTCTTGCAGCATTATCAGTTGAATTGCATCCTATTTCCTTACCCCTTCCCAAAAATTCGTTAGGCCACTTGCATCTACCCACGGTATCGCCAACTCTCTCCAGACCTTCTCCGAGAAAACACAGAGGAAGAGATGTTCTAAGGTCGTTGACTGCTCCCCACACCTGTCACAATTCGCATCGTGGAGCCCGAGTATCCTCGCCTTCTATCTTTGTCAAAAAGCATGTTCCTCCTTAAGCACCAAAGGAAGATCTTGATCCTATTCGGTATCCTGCTCGTCCAGATAATCTTCATATCCTTGCACATGTCTTGATCTTGACCTTCACTAGCATTATGCAGCTCTCCGTATAGTTGTTTGACGGAAAATTTATTACTCGTCCATTCAAAATGACCCCTTGTTTGTGAGAAACTATCGGGGAAAGTAGCCAACTCTCTTAATCTATCTATCTCTTCCTACCTTCTAGTCAAGATACCATGAGCTAAATCCAATATCCACTCCCCCCCGGTGTGCCATCTCCTCCACCGTTGCCTCCTTCGATGTCGTCAAAGCAAACAGTCTTGGGAAGAGCCTCTCCAGCGGGACCTCCCCCGGCCAGTTGTCTCTCTAGAATCTGAAACCTTCCCCATCTCCCAGCTTCAGCACTAATCTACCAGATACGCTTGTCAAAACTTCTCATACTCCTTTCCAGAGGGATAATTCGAGCCGATGAAACCCTGCCTCTAACGTTCCTTTCACTTGTAAATCTTTCTCAATAATCTTGATGTCAGATCCGTAGTGGACCCCCATATTCACAGTTCCCACTTTGCTATTAAAGCTTTATTCATACACGTCAAATCTCTAACTCCCAAACCCTCTTCTCACAAGGTCTCGTTATTTCCTCCCATGCCACTAAATGCATGCCTGACCTTTGTTGCTTCCCGTCTGACCAAAAAACTAGGGATGTCAACGGGTCGGGTTTGGGGCGAGTATTACTATTCCCAAACCCATACCCATTTATAATATCGCTACCCATACCCGCCCATTTATTAAACGGGTAATTAGTAGCGGGTACCCGTATACCCGTCGGATACCCGTATACCCAATGGGTACCCATATCTTCGACATGGTAAATCTTAAGTTGTTTATAAATGTATACACGATTTTCATAGATAGACGAAGTAGAGTTAGATCGTATAATATGGCGATTCATAAAAACGTGCAATATATAGAGAATATTAAATGTTTATATATGTTAAGTATTTAACTCTTTTGTGTTGATAATTTTTATTTATTAAAGATATAAAACGTTAGTTGAATATAAATAAATGGATGGAGAGGAGAAAATTGAGTTGGAATTGTACATGTAGATTGATACATATTAGATATGAAATGGAATTGGGTCTAGTTTGATTAAAATGCAACATAAACATCTATCTTTATATATATTTTTTATTCGGGTTTGGGGCGGGTTCGGGTTCAGGTACCCACAAGGCAATCCCAAACCCATACCCATACCCGCATGGGTAGTCAATTCAAAACCCAAACCCGCCCAAAAATAAATGGGACGGGTTTCGGGTCTTTAAATGGGGCGGGTTCGGGTCGGGTACCCGATGGGTAAATCCAGATTGACATCCCTACAAAAAACCTTCTCATCAATTTTTCAATCCTACTTCTTACTCCCACTGGCATTAACCTGGTCGAGAAGAAGAAAATGGGGATGGCTGACAAGACGTGTTTCAATAAGACCAGTTTCCCACCCCTTGATAAGGTAACCGCTTTCCAGCATGCTAATCTGAGCTCTATCTTCTGGATAACTATCTCCCAGTCTGATGCTCTCAACTTGCCAGCCACCAAGGGGAGACCAAGGTAGGTGATCGGTACATCACCCAACATGCATCCCAACCTCTCAGCTAGCTTGATCCGTTCACCATCCTGTAATCCAAACATGACCACCAACGATTTCTGCACATTTTTTTCTAGCCCTGACAAACCGCTGAAGATGTCCAATAATTTAGCTGCGCGACCTATCATCCCATCCGAGCCGCTCAGGAAAAGCATTGTTCCATCCACGTATTGTAACAATGGTACGTATATCTCACCAAGGCATAATCCTTCACACCACCCCCCATCTACTGCTTGTTTGAACATAACTGCCAATGCGTCAACAACCAACACGGATAACGTTAGTGCTAGTGGGCACCCTTGACGACCCCCCATTGTGGCTGAAAATAACCCCCTTCTCGCCTCCCATTTACCATTATCGAGAAGGAAGATGTAGTGATACATCTTTTCATCCATGCAACCTAGCTTTCCGGGAAACCTCTTTTCCTCATCGACACCCATAAAAAGTTCCAATCCATATTGTCATAAGCTTTCACAAAGTCTATCTTCCACATCACTCCCTTCGTCTCCTTGCATCTCCACTCAAGACAAATTTTAAACACCATAACCAGCCCATTTGCCATCTGACGACCTGGGATGAAGGTCGATTGACCTTCAAGAACGATAGAGTCCATGACCCCTTTGAGCCTATTTGCTAACACCTTTGCCACAATGAGGTACACTCTGTTCGAAAGGAAAATTGGTCTGTAGTCTTCTACTCTTACCGGATGGTCCTTCTTTACGAGTAAAACCATTAATGCTCTGTTCACTTTCTCAAAGTCTCTATTTCCCTCTCTGAATTCCTCCAACACCTCCATGATTTCTCCCTCGAGAAGATCTCAAAAATTCTCTGTAAAAGAAGATTGGGAACCCATTGGGTCCCGTTGCCCCATCAACATTCAATCCCCAAACTGCCTTCTTCACTTCGTTTTCTGAAAAGGGTGACTCCAGTGCCTCCACCTTTTTTGGAGACAATACCTTCACTACCCTCCCTAGCCATCCCCATCCCTCTTCTGTTCTCCTTCGCGATGCCTCGACATAATATCCTCTCAGCACCCTACCAATTTGCGCTTCCCCGAAGAACCGTTGTCCCCCCACCTTCATTTCATGTATAGGTGTCTCATCCTTTTCCCTAAAGCCACAGAGTGGAAGAATCTAGTATTTGCGCCGCCTTCTCTTAGTCATTTTGCCTGGATTTTTGTCTCCATTCAATCTCTTCTTTCCGGTCTTCCACCAGAATCTCCTCCAGTAACCTAGACCTCTCCTCTATCTCTTCCTACCCTAGTCCCCTTTGATCATCAAGGTCATCCATCCTAATTACCTTCTCTCGTGCCCTACCTCAATTTTCCCTTCTGTTTAATTTCACCTTTCTTCCATACTCCTTCAGGAATGATCTGATCAACACTAGTTTAGCAGCCAGCCGAGAAATTGTTGATCCCTCCGTATTCCAACTTCTCCATTGCTCCCCCACTCGCTCTTTGAAACCCTCTTCCAACATCCAAGATTGTTCAAAACGGAAGACGAATCTGGCTCTTTCCTCTTCTCCAGATGCCCAGATAATCGGCGTGTGATCAGAGTGGGCCCGTGGGAGGGCCCAAGCATGTGAAAGCAGGAACTTCTCTACCCCTTCAATGGAAAGCAAAAATCTGTCTATTCTCGATCTAGACCTCGTGTTGCACCAAGTATACTCACATCCTCCTGCATCTATAACTGACAGACCCAAAGAGTGCATCATCTCCAAAAACTCCGCCGAACCTGCATCCCTCCCTCCGCCTCCCCTAGGACGGTCACCTGGTAGTAATGTAAGATTGAGGTCCCCCCAACAACCAGACTACATCATTATGTTCTACGTACATTTGTAATGAGTCTGTCGCGAGTGAGCCTCTACCTCAGTCATTGGGTCCGTACACATTCGTCACGGTGAAGACGACACCTTCTGCTCGGCGTCTCAGACGGACAGAAAGTGAAAAGGTTAACCTCCATTCTACGTCCACCTCAAAATTATCTTCCCTCTAACATGTTATCAGACCTCTTGCTGATCCCTGCGCCTCCATGACTACAGCCTGAAAACCTCTCCCAATGCCCAACTCATAGCCAACATATGTCGTGTTGTGCGACAACTTTGTTTCCTGCAATAAGAATATGTCCGCTTCTGCTTCCCGTACTAAGTCTCTGAGCTCCTTCTAGTGGAGTGTGGTTGGACCACCCCCAAGCATTCTACGAACCCGCAATCCAAAGGGCTGGACCGGTTTATCCCTCTCCATGGAGAGGACTCTACAGGCTGTTGTTGGGGCAATATATTTTGTCGTTCTGCTCCCTCCAGAACCTCTGCCCTTCGTCTCCTTCTGGCCGCCTTCAGTTCTCCCATTTTGTCATACCGCACGTTGGCGTCTGCCCCAACAATCCCTTTCAGTTCTTACCCCTGCAACTCTGTCCCTCTGCAATGCCATTCCCTTCCAAGTAAGATCAAGCATCTCCTCTTGTACTTCCCCCCTTAACGGACCCGCCCTTTCAGGAGCATTTCCCCCCTCCCTTTCCCAGCCCAAGAACGGGGTGGCGATCTTCCCCTCCTTGTCAAAGCCTGGGCATTTCTCCCCCGCCCTCTTCTCTATCTCCCCCTTCCCACTAGACTTCGAGCCAGGCTTTGCCACCCTCCACTCCCGTCGAGCCTCTGAACCGACCTTGTCGGCGAGCTCCCTAGCTCGCCCACCCCCTGATCTCGGCAGCACTCCTCGCAGTCCATTATGTCCGGCTCCTGTTCCCCTGCCGCTTGACCATTCTCCATCTCATCTAACTTTAATTTTGTCAGCCCCTGCGAAGGCCCCGTTAGACTCATTTCCTTTGACCTGTTCCACGTAGGAAGATGGAGTTCTGTTCTGGTTCCCTCCTCCTAGACAATGGGCTCCCTCTGCTACTTTTTCCAATGATACGATCATGCCACTTTTCAATGGATTTGCCCTTTTGTCAAGAATCTTGGTAGTCAAGTTCTCTATTTCAACAATTCTCTGCAACTCCCCCCTTGATCCTGGTTGCTTGCAGCCACGAATTCCCCAGCCGTAAGGCTTTGCGGGGTCTTTTTTGCGGTCAGATCCAAGGCGGGCGTGCGATCCTCTCCCATGTCTCCCTTCAACAGTCGCACGGTACCTAGAACGAGTACCGCGGAAGGTCGTTCTTCCTCCGTCTGTGCCGCCGCGTGGCCACCTCCCTGTAGACCTTTATTCAGGGCCCTGTTCGGATCCATGAAATGACCTGACAGAGGGTCCGTCTCCAATCGGGTCACCGTCGTCGAACAAATCCTCATGTATGCCTCTGGATATTCTACTTGCCCCACTAAATCCCGTCATTATCGAGACAATCCCCGATGAGTCAATCAATTTATTACTGAACGTAACGTCCGCCTCCTTGTGCAAGATTCGAATCGTCGCGCCTAAATCGCCTCGATTCCCGTCGTTGCACTGGCTCGAGAACATGTCGGCCGGCCGCCCCGCCGCCCCCATGAATCACCATCTCCGCCCACGATCTGCAACGATGGAATGTTTGGGTATCCGTCTTCCAATGTGCGCTTCCCAAGCTCGCAGACGCCACCTCCACCTCCAGGGCCTCTCCAAGATACATCACTCCTCCATCCTAACACCTAGGAGTTAAGCCGCCTCACCTGGATTACCAAATCAGGGCCCGTTCCCACCTCACCGCCATCGTTCAGAATTTTGTCAATCCATATCTCGGGGCCTAAGATGGACCTTACATGATCTAATCTCCTCCAGATGAGCAGGAATCCCTACACATGGACCGCGTTGAATTGTTTGAAGATGACACAACCATCAAAAAGACACAGGGCTCTCCATTTCAGAGTTGCTTTCAAGGCAGGCTTCTTCGGTCAGGCTTAGTAAAGCCGCTTTCTCTGCTCGTGACAGCCCCCGGGCCACGACACGCCAGGGGTTTAGGAGGGCGATATCCCCGCCGATCGCCCCTTCTAAGGCAGACCCTACATCCGACGATGCATGTAATAACGATCGTGAGCCGCCTCCCTCACTGATCAAGAGCTTGCCCTCCGGAAGCCCCTTCTTCTTGAATCCCTGTGGGCACGACCTCGCACGATGTGTGGAGCCATGACACAAGAAGCAACGCAATGGCTCGCGACAAGATGCGGTCCAATGCCGGAGCAACCCGCATCGGAAGCAACCGCGGCCAAAAGGCTTACTACAAAGCTCCTGACGCTGACCGCCACCCCCCTTGTTAGCAGGCTTCTTCCTCCGACGCCGAGAGGCGACCAGAACCCATGGTGCTCCCTCATCTCCGATGTCCCTCAACGCTCCCTCACCCACTCCCTCCACTCCAGAACCCATCACACCCTCTCCGACCCATCACACCATCTCCGCTTTCCGAGTAGAAGTTTTTTTCATGGGTTGTTATCAGTTGTGTCCCTCTGAGATATTGCAATATCACTTATGCTCCTATCTTTTTTGGAATATCAGTTGTGCTCCTACCTTCTTACAAAATTCACAGTTCTGTCTTTTTATAATATCAGTTATGCCCCTACTTTACCTTAACAGAAGGGCAAAATTGTGAATTTTACAAGAAGATAGGGGCACAAGTGATATTTCAAAAAAAGGAAGGGCAAAACTGATATTGCAATATCTCAGAGGGGCACAACTGATAAAAACTCTTTTTTCATTTAACATCAGGATTTCTGATACTTAAAGTGTATTTACATTTGCTTTCTATTATAATATTATCATAAGTCTTACAAGTAGTCGCTTACAAATTATTTTTTTTCGTCTTGCACAATATTTTTTACTTCTTATTACTGTAACTTTATTTAGGGATTTTATCACTTGTGCCCCTCCGAGATATCGCAATTTCAGTTATGCCCCTATCTTTTTGGTAATATCAATTGTGCCCCTCAAAACTTGCTCCGTCATCAGTTGTGCCCTTCCGTCAGGTTGACCGTCAATGAATTGACTTAACCATGGTTTTTTCAAACCTTGGTGTGGTTAAGAGGGGTATTATGATCAAAATAATACCTTGATGAACATGTATAAACCTCCACACATCTTAGTTGCTTTTTTTTATTCGATAAAGATCTGAACGTTGACCATGTAGAAATCAAAAGAACAACAAATAGAACGCGATGGCTCGTTCAGAGTCATCCATTTATTCGATACTCATAACCTTCAATCGGATCAGCCCTTCCAGCTTCCACCCGAATCGGGCCAGAGCCCCTTCGGCATCCTCGAATCCGGCGGCCAAGATCGCCTCCTCTGCGTTCTCACCCGGTCCCACGCACGACGCCAGAACCCTGACCTGCCGAGCTCCGGTGTCTTCTCTTCCTCGGACAGTCTTTCCTCTTCACCCTCCTCCCACGGTGGCACACCGCCATTGCGGTACTCCCATCCACCCCAACGTATGCTGTCGGGATCCCGATTGTAATACCATGGCACCCACAGCGGAATGTCCAGGGCCGTTGTAGGGGCGCCCATCAGGGGGGGTCAGGAGGAGGCTCCGCGCGGGCTGTGGGAGGTGCCGAGAATAAGTCGACATGCCGGTAGAAGAAGCGGGTGGAGACACGGCGGTTGGAGACGGGGGAAGTGCTGGTACCGGTGCTCGCTGCGAGGGAGGGTTTTAGGAGGTCGGAGTTGCGGTGCTGCTCGGCCAAAAGCGGGGCTTGGGCTACGTTAATCCAAGCGACAGAGGAGATGATGGTTGCGAGGACCCACGCCATGACTTCGCGGGGGTCCATTGCGATGGTCGACACATCTTAGGGGAGGCGAGGGTGGAGGGAGGCGAGGGCAGGGGGGCGGGGGAGGTCTGGGCGGAGGGAGGCTGGGGCGGAGGGGCGGCAGGGGGCGGCGTCGGGGAGGGGAGACGAGGGCGGAGGGGCCGTAGGGGATGGGGGAGGTCGGGACTGCCTCGAGGCTGGGGCGGAGGGGCGGCGTCGGGGAGGGGAGGAGAGCTCGGGGCGGAGCTGGGCGGCACGTGGTAGGGGCGGCGCTGGGGAGGGGAGGGGAGCTCGGGGCGGAGCTGGGCAGCACGTGGCAGGGGCGGGGCGGAGAGGGAGGAGGAGGAGGAGGAGGAGGAAGAGGATGGGCAAGAGGAGGAAGAAGAAGAGGATGAGGAAGAAGGTTAAAATGACCTCCTAACCTTTTTTTTAATGTAATTCCACCTATGTCCTCAAAGTTAACGGTCGTTTGCACTGTGGATGGACGGTTACTAACCCGAGGGGCACAAGTGATAAATTAGCAAGTTTTGAGGGGCACAACTGATATTATCAAAAAGATAGGGGCATAACTGAAATTGTGATATCTCGGAGGGGCACAAGTGATAAAATCCCCTTTAATTATTACCATTGCTGTCGTAAAATTTACTTTGTACACCATATAGCTATTTGTTTAATTACAAAGCGACATCTATCTTGCGAACCTTCATTAAGTATTTACAGATCTTTTTCCTTTATTTATAAAATCTTCACTCTAAATTACGGTTTTCCAAATATTTATTTACATTTCAACTTCTTAGTTACCAACAGTTCATCTTTTCAATTTATTATTTATCTGTTCTTTTTAGATAGATTAGATATCTGTATACTTATTAGTATTAAAGAATAAAGACGTAGAAAATGAAACGTTGAATATATCAAAAACATTCCTTTGCAAGACGACATATAAATTGATTGCGGTGTATTTGTAATCTATTCGCCTTTTTCTGTAAACCCTTTACCCGTTAAATTATATAAAATTACTAAGAGGGCCAAATGCTTCATCAATTTTTGGAAAAAAAATCTAAACCATTCCAGATTTGGTTTTAAAAAATATAAAATATAAAAACAGCATCTCCAATTGATCTTATAATACTCGTTAGGGATGGGCATGGGCCAGGTTGGGTCGGGCCCTGAAGGGCCCAGGCCCAAGCCCATCTAAATATTTCGAGTCTTGGGCCGATCTTAGGCCCACAAATTTTGGTGTTGTTCGGCCCAAGCCCAGGCCCGGCCCATTTCCTTTGGGTCGGGCATGGGCCTGGCTGGCCCAAGCCTTGAGTCATTTCATGGTCATGAAAACCACAACACGAGAAATATGGAAATGATGGATCATGCTATACATTAAAGAGAAGGATTACACATATGTAAATCAAGCGCAAAAAAAGAAGTTACAAGCATAAGAATATCCACATTAAAGTAGCTATTGAACTATGCATAAGAATCTAAGATGTCTACAGAACATCTAAGTTTGCACATATCTTGAATCTATAACGATGGCTAAACAATAGTAATATTCCAATGAGAAATCAATGGCTGAACAGTAGCAATATCGGTACTTCAACCATCATATACAATATACCTTAGTAGGCAAAACATCTTGTCTAAGGCCCATGCCCATGTTCGGGATGGGCCTTGGGCTTTACCCTCGGGCCATCTTCGGAGCCCCGACCGGCTGGGCCTTGGGTCGAGTCGGGTTGGACTCAACCAAGCCCGAGCCCGACCCAAAGTATTTTTGGGCCGGCATTTTAGGCCCAGGCCCGGCCCAATCCTCTTTTGGGCTTGGGCTGGGCCGGGCTTTTTGGGATGGGCTTCGGGCTGGGCCAGGCCGGCCCAGCTCAATGCCCATCCCTAATACTCCTCTTTTCGGTTCTCTCTCTCCTTCTCCCTCACACAGTCTCCCCCTTCTCTCGCGTGCTCTCTCTCAACCGTTCTCTCTCTCAACTGTTCTTTTTCTCTCTCAATCCTTGATGAATCCACATTTCATCATCTTTATTCTATCATTTTGGCCTCAAAAACCCTAGCAAATGCGTGTAAATAGCATTAAATAGAGCATATTCGCATTCATGCATGTACCTTTAAATAGTGTATAAAATAATACAATTAAAGCCAAAATTATAGAATAAAATAAAATAAAAGAAAAAGAATAAAATATTGTAAATATTTTATGACCCAAAACTCCGAGACTTAGGCATCTTGATGAATAGGTCGACCAGGAAGAAAGTAGATAAGGGTTAAAATACAGCAAAAATACCTATTCTTTCTATTCATTCTTTAATCATTTTGAGACCTATTTTTGGTTCCACTTTTTATACATCAAATAAAGAAACTTTGTACATGAAAGCTGTAGATAATTAAATAAAGAAAAATAAAAAATTGATTTCAATGAAAAATAATGTATAGATAAAAAGTTATGGTCTGAATAAAATTCCAGATCCCCAACTTCCCAGACCTGTATCTCACAACTGAAATTCCAAATGCAGCAAACTCACCTTTAATTGCATGTAGAATAAAATAATCTATTTAATGGCGATGGTTTCCCATTTGGCGGAGCTACGGTTTGAAAGTTGAGTTTTGGACCCTACTTGTATAATTGTACTGATTAAAATATCCGATTTATTATCTATTCATTATTTTTATATTTTTATATTTTTATAATTATGTAAATATTACTTATAATAATTATGTACATTAAAATCAGAATAAAAACCTAAATAAAATACAAAATAAAAATACTTGTATATTTGATACATAGGTATACTACCTATACTTATACCTATATAAATTATACTTATATTTTATTAAATATACAAAACACATCAATAAAATAAAATAAAAATATATTTGTGTGTATAAAAGTATTTTTATAATTTTATAAATAATAACTAAAAATAATAAAATTAAAATACACAAAATAAAAATAAAGTAATAAAGTATATAAACATTATACCTATAAAGGGCATAATAGGTAACTAGTAGAAATATACCTCATAAAAATAATTAAAAATCAGAAAAAATACTACATAAAATAATAAATATTTTTTATTTTATAACCAAAATTTAATTCGTTCTTTTTCTATTTTTGATTGATTTTTTAAATCTTTTTTAGGACCTTTTCCTGGTTGGTCCAGTGGACCAACCAGGGGGCAGTCGTAGTTGACCTCGGTCAACTGTCTGCCCTAGGTCCTGTAGCCTGTGTCAGACCCATGTTTGACCCCTCTTTCTCAATTTTTTCGAGGCCTATTTTTGCATCATCTCGTGATAGTTTCTTCTTGGTTTTTGATCCTCGATCAATGGGCATGCCCGCCCTGATGAAACCTCGGTCGAAGGACCACTGTGCTCATCGATGTGCCTCGTTCTTCCTCCACAGTCCGTCAACCCCGTATAACCCAACTCTGATTTCCTTTTGAATTTTGAACCACATTCCATACAGATCTTCCCCCCTTTGGCCACACTCGAGCTACCTGGAGGTGACAGCTCCAAGTTCCTTGCTTCAAGGCGGCGGATAGGCAACCGATCTGGGCGCGTTCCTCACCTCCGGCGGGCCTCGCCGTTGAGGTTTCTCAACCTCGGGTCCGACCCCTTAAGGTATCCACTCCCTTCTTTTTCTTGCTCCTTTTATTCTCTGTAGTTGTAGGAATCGATAGCACTCTTAATCCCCCCATCTCATCGATCAAATCGCAACATCTTAGTTCTCGTCGGAGTGCCCCTCCGGCCAGTCACCGTCACACCACCCCTCGCCGCCTTTCATCCTCCACGGAGTCCAGGCATTTTGCCATGGACTCTATCATCTTTTTCCTGCAGGTACGCGCACACGAACGTCACCTGGGAGCATTTTTGGACTCGTCGGAGACACCTGGAGGCCACGAGCTCCGCCGCCGTCGTAGGCGAGAACCACTGCCCCTCCGGCCATTTTGAAGCTCCCAGCACCTGGAGATCACCTGCAGGAAGAGTTCTGGGCTCTTTTGAGCTCTGAACGCCGACGAAGGAGGGCGGGGGAGGTCACGGAAGTTCGCCGTCGTCGGCCTTCTTCTGCTTTCTTCCTCCAGGCCTTTTAGCCGTCCGATCAAGGGAGGCCCCAGATCCATCGTCCACTGTTCGATTCGTGCAGCCACATCCGTCCATCATCGCCTAGATCTTCTAATCGCGATCGTTGGAGTGCGAAGCGGTATCACGCAAGGAGGTCACGTCACGTGTCCAAGTGAAGACCCCCATCCGTCAGATCTTCTTTGCGAGGGAATTTTGCAAGTATACCCCTCGCACTTTTGTAATTTTATTTTATTCCATAACCTTTGAATGGTAGTTTAAATATTTTGTAAAATTTGCAAGTAGGCCCTCGAACTTGTTTTATTTGCACATAGGTCCTCTGCCACGTCACCTCACGTGACCTGTTCACGTGAGGCGCGGGCTTTTTGCAGGGATGCCCTTGGCCTTTTGTCTATTTCGTTTCAGTGCTCTAAGTTTTATATTAAGCGTTAAATTTTTGGGAAAATTGCATGTATGCCCTTGGGAGTTTCTGAAATTACATTTGAGTCCTTCCCAGGTGCGTGCAAGTCATGCGCCCTGGTGGGCTTTTTACACTGATACCCCTGTTGGTTTGCTAATTTGTGTTTGGTCCATAAATTCGAACATTCAGTACAATATTTGTTGGAAAATTGCATGTATGCCCCTGGATGTTTTAATATTTGCACATATGCCCCTGCTAGGTTGAATTATTTTTGTGTGCTTGTCTGATTTATTTAAGGCATCATTTTAATTCGAAAAATTCTCAAAAATTAAAGTTATGCTCCTGTTCACTTGCACTTTCACGCTATATTTTTAGTTTTTGATTTTATTGCAATTTCATATTTATTAAAAATCAAAAACTTGCCATTTCAGTACTGTCTAGCTTAGAAAATATCAAAAAAATAGTAAAATACCTCGAAAAATTCCAAAAAATTACATACTATCTATTTTATCATATTTTAATGTCAGTCCAAAAATCACTAAAAATCTCAAAAGAAAAACCTTAAAAATTAGAAAATAGTTAAAAACTTCAAAAAAATTCTAAAAAATCATAGAATACTCCAAAAAATACAAACTCAGTTCCTGTTTCTTCCTTATTTTATTCTCTTTGTTTTAAATCTAATTTGGGAAAATTTTGAGATCATTTGATATTTTTCCTTCCCATTTTAGTATCGGACAGATTGTTAATTCATTGTTTTCTTTTTTCAGTTTTTAAAAATACCAAAAATATTTTGAAAAATACCCAAAAATCACAAAAATAGTAAAAAATCATAAAAATATCAAAAATATTTTATTTCTGAATTTTTGAGTATTTTTGCATATTTTTATAAATATTCTATCCTCTCCTTTATTATATAGCTTATATATTCCAATATTGAAAAAATATAAAATATAAAATATAAAAAAATCAGAAAATTAAAAATCAAAATACAAAATTAAAAATTAAAAAAATTAAAAGAAATTAAAACCCACAAAAATACTTGCATTGCATAGTGTGAACACCACATTCACTTTCACATACACACACACACACACACATGTTTGACCTACCCTGTTTGCTCCCTGTGTTCGAACTCTCTGTATACTTGTCCTATACACCATTTGTGTAGAGTTAACAATAAATTTTAACTTCACATTTATTTCTCATTGCTTGATTTATAGTGTGGGTTAATTGTTGATTAAATACGGGATTTGTTGAGGTCAAGACTACGACTGCGGTTTCGCCTTGTGAAACCGTACGACCCTCGAATCTCGTGTTTATCAAATGGCACCGTTGCCGGGGAGCAACAGTGAGTAGTTCATATTTTTTCTTGATTGTGTTTGTTGTCTTCATTATTGCTTGCTCTTTTATCTCTCTTGTTTTTGATATATATTGTTGAAGCTTTCTGACCACTATTTTTCTTGTCTTCTTGCGAGGGACCGCGGAGCGAGGTGGATCGCCTAGGTGGTCTGAAGCAACCACGTGAAGCGGAGCCGGATTATTTAAGCCAAGCCAGTAGGAGAGAGCAGGAGGAGTGAGAGAGTGCTTATATTAGTTTGCATTTTTATTTTGTGAGAGAGAGATTTATTAATTTGTAATAATACAAGAACTTGGACTCTCAGACACTTCGGGCCTAATTTCCGGGTGTTTGCTCACCCGGGGGCTCACCGCTATTTTCTTTGTGTTTTCCGCAGTCATTTTCAGGTTTTGTTTTCATTTTTCATTTCTTTTGTGGATTGAGCCCTTAGATTTTAGGCCTTTGCCTGATCGATTAGATTAGGTCCAAACACATTAATAACCTTTGCATGCACCTATAGATCGTATTTGGACTTAGTCTAATTAAACAGTTAGTCATTAGCCTTCGATCCGCGCGTCGCGAGCTCATCCCGCCAAGCGCTTCTCATAAACTCGATGTGTCGAGAGAAGGAGGGGTGAGCCTAGACCGGACATTAGGATTGGAGGTTGGGGGTTGACTTGTGGTTCTTCACGTAGCAATTGCCCGCCTTAAGATGATTTCCGCATTGCATATCGGCATGTAGTTTAGGTTTATAAATTTCTGCTTTGCATCCCGCATGGAGAGAGCTGGGATTCGCTGTAAGTCTTCTCACTTTGCATCCATCATTTAGGCACAAAGATGAGATTTCTACCTTGGTGTCGACTTGCACGGCTTTTCCGACTCTATTCTCCCTCTATTTTTGGACAAAGTAGGATCAAGAAAAAACAAAAACCGTTAGGCGCTTGTTTGAATCCACTCAAAAGAAGCGATAACACCAAAAAAAATTAAAAAAGGGACTGCTAAGAAAACTGTGACCTAAATAAAATCGGTAATTGGACTCATTGATTGGGGAGAGTAATACCCTCACTTATATTCAGGTTGCATGGGAAGGTCTCCTTCCAAGTGAGCAGAGTGCTTCGTAAGGATTAGAGCCCAAATCCTAGCTTATGGCTGCCTTGTGTATCGCCTGGATTTCCGAAGTATTGGCGCTACTATCGTATGTAGGCGAGTAGGGCTTGGTCGCCATTGGTGACTCACTATTGTGTGAGCACCGACCTTGTCCGAAGTACCAAGCATAGGCCACGCCTTCACGGGTATGTCTGTCTCACCGTCTGCATCCGAGTAGGATCTTGCACGCTCACATGTGATTCCGTTGCGAGCGAGATCCGAAGTATCGGTTTCGCCTATCGGCTTCCTCCCTCTTATTCTTTGGCTGAGTAGGGATTCGGGAAGGGTTACAAGGACCTTAAAAAGCGCAAGCTATAGGTTACATAGGAGGAGGACAAGTACGGGAATACTTTTCTGGCAGTACTCTCTCTCCTTTAGGCGTAGCGCTCTAAGGACTCGTGATAAGATAAATTCCTGAATTCAAGCTAAAATTGACAAGATAAAAGCCGAACCTTCACAACTCCATGTATTGAGTTGGTGAACTCACCCTGTTTTGTGTTTGATTGCTAGTTTATTTAGGTCAAGATCAAAAACACAACACACTTGTGCACAATTTTGCTTCTCCTTCCTTCTTTCTTCTTCTGCATTCACCTTGCTCTTTCCAATAATCAAGATGATGGGCGGAGGTCTCTTAGGCCGACTCTATCGGCACCGCTATCCAGCACTCCTCCTCATTCATCTAGGATGACCTCAGAGAGTCCGCTCTCCGAGCCTGAGTTCACTTCCACCCTGTTCCCCCTCGACCACCCTTCTCATTCCCCTTCCATCAGTCCAAGAGTCTCAGAATTTAGTGCATCGCATAGCTCAGATCATTTGACGGCACCTGAGATGGGTTCTTTTGCTTTTTCAGAGAACCCAGTCGTGGCTGACAGAGGCGAGCATCCAGACGACCATGATCACCTGCCATTCTTCATTGATCAAGCAGCTATCAACAATTCCTTGCTAGCATCCCTGGAGACAATGCAGAGACAGATCCGAGACCAGGGAGTATTCATAGGTGATCTCATGCGAGAGATAGCACAGATGAGAGAAAACCGACCTGGGGGCGGTGGCTGTGGCGGTGGAGGTGACATTCCAGTTGTAGAGAACCAGGGAGGAGATCCCAACGCAAAGAGGCCACCGCAGACTATCATGCGAGAATTGCATAATCCAACAGCTTCCCTCACTCATCGGTGGATCTGACTCCCGCCTATACATGGAGATTTCGAGCTTCGGCCCCATACCATTCAGCTTCTACCCAAATTCCATGGGTTGCCGATCGAAGAGCCACACCTCCACCTCCAAGAATTTGAAATGATCTGCAACACAATCCATGATAGGTTGATGACCGAGGACACTATAAAGATGATCGCCTTCTCGTTCTCCTTGGTCGAGAGAGCCACGTACTGGCTCAAACACTTGGGGCGATTCATCGACACTTAGGCAGATCTCCGGACCGTGTATCTGAAGAAGTACTACCCCCTCGGCCGGACTAATGCAGCTAGAGCGATGATCAGCAACTTCGTCATGATCCCGAATGAACAATTCCATGAAGCCTGGGATCGATTCAGAGAGCTCATCGACCGGTGTCCCCACCATGACATTTCTAAGCCTAATCTAGTGCAAAGTTTCTTTTGTGGGCTGACACCGGAGCTACAGGGGCTTGTCAAAGCCTCTTGCGTTGGGTCCAACTTTTTGAAGGGTGAAGACGACGTTTGGGCCATCTACGAGGGCATGGCAGAGAACTCAACCGTGATGGCCCAAGCCCGTGTTTACACACAGCAGAAGCCCCCGCAAGGAGCGGGATCATTCTAGAGGATCGCCCGCATCGATGCCGGTCCTCAAACTTCATCGGCAGCCGCGACCCAAGCTGAATCAGCCGCAGCCGACATGGGAATCATCAGTGAGAAGTTGGGCCGTCTCGAGATCCTCGATAAGAAACAGATGCAAGGCATGGCCCAGATGGACCAAATCACCAAAACCATGAGTGACCTGAAGACGCAGATCCTTTGCGTCCAGGAGGCACAGACTTCTTCCCAACAACCTCCTAGGTCACGTGTTGATCCGAGCATTAGCAACTCATCACAACCCTCTGCCTCGTACCGCCAGGTCTACCATATCCAGGCAGAGCCGGTCCCGTTGCTACAGTACTACCCAGCGCAGCCGCCATCTCAGGATACCAGATGGTGGTATATCAGCCGGAGCAGCCACTGGCAGTTCTTCCTCCACCGTCCTTCAAGCAGGAACCATTGATGGAAGTCAATGGGATTTGGTACGACCGGTACCCTCAGCCTGAGATTCGTCGCGGTCACCCAGGATTCCGTTGGGGCAACGGTGGCTCCTCATCTCAGCAGAAGAATCCAGCTCAAGGACAGCAGAGCAGCCAGCAGCCACAGCAACACCAGCTGCCCCAGTATGCCCAACAGCAACAGTACCATCAGGGTCCTCGTCCCGCCTATCAGGGACATCAGTGGAGGCAGCGTCAGCAGCCTCAGCAGTCTTATTCCCAGCCTACCCAGAACTATCCATACCAACAACAACAACCTCATTTCCCGCAAGGGAACCCATCCGATTCTCAAGCCCCCACTTTTGAGAACCCAGCTCTCGATGATCTTGCCCGCTTGCTCTCCGAACAACGAGCATCCTTCATGCAAGAAATGGATGAATTCCGACAGGAGATGAGGAAGATCATCAAAGGCAAGGCTGCCATACCAGCTCAGATTGAACCTAACCCGAACAATCTGAAACGGAAGTCTGAGCAGGTAGAGTTTACAGAGGATACCTCTCCTAGTGACTATTTGAGTGACATGTCTTTATCTTTGTGTGATGCTGATTTTGTGACTACTAGGAGCGGTAGGATGCCAGCCGACGGCACCTCTTCTGAGCGACAACCCCATGCTGAACCAGGAGTGCCAGAGGAGCAGAGTAGCGGTGCTGATGCCGCTAATGATGATGCTGAAGACGGTGGTGCTGATGCCACCAACGATGGAGTTCCAGACGACGGTACTGAGGCCGTCGTAATACCAAATGCAGACGGTGGTGCTGATGCCACCATTTTGGATGCAAAGCCAGAGCGCGGTGCTGATGCCGCGAAGACAGGTGCCGATGGTGGTACTGAGGCCACCACATCTACTTTTGTTGAGCCTCCCTCTGTGATGTTACCACCTTTTGTATCTATGGACTGTGGTAACAAGAAAAACAAAAATATGAATAAAGGAAAGGTTTCTGTTCACATTGCGGATCCATATGTGTTGAATGATGATGATTGTATGGATTCTATTCCTTCACAGGCATTGGGACCTATTCCTAGTCCTCCATCTGAGGAGGCCCCTACCATCCCCTTCCCTGAGGCACTCCGCTTGGCGAAGGGAAATAAAAGAGAAAATCCAAAAAAAGATCAGCAGGTAGAGTTCAGCAATCAGATGATTGACAGGTTCCACATTCAGCTGACTCTACAAGAAGCACTTGAGCACATCCCGCTCTTCAAGAAGAACTTGAAAGAGAAGACTACCGTCCGCAGGAAGAGGAGGAATCACAGAGATCAGATCCATGTGCTCACCCATTTCACTTGCTGCACTATCCAGAACAAACTACCAGCCAAGTGACCAGATGCAGGAGCTCCCTATGTCAGATGCGAGATTCAAGAGCAGCAGTTTGATCATACTCTGTTAGACAGTGACTCTTCAATTAACCTTCTTCCGGCAGCCTTACTCGACCGATTCGAGTTTGGTCCTCTTCTTAGGAGCAGGACAGTCCTTCAGTTTGTTGATAGGTCGACTAAGAGGCCGAAGGGGTTATTGAAAGACGTGGTCGTTACCATTCAGGGCCTGAAATTCCTCATGGACTTCGTTGTGTTGGACATAGAGATCCCTGAGTCAGTAACCGATGCCCCCATCATACTCGGACGCCCATTCTTGGCCACAGCCAAGGCGGTGACCGATCATGATAGTGGGAAGGTGTGTTTTCGCGTAGAGGGTGAAACCATACAAATAGAGACGATCGAGGAAACTAGAGCCAGGGAACTTGAATGCTCGGAGCAGTCCAGCGAAGCCGCGCAGATGACCGAGGAAGAGCTAAACATCCACCAGGAGTATGATTTTGTGATGACAGATGATGAATCCAACTGGACAGATCCTGTAGCACCGACTCTCTCTTTGCCTACAAATTCACTATATCTAAAGCTTATGGCAGTCGAGAGCCTGGAGAGCACACTTCTGGATGAGGATACACCTGAGGCTGACAACGTTGGGACGAGTGGTGCTGATGATTTCCAATCTTGTTCATCCTTTTCTGATCCCTCGGATTCATACATTGATTGGGATAATTTTGATGACTATTTACCTTGTCTGATTCCTTCTGAGCCAACAACCGTGACAGAGTGCGAGCCAGTGCAGTTTATTGAGAATTCAGCAGGCCGCCCTTCATCAGAAGTTCATGCAGAGCGAGAGTTCTCCCATGCAGACCTGGTCGCCTTCACACAGCCATATCAGAAGCCAGATCTTCCACCTCCCAGTTGTCCAGAACTGAAGCCTCTGCCGCAATCGCTGAAGTATAGATTCCTTGCGGGTGAGCCAGACATGCACCCAGTCATTATCTCAGCAGGTTTGACTGGAGAGCAAGAATCTCGTCTGATGGAGGTTCTTGAAAGAAACCGCAAGGCAATAGGTTGGAGTATAGCTGATCTCCAGGGGATTAGTCCGGCTCTGTGCTCCCACCACATCTATCTTGAGGATAACGTTAGGCTGTCGCGTGAGTTCCAACGACAGCTGAACCCGAATCTTCGAGACGTAGTCATGAAAGAAATTTCAAAGTGGTGGAGCGCTGATTTTATCTACCCCATCTCCGACTCCAAATGGGTTAGTCCACTACATGTGGTACCCAAGAAGACGGGTATCACTACAGTTGTCAATGAGTCCGGAGAGGAGATCGCTACCCGAGTACCCACTTCTTGGAGAGTCTGTGTGAACTACAGACGATTGAATGAGGCCACCAAGAAGGATCATTTCCCGCTACCCTTCATTGATCAGATTATCGAACGGCTAGCTGGGAAGAGTCATTACTATTTTCTTGATGGGTACTCCGGATACAATCAAGTGGCCATTGCGCCTAAAGACCAGGAGAAAACGACATTCACCTGTCTGTTTGGGACTTATGCTTTCAGACGAATGCCCTTTGGTCTATGTAATGCTCCGGTGACATTCCAAAGGTGCATGTTGTCCATATTCTCAGACATGGTGGGTGACTGTTTAGAGGTCTTCATGGATGACTTCTCGGTCTATGGAGACGGGTTCGATGCTTTTCTTGACTGCCTAGACCGTATGCTTCAGCGCTGCATTGAGGTCAACCTTGTATTGTCTTGGGAGAAGAGTAACTTCATGGTGATTCAAGGGACGGTCCTTGGTCATATCATCTCCAACAGGGGCATGGAGGTCGATCCGGCCAAGGTGGATATCATTAGAAAACTCAATCCACCGTCCAATTTGCGTCAGTTACGGTCTTTTCTGGGGCATGTCGGTTTCTACCGACGGTTCATTCAGGACTTCAGTCGTATTACCCGACCGCTTACTGATCTGCTGACAAAAGACACCGAGTTCCTTGTCAATGATAAGTGTCTTGCGTCTTTTGAGACTCTCAAAGGTATGGTTGTTTCAGCTCATGTCCTTCAGCCACCTGATTGGTCTCTCCCATTCGAGATCATGACGGATACTTCAGATTTTGCCGTTGGGGCTGTGCTTGGACAGAGGAGGGATGGTTTGCCGTTTGCCATTCACTACGCCAGCCGGACTTTGGATGCCGCTCAGCGGAATTACATTGTGACTGAGAAAGAGATGCTGGCCGTAGTCTTTGCTTTGGATAAGTATCGATCTTATATTCTCGGATCTAGGGTAACAATCTACACAGATCACACCGCCATCAATTACTTAATGGCCAAGAAGGATGCCAAAGCACGCCTTATCAGATGGATCCTTCTACTCCAGGAGTTTGATATTGAGATTAAGGATAAGCCTGGAGTCAAGAATGTGGTGGCAGATCATCTCTCCAGATTGGAGAATCTTGAGGAATCTGAGCCCAGCGCACCTATTACATAGACATTTCCAGATGAGGCGATCTTGGATATCACCTCGCTCCCGTGGTACGCTGACATTGTGAACTATCTTGTTGCCAAGACAGTCCCACAAGGTTGGCCCAGGCAGAAACTCGAGACCTTCCTAGCGAAGGCCAAGTTTTACCATTGGGAGGATCCCGTCCTTTATCATGAAGGAGGGGATAACATCTGGAGGAGGTGCATTCCTCAAGAAGAGCAGCATAGCATCCTCACCTACTGCCACAAGCTTGAGGCAGGAGGACATCATTCTGGAAAAAGGACAGCACAAAAGGTGCTTCAATCCGGCCTTTGGTGGCCTACTCTCTTCAAGGATTCTGATGAGTTTGTGAAGAGATGTACTGACTGTCAGAAGATGGGAACCTGCAAACAGAGAGACATGATGCACATGCAATCCATTCACTTTTGTGAGGTTTTTGATGCATGGGGGATTGACTTCATGGGCCCGTTTCCTAAGAGTCGGGGATTCGAGCATATTTTGCTCGTTGTTGATTATGTCAGCCGATGGGTTGAGGCCATCCCCGCCCGAGCTGCAGATGCTAAAACCGTATGCAAATTTTTGAGGAAAAATATCATTTCACGGTTCGGGGTACCTAGAGTCTTGATTTCAGACGAGGGTCTCATTTCATTAATGACAAGGTTATGGCCCTTGCAGACGAGTCCGGCATTGACCATCGGGTTGCCACGCCGTATCACCCTCAGACTAATGGTCTTGTCGAAGTATCGAACCGGGAGATAAAAAACTATCTTGCAAAAAGTTGTCCGCTCAGATCGAAAGGATTGGTCACAGCTTTTGGACTCGGTCCTGTGGGCCTATCGGACTTCTTTCAAGAATCCATTGGGGACATCTCGCTTTCGTCTCGTCTATGGCAAGCCGTGCCATTTGCCAGTGGAAATCAAGCATAAATCCTTTTGGGCAGTCACTGAGTTACTGTTAGATCCCGAGAGTATAGGAGAACAGAGAAGAGCAGAGTTGGCAGCTCTGGAAGAACTGAGAGACACAGCCTTTTCTAGCAGCCTACAATACAAAGAGAAAGTGAAGACATGGCACGATTCTCATATCAGCCATAAACAGTTTGAGCCAGATCAGAGATTATGGTTGTTTGATTCCAGGCTGAAATTATTTCCAGGGAAATTACAAAGCAAGTGGAAAGGTCCGTATGTGGCCAGGAAGGTACATGACAATGGCAGTATTGACATATCCGAACCGTCATCTTCCTCTACCTTCCGTGTCAATGGTCAACGCCTGAAACTATATCTAGATCATGATCCGCCGACCATTGATGTTGCCCCCATTCTTCTGGTATGAGATGTGTTCTTTGACTCATATCATCTGCATCTCATACATGGTGATCACTTCCATCTTCCGCTGTACAGATCATCTATCTATGTCATGCTTTCATCTGTTGATCTCTTTTCTCTTTTCTTATTTTCTATTTTCTTCTTTTCCTTCTCCATTTTATTTATCTATCAAAAAGGTGCCGCCCCTTGTCAGTTTTTTGTACTTAGGACGCACTTTGTCCTAAGTATAGGGGGGTTTGCACCCCGAGTTCTTTCAGTTTCATTTCGATCCTCTCCATTGTCTCCTCTTCTTGTCTATACTTGGGGATATTTTACCCTAAGTATAGGGGGAGACAATCTGAGTACGATCTGTTCATTCCCACCCTTGACCCTCCCTACGTTGTGTACAGTCTGCTATACTTAGGATAATTTGATCCTAAGTATAGGGGGGCGGTCAACTTATTATTGGTTCATTCATTTATTCTTTAGACTTGTCTATACTTAGTACGAGTTATGTCTTCTCTTTTCTCTCCGATCTATGAGGACATAGCTCAAGCTAAGTATAGGGGGGTCGTATATACTGTGTATATACTTTAGCCATAACTCATACTTTCGTATTTTCTTAATATGACTAATCATTCTTTAAAAATTCATTAAGACCCCTAATAAAAAGGTGTTTTGTTCCTCAAATTCTTTTTCTATGCATTGATTAATAAAGCAGGTGAAAATGTTTTTTGCAAAATGTTTGAAAAATAGTTTGAAAATCTTTGTGAACATTTATTAAAAACTATTTTGAAAATATTTTGTTACATGTTTTCAACTTGTGTAAAAATGAGTGTTTTGTAAAAATTTACTTTCTTTGTGTGAAATAAAATGTTTGAAAAATGATTTGCAAATGGTTTGAAAAATGGTTGCAAAAATATTTTGAAAAATCTATATAGACTGTTTTGAAAAACCTCTGCAAAATGATTTTCAAATGTGTGCACCTGTTTGCAAAATGTTTGTAAAAACTATTTTGGACTATAGTTTTCAAAAACTGTGTGAAAAGCTTGTGTCAGATAAGTTTGAGGAATATAGATATCATACCCAAAATCCACTACATATATATCTATAAAGTTGATCACTTACCCTATAAATTCTTAAAATCCACTTCTTGTATATATAAGAAGCACTCCCGTGTACATATTTTTCACCTAGCTTTTAGCCAAAAATCTTTTTGTTTTCAAAAATTTCCAAAAATATTTGCAAAATTAAAATCCAAAAACATTTGAAAAATCTTTTTGAAAAAGACAAAAAATGCATCTGCATATGCATCATCATCATCTTTTCAAAAATCCATAAAAAGTTCAATATCTTTGAAAAATTGCATCACAAAAATATTTTCTGCATTCTGCGTATCATTTGCATAGCATGAGCATTATTCGGATTGAGTTTGAGAGTTGAACGAGTCTAAGCAAAATCCAGAGATTGGAGCTTGATTGGACCTTAAAATCTACCTAATAACAGGAACCGTATAGGAACTGGGTTTGAGGTACTTCAGGTCTAGTTGACTTAATTCTTTGAGGATCACGGGACTTGGTTCAAAGGATTCTTGACTGCCTAAGTAGAGTATTTCGGAGCACACGCATGACTCTTGTTGATAATGACCTAACTTAGACACCTGCACCTTTCACATGGCTCAACCCAGTTGGAATGGTGAGGGGATTGGATTTGCCGGTATGAGACGCACACAAGTAGAAACATTTATCCTCCTCTAGGGAGGGAAGTGCACCCCAACCCGTCCAGTGATAAGGAAGTCTAAAGACAGGAGGCTGTGGGTTGCGATAAAGCTTCAAAAGAGGGATAGTCTACTGGCTCAAGAGGAAAAACTCCTTATGTAAATGCTGCTGTGAATAGTATTCAAAAAAAAAAGTTCAGGCATGTACAAAAATAAAAAGCCTACAAAGTATGTACAAATGTTGTAAAGCCAATAAGCAAGCTTGAGTTCCAAAGTCAAATATGTAAGCCTGCAGCAGGATGACTTGACTACACTGGTCTTGCATCCCGGGATAGGTAGCTACACTGGCTGCCGTCCATTCTTCTCTTCACCCCCTCCTCTTGAGCTGGTTGTCACTTGAACTTAGAAGGGAATACCCCGCTCCTCGAGGATGGAGTTATTGGATTGGGGAATCATTGGGATGTCATACTGGAGAAGTCAGTTTCTTTGCCATTCTAGTTGGGGAGAGGCACCATCACTTACACTGTACGAGTCAGATTCATAATCATAAGATTTTGCGTATGAATTGAGATATTTCTGACCTGGCTATTGAGGAGACTTGGGCAGAGTTTTGGGATTCTCAAGGACTGTTGGATTTCAAATTTGGTTCTCATTAAGGTTCCGCACGCACTAAAATTCCAAAGGTCCGACTTAAGCTCCAAACTTTGATTTTGTGAAGACAAGTTTGATAATTAAACTAAGTCCAAGTTCTTCTTTTTCTTTTCTTTCTTTTTCTTTTTGCACTTATTGCATAAGTGTTTGCTAGGGACTAGCAAAGGTAAAGTATAGGGGGATGATGAATCCACATTTCATCATCTTTATTCTATCATTTTGGCCTCAAAAACCCTAGCAAATGCGTGTAAATAGCATTAAATAGAGCATATTAGCATTCATGCATGTACCTTTAAATAGTGTATAAAATAATACAATTAAAGCCAAAATTATAGAATAAAATAAAAGAAAAGAAAAAGAATAAAATATTGTAAATATTTTATGACCCAAAACCCTGAGACCTAGACATCTTGATGAATAGGTCGACCAGGAAGAAAGTAGGGGGAGATAAGGGTTAAAATACAGCAAAAATACCTATTCTTTCTATTCATTCTTTATTCATTTTGGGACCTATTTTTGGTTCCACTTTTTATACATCAAATAAAGAAACTTTGTACATGAAAGTTGTAGATAATTAAATAAAGAAAAATACAAAATTGATTTCAATGAAAAATAATGTACAGATAAAAAGTTATGGTCTGAATAAAATTCCAGATCTCCAACTTCCCAGACCCGTATCTCACAACTAAAAATTCCAAATGCAGCAAACTCACCTTTAATTGTATATAGAATAAAATAATCTATTTAATGGCGATGGTTTCGTATTTGGTAGAGCTACGGTTTGAAAGTTGAGTTTTGGACCCTACTTGTACAATTGTACTGATTAAAATATTCAATTTATTATTTATTCATTATTTTTATATTTTTTTATATTTTTATAATTATGTAAATATTACTTATAATAATTATATACATTAAAATTAGAATAAAAACCTAAATAAAATACAAAATAAAAATACTTGTATATTTGATACATAGGTATGCTACCTATACTTATACCTATATAAATTATACTTATATTTTATTAAATATACAAAACAAATCAATAAAATAAAATAAAAATATATTTGTGTGTATAAAAGTATTTTATAATTTTATAAATAATAACTAAAAATAATAAAATTAAAATACACAAAATAAAAATAATGTAATAAAGTATATAGGCATTATACCTATAAAGGGCATAATAGGTAACTTGTAGAAATATACCTGTAAAAATAATTAAAAATCAGAATAAAATACTACATAAAATAATAAATCTTTTTTATTTTATAACCAAAATTTAATTCGTTCTTTTTCTATTTTTAATTGATTTTTTAAATCTTTTTAGGACCTTTTTCCTGGTTGGTCCACGTGGACCAACCAGGGGGCAGTCGCAGTTGACCTCGGTCAACTGTTTGCCCTAGGTCCTGTAGCCTGTGTCAGACCCATGTTTGACCCCTCTTTCTCAATTTTTTCGAGGCCTATTCTTGCATCATCTCGTGATAGTTTCTTCTTGGCTTTTGATCCTCGATCAATGGGCATGCCCGCCCTGATGAAACCTCGGTCGAAGGACCACTGTGCTCATCGCTGTGCCTCGTTCTTCCTCCACTGTACGTCAACCCCATATAACCCAACTCCGATTTCCTTTTGAATTTTGAACCACATTCCATACAGATCTTCCCCCCTTTGGCCACGCTCGAGCTACCAAGAGGTGACATCTCCAAGTTCCTTGCTTCAAGGCGGCGGATAGGCAACCGATCTGGGCGCGTTCCTCACCTCCGGCGGGCCTCGCCGTTGAGATTTCTCAACCTCGGGTCCCACCCCTTGAGGTATCCACTCCCTTCTTTTTCTTGCTCCTTTTATTCTCTGTAGTTGTAGGAATCGATAGCACTCTTAATCCCCCCATCTCATCGATCAAATCGCAACATCTTAGTTCTCGCCGGAGTGCCCCTCCGGCCAGTCACCATCACACCACCCCTCGCCGCCTTTCATCCTCCACGGAGTCCATGCATTTTGCCCTGGACTCTATCATCTTTTTCCTGCAGTTACGCGCACACGAACGTCACCTGGGAGCATTTTTGGACTCGCCGGAGACACCTGGAGGTCACGAGCTCCACTGCCGTCGTAGGCAAGAACCACTGCCCCTCCGGCCATTTTGAAGCTCCCAGCACCTGGAGATCGCCTGCAGGAAGAGTTCTGGGCCCTTTTGAGCTCTGAACGCCGACGGAGGAGGGCGGGGGAGGTCGCGGAAGTTCGCCATCGCCGGCCTTCTTCCGCGTTCTTCCTCCAGGCCTTTCAGCCGTCCGATCAAGGGAGGCCCCAGATCCATCGTTCACCGTTCGAAGCCATAGCCGTCCATCATCGCCTAGATCTTCTGATCGCAGCCGTTGGAGTGCGAAGCGTATCACGCAAGGAGGTCACGCCACGTGTCCAAATGAAGACCCCCAGCCGTCAGATCTCCTTTGCGAGGGAATTTTGCAAATATAACCCTCACACTTTTGTAATTTTATTTTAGTCCATAAACTTTAAATGATAGTTTAAATATTTTGTAAAATTTGCAAGTAGGCCCTCGAACTTGTTTTATTTGTACATAGGTCCTCTACCACGTCACCTCACGTGACCTGTTCACGTGAGGCGCGTGCTTTTTGTAGGGAGGCCCTTGGCCTTTTGTCTATTTCGTTTCAGTGCTCTAAGTTTTGTATTAAGCGTTAAATTTTTGGGAAAATTGCATGTATGCCCTTGGGAGTTTCTGAAATTACTTTTGAGTCCTTCCCAAGCGCGCGCAGTCACGCACCTTGGTGGGCTTTTTACACTGATACCCCTGCTGGTTTGCTAATTTGTGTTTGGCCCATAAATTCGAACATTCAGTACACTTTTTGTTGGAAAATTGCATGTATGCCCCTGTATGTTTTAATATTTGCACTTATGCCCCTGCAAGGTTGAATTATTTTTGTGTGCTTGTCTGATTTATTTAAGGCATCATTTTAATTCGAAAAATTCTCAAAAATTCAAGTTAAGCTCCTGTTCACTTGCACTTTCACGCCATATTTTTAGTTTTTGATTTTATTGCATTTTCATATTTATTAAAAATAAAAAACTTGCCATTTCAGTACTGTCTAGCTTAGAAAATATCAAAAAAATAGTAAAATACCTCGAAAAATTCCAAATAAAATTACATATTGACTATTTTATCATATTTTAGTGTCAATCCAAAAATCACTAAAAATCTCAAAAGAAAAACCTTAAAAATTAGAAAATACTTAAAAACTTCAAAAAATTCTAAAAATCATAGAAAAGTACAAAAAATACAAACTCAGTTCCTGTTTCTTCCTTATTTTATTCTCTTTATTTTAAATCTAATTTGGGAAAATTTTGAGATCATCTGATATTTTTCCTTCCCATTTTAGTCTCGGCTAGATTGTTAATTCATTGTTTTCTTTATTTCAGTTTTTTAAAAATAAAAAAATATTTTGAAAAATACCCAAAAAACACAAAAATAGTAAAAAATCATAAAAATACCAAAAATATTTTATTTCTGAATTTTTGAGTATTTTTGCATATTTTTATAAATATTCTATCCTCTCCTTTATTATATAGCTTATATATTCCAATATTGAAAAAAAATATAAAATATAAAATAAAAAAATCAGAAAATTAAAAATCAAAATACAAAGCTAAAAATTAAAAAAATTAAAAGAAATTAAAACCCACAAAAATACTTGCATTGCATAGTGTGGACACCACATTCACTTTCACTCACACACACACACACACACACACAAACACACACACACACACACACACACCTGTTTGACCTACCCTGTTTGCTCCCTGTGTTCGAACTCTCTGCATACTTGTCCTATACACCATTTGTGTAGAGTTAAAAATAAAATTTAACTTCACATTTATTTCTCATTGCTTGATCTATAGTGTGGGTTAATTGTTGATTAAATACGGGATTTGTTGAGGTCAAGATTACGACTGTGGTTTCACCTTGTGAAACCGTACGACCCTCGAATCTCGTGTTTATCAGTCCTCATTGTCTCTCACGTACCTAGACCTGGCCAACGGCTGAGGTCCGCCCGCCCAGTCTGCTCATGGGTCAGGCTTGTGCTAGGAGATTTGGGAATGGGCTGATCCAGTCCAGCCCGTAAAAAATAAAAAAATATATAAATATAAGTTGAATAATACATGTATTAACATAATAAACTTCAAAATTTTCATATGTGACACTAGTTTTAAATAAAAATTAATAGTTTATATGTCAATTAATATTTAAACTACTTATATTAGTAATATAAATTATAAATGGTATTAATAAAATCATGTGTACATATTACATACCATTAGAAAATTCAATGGATAAAGAGCGAAATGGGTTATGGGCCGACTTTGAACATATGTTTTTGAACCTCAGCCTGTTCGACCCAGACCATGGGCCGGCCTGTCCCGCATTTTAGCCAGGTCTACATGCACCCTCTCTCTCGTGACTTTATTTATAGTGTTCTTCCCGTCAATTGTATTAGACCAAATTGGACAAAGTTTTGATGTTATTAAAATTCAAGGTCGAAAGACAAGTACATTTTTTATTGTATAATTGTTCTATTAACATTGAACTTTTGATTTTATTTTTGTAATATATCAGAAAAAGTCTAACACTGAAAGCATTTTTGGTGGAACGTACTCGATTGAATGGACTTTATTATATAAATTTAGGGTTTTTATCACTTGTGCCCCTTTGAGATATTGCAATTTTAGTTATGCCCCTATCTTTTTGGTAATATCAGTTGTGCCCCTCACTTCTTTCTCCGTTATCACTTGTGCCCTTCCGTCAGATTGACCGTGAATGAGTTGACTTAATGATGAACACGAAATTTGCCTCTATAAGAATGTGGAATTATGTCGTAGTACATGAGGCGAATTCGGTTCAGCAAAAACCACAGTCTTTGAATGCTGTGGAATATTTATACTTGGCAAGTCTACCAAGGTTGAACACAGGGACACAACCGCCTAATGTGAGTATTGAATTTTGATTCATTAAGGCACAATGTCAATTAATTTCCATTTCAGGTCGTCATGCAATTTATGCTAATTACAAAGTAATGCGAAGATGCATGTTTTTTTGATAGGTTTTTATGCAATTTAGAGATGATGCATGAGCAAATATGCGAGAGAACATGTATGCTGAATACAAGGACACAATTATACCCTAAAAATTATGAGCAACATGATAATAATGAGATCAGTGTCAATTTAATCACAACTATCAACAGTGGTTATCACATCAAAGCAAGGCAAGGAGAGTAGGTCCCAATTACCACATAAAATTCACTTTAATAAAAATAGAGGCAAATGAGACAAATAAGCATGCTAAAATGTAGAGGACAAAACAAGGATCAAAATGACACTAAAATCATGCAATTTGGACCTACGATGCTCCAATTATGCTAAAAACAGTGTAAGGGCATAAATGTAATAAAAATGCAAGGAAATAAAAGGATAAATATTGCATTTAGGTCCCTGGAGGGACCTAAATGCAAATAGCAAAAACCGCCTGGGCCTGGATGCAATTTTCCCATATGCGCGGGGACCTTTTGTAATTTCAGAAAACTTCGAGGGCTTCCCTGTAAATTACCCAGGCACGCTTGGGGACCAAAATACAAATACCAATTATTCTGGGGTCCTTCGTGCAAATTACCCAGGCCTCACGTACGGTGCACGTGAGGTCCCAGGCTCGGGAGGAGGCTCGGGCTCGGGGCAACGTGGCGCGGTCTGAAGGTTTGGCCCTAGGTTCAGTTGTCCCGAGCCTGTTGGTCTGGAGAGGAGGCTCGGGACGCCACGTGCCTTCATCCTGACCGTCTGATCGAAACGATCAGACGGTATCTGCTTCATCTTTTTCTGCCGTGGACGACCGGAGGAGGCGGGGCTCCGACGTGTTGGATGGAGCTCCACCGCCCGCCACAGGCTCGCCTGAAGGTCGGTGTAGGTTGTTGAACTCATGGCGAAGCCCGTGGAAGCCAGGCGAAGCTCTGTCGACGTTCGGGATGGCGAGGCGGAGGTGCTCGTGATGCGGCGGAGCTGGAGATCGGCGATGTTGCTAGAGCTCCGATCATTGAGATTAGATGCACCTGTAGACGTTAGATAGCCGAGGCATGATGTATGAGAGTGATTTGTGAGTGAATGGAGGCCGTGGAGGCGTTGAGAGTGGTGGCCGAAGGTCTCTTCCCAGTGGAGGAGGGGAAAAGGGGAGGTCGGTATGGAGGTGGTTCTGGAGAAGGGGAAGGGGGTCGGCGAAGATGACTGGTGGTAGATGAAGCTCGGAGGGTGGTCGGATGGAAGTGAGGATGGATGTAGCGGCCAAGAAAATTAGGAGAAAAAGAAGAATAAAAATCTCCTCGCCGGAGCGAGGAGTTGGCAGGGGAATTGGCCTGGGATTGAGCTCCGATGAGCTCAGGGGTCATCGCCCTGACCTGCCCGGCCTTGGCAGGGGGCTCAGCGGTGATCGGAGGTCACCGATACACGGCGGAGGTGCCACGAGTCGACACCGGATCCAATCCATGATCGCCTCTACGTTCCGCCCCTCTGCTGTCACCGGAGGGGCGGAGGAAGCTAGGAGAAAGCCTAATAGTGGTGGACATCGGCTCAGGTAGACGGAGGGTAGCTTAAAAAGGTGGTGGAGGCTGACGATTATGGTGGCTGGCGAGGCATTTTTGAACGGGGGTTTAATGGTGATGGAGTGATGGCGAGGGTTGTTGATGGTGGCGCGAGGATGGCGGAGGGAAGGGGTACGCGGGGCGACCGTTAGGAGTAGGAGGAGATGGCTAGAGCGCCTTCCAAAATAGGAAGGAGGCGGTGGTTTCTCGCGATGTAACGACTGGAGAAGGGGGGGTGTACGAGGTGGAAGATGATGGCGAGCCGTTGGATCTTACGATCCAACGGCCAAGATACGAGCGCTGGCTGAGGGATAGGATCAGATCCAAAGATCTGATCCGACGGTGTAGACTTAGGTGCTAATGGAGGGGTAGGATGCAGATTTGGGATAGATCCAACGGCCTAGGGAGAATGTGGTACGTGGATCGCTATGGACCGTTGGATGAGCGTGGGATCGGGCGGCTATAGTGAGTGAGTGACATGGAGGGATGGCAGTTGTCGGAACACACGGAGATCAAACGGTTGTAGATGAGGCGCTAGTGAGCGGCTGATATCAGATCTGGAATTAGATCTGACGGTTGACGATGGAGCGGTGATGGACGACAAGGATCAAGGCGGGTCGGAGTGAATCGGACGACCCATATGGGCGCCGGGTGTCTCTAGGGGAAGAGTGCCACGTGGACGGCCCAGAGGGCGCCACGTGGCCCAATCAGAGTAATTCAAAAACAAAAACAAAGAAAATTAGAAAGAAATAGTTAGAGATCGAATTAGGAAAAAGTCAAAACATGAAAGTTGCTCGTCTCGATGAGATCTACAACTTTCATGTTGGTCAAAAAGCCAAAAGAGGTCATATGTACAAAAGCTATTTTTGGGGGTATTTTTAAGGGGATAAAAAAATACCGATTTTGTGGTTTTGTGATATTTTCGTATTTTTTAGTGCTTTTAATGGTCAGTGAATTATAGACAACTTATCTACCTAATTTTTAGGGGTTTTTAATCATAAAATAATTATAAGAAAAATAAAGGGAATTAAATACAATAATTAAATGGTAAATTATGCACATTATAATACATGATAAAAACAAGGAATTAGAGGATATTTTTATTAGTTTGTTTAAGCAGGGATTTTAATAAGCGGCTTTTAACATGATGAATATGAGATTCATCATACCCCTATACTTAAACCATGCTCGTCCTCGAGCATTTAAAGAATGAAGGAGTTGTCTTAATTCTTGACAGTGCGCGTGAAATTTCAAGGCTTGATCTTTCGAAGACCCTTGACCTAAGTGATCCTAAAATTCCGGGTTTATCCAAGTCTTAGTCAGAAGGAATCCAACTTCTCTGATTATCAGACTCTCTTTTTGTACATATAATCTAGGGATATGACATTTAGTGTACTGCATTTCATGAGAGCCGAGTCGATGCATCACTCAAAGTTCCAGTCTCAAAGACTCTCCTCTAGACCTAATCCACAATACTAGGGAATAAGTCTATTCTTGCTTCAGTCAACCGTCTCATTAGTTCGTCAGTCTTGAAATGTAGATGGATGGCCAGATGATGGAGGTAATGGGATTATGTCTATTTTTCTCACCCTCACATTGGAACAAGGGGCCTCTCAAGTGCCTTTTACTCAACACATGTATATTATTATTTTGTTGATCAATGTGTCCGTCAAGAGAGTTGGAGTCGTCTGCACTTGTTTTTCTCGGAGTACACCGGGGTGTGTCTTTTCTGAGTATCTAAGATACCTTCGACACCCAGACTTGTATCGCTTATGATGCAGGGCCCTTTTTGTGGTGTCAGCCCGACTCCTTGGTCCTAATTAGCTCTTGGTCCAAGTGGACACTTTGAAAATGTTTGGGAGCGCTCGCCATTGGTGGAAGCTCATTGTATTTTGACTTTGGTATTTAGAGCTTTTTCTTTGACATTTTATTTCTTTTGTTAGCTAGCTCCACTGGTTTTACCAAAAATTGGCGCACACTGATCAACAAATTCATTTTAAGTTTCATCACACCCTAGCACTTTAGGTAAATATCAAAGAGATAGCATATGAATCTTGTTCACATACTGGCAAGGGTTTTGCTGACACTCAGGTTTTCTGAAGCCTTCATTAACTTTATCCCATCCTCGAATATCATTAGATCGGGTCTAAACTCAAATCTATGGTCCTAGTTCCTCAAGTGATATCTCAACTCAGCACATCAATCATGTAGTTGTGGAAGTGACTGTGCCGATCATATTTTCTTGAAGGTAGAGATGAAGAGTGCAATATATAGCACTCAAATCTTTCAAACCAGGGAAGTATGGATAATTAAGTCATAACAACCCTAATGACTAAGGCATGTTAACTCAGATTCTCAAGATCATCGAAATCCAGTGTCCTCAAAATCCTCAAGCCTTGAGTGAATGTGAATGTGTCAGGAATACACCAACTCCTTAGGATAGTGATATTTTTGTGCGATTTTTGGTTTTTGCAGTTTTTTATGGGTTTTAATAATAATTTTTTTTAATTCCTCGGAGAGACAATGACTGGCCCAGGCTCAAATAAAAGTATACATTTTCAACCAGTATGGGTGTAAGTACGGGCCGAGGCCCGTGTTACTTGAGGACGGGGTCGTATGCGATGTCCTCTAAACCATCCACTCTGCTAAGGGAGATCGAGGTTCCCTCACTGAAAATACCTACTAAACCTAGTAGTCAGAGTAAACATCCAAGAAAGATTTTTATTTTTTTTTCAATTTTCAAAATTTTTTTAATTTTTTTAAACAAAAATATTTACAAAAATTAATCCCTCAAATTTAATAATTTTTACACGTTTTTACTCAGTTCACTAGTTTACCAAAACCCAGCCCAAAAAATAAAATTTTAAAAATAATTAAAACGCGAGCTAAGGCTAAAGTAATATACAGTAATATACGGTATACCCCTATACTTAAAATTTGTTATGTCCTCATAGCACAAGTGCCATGAAGCCAAGGCTTGGTTTAAATATAGGGTGATATAGCGGAACTGAGGAGGAGGGTCCCCCTATACTTAGGCCCAAAATTGTCCTAAGTACAAGAAGACTGAACGAGGGAGGGATGAGCAGGCAGGCCCCCCTATACTTAGGCTACAAATAGCCTAAGTAAGGTCTGCGTTAGGGGGGGGGGGTTCTATGATACAAGGGTGCGGGGGGGGGGGGGGGGGGGGGGGGGGGGTGGTTCGTGAAATATACACACAGAGAGATAAAGAGATAGAGATAGAGGGAGAGAGAGGGAGAGAGAGTGAGATATACAGGGGGATGGTGGAAGTGAGTGTGCATGTGCAGTGTAGGTGTGTGTGTGTGAAGGGGGGGGTTTCTTTTTGTGTACAATATGCAAGACTGAAAATAAATATGCAGATGCAAGCTATCTATTTTTTTACAAAATGCAATGCAATTTTGACTACTAAAAATTCCTCCAATTCCTCCACAGGTTCTTTTGCGGCCTCTTCAGCGAAAGTTTCCAACTTCACGCCTCCATGAGGATCAAGCGTCCTCGATCACCATGGGCCCTGCCACAAAAGATAAACGTTAGAATACTCCGAAAATTTTAAATCAACAAATATGATGCAAAGAAATGATGCATGAAACAAGGACCTAAAAATTTGAAATTATTCAATAAAAGATCAAAATTCAAAAATTAAGAAAAGCCGTATCCCCGGCAACGATGCCATTTGATGAACGCGAAATTCGCCTCTATAAAAATGTGGAATTATGTCGTAGTACAGGAGGCAAATTCGGTTCAACAAAAACCACCGTCTTTGAATGATGTGGAATATTTATACTTGGCAAGTCAACCAAGGTCAAACACAGGGACACAGCTGCCTAATGTGAATATTGAATTTTGATTCATTAAGGCACAATGTCAATTAATTTCCATTTCAGGTCCTCATGCAATTTATGCTAATTACAAAGTAATGCGAAGATGCATGCTTTTTTTGATAGGTTTTTATGCAATTTAAAGATGATGCATGAGCAAATATGCGAGAGAACATGTATGCTGAATACAAGGACACAATTATACCCTAAAAATTATGAGCAACATGATAATAATGAGATCAATGTCAATTTAATCACAACTATCAACAATGGTCATCACATCAAAGCAAAGCAAGGAGAGCAGGTCCCAATTACCACATAAAATTCACTTTAATTAAAATAGAGGTAAATGAGATAAATAAGCATGCTAAAATGCAGAGGACAAAACAAGGATCAAAACGACACTAAAATCATGCAATTTGAACATACGATGCTCAAGTTATGCTAAAAACAATGTAAGGGCATAAATGTAATAAAAATGCAAGGAAATAAAAGGATAAATATTGCATTTAAGTCCCTAGAGGGACCTAAATGTAAATAACAAAAACCGCCTGGGCTTGGATGCAATTTTCCCATATGCGCGGGGGCCTTTTTATAATTTCAGAAAATGACTTATTTATACTCTTTCCAGGTACACTACAGTCACGAGACCAAGGGCAGAACTTCTGTACGTGATCGTAGTAGAAAGAAGGACAGCACCTAACTCGGGCCTATTGAGAATGCTAGACTGAAGACCTTAATCGCGATAGCTCAGATTCAGGACTAATTCAAAACGTCATCAAAAAAGTAAGGAAGATAAATGCCTTATCCCAAGCCGGGAGAACAGTCTTGGTCAAATCCTCTTTAGCTTCCATACCAACGAGGGCTTCCTGGTAAATTACCCAGGCACGCACGCGAGGCACGTGCCTGGGGACCAAAATGAAAATACCAAATATTCTGGGGTCCTTCATGCAAATTACCCAGGCCTCACGTGCGGTGCACGTGAGGTCCCAGGCTCGAGAGAAGGCTCGGGCTCGGGGCAACGTGGTGCGGTCTGAAGGTTTGGCCCTAGGTTCGGTTGTCCGGAGCTTGTTGGTCTGGAGAGGAGGCTCGAGACGCCACGTGCCTTCATCCTGGCCGTCCGATCGAAACGATTGGACGGTATCTGCTTCATCTTCTTCCGCCGTGGACGCCCGGAGGAGGCGGGGCTCCGGCGTGTTGGATGGAGCTCCACCGCCCGCCACAGGCTTGCCTGAAGGTCGGTGTAGGTTGTTGAACTCATGGCGAAGCCCGTGGAAGCCAGGCAAAGCTCTGTCGACGTTCGGGATGGCGAGGCGGAGGTGCTCGTGATGCGGCGGAGCTGGAGATCGGCGATGTTGCTAGAGCTCCGATCATTGAGCTTCGATGCACCTGTAGACGTTAGATAGCCGAGGCACGATGTGTGCGAGTGATTTGTGAGTGAATGGAGGCCATGGAGGCGTCGAGAGTGGTGGCCGGAGGTCTCTTCCCGGTGGAGGAGGGGAAGAGGGGAGGTCGGTACAGAGGTGGTTCTGGAGAAGGGGAAGGGGGTCGGCGAAGATGACTGGTGGTAGATGAAGCTCGGAGGGTGGTCGGATGGAAGTGAGGATGGATGTAGTGGCCAAGAAAATTAGGAGAAAAAGAAGAATAAAAATCTCCTCGCCGGAGCGAGGAGTTGGTGGGGGAATTGGCCTGGGATTGAGCTCCGATGAGCTCAGGGGTCGTCGCCCTGACCTGCTCGGGCTTGGCAGGGGGCTCAGCGGTGACCGGAGGTCACCGATACGCGGCGGAGGTGCCGCGGGTCGACACCGGACCCAATCCATGATCGCCTCTACGTTCCGCCCCTCCGCTGTCATCGGAGGGGCGGAGGAAGCTAGGAGAAGGCCTAATAGTGGTGGACATCGGCTCAGGTGGACGGAGGGTAGCTTAAATAGGTGGCGGAGGCTGACGGTTATGATGGCTGGCGAGGCGTTTTTGAACGGGGGTTTAATGGTGATGGAGTGATGGCGAGGGTTGTTGATGGTGGCGCGAGGATGGCGGAGGGAAGGGGTACGCGGGGCGACCGTTAGGAGTAGGAGGAGATGGCTGGAGCGCCTTCCAAAATAGGAAGGGGGCGGTGGTTTCTCGCGATGTAACAACTGGAGAAGGGGGGTGTCCGAGGTGGAAGATGATGGCGAGCCGTTGGATCTTGCGATCCAACGGCCAAGATACGAGCCGGGCTGAGGGATAGGATCAGATCCAAAGATCTGATCCGACGATGTAGACTTAGGTGCTAATGGAGGGGTAGGATACGGATTTGGGATAGATCCAATGGCCTAGGGAGAATGTGGTACGTGGATCGCTATGGACCGTTGGATGAGCGTGGGATCGGGTGGCTATAGTGAGTGAGTGACGTAGAGGGATGGCAGTCGTCGGATCACACAGAGATCGAACGGTTGTAGATGAGGCGCTGTTGAGCGGCTGATATCAGATCTGGAATTAGATCTGACGGTTGACGATGGAACGGTGATGGACGGCAAGGATCAAGGCAGATCGGATGGCCCAGATGGGCGCCGGGTGTCTCTAGGGGAAGCGGGCCACATGGACGGCCCAGAGGGCGCCACGTGGCCTAATCAGAGTAATTCAAATACAAAAATAAAGAAAATCAGAAAAGAAATAGTTAGAGGGCGAATTAGGAAAAAGTCAAAACATGAAAGTTGCTCGTCTCGACGAGATCTATAACTTTCATGTTGGTCAAAAAGCCAAACAAGGTCATATGTACAAAAGCTATTTTTGGGGGTATTTTTAAGGGGATAAAAAAATACCGATTTTGTGGTTTTGTGATATTTTTGTATTTTTAGTGCTTTTAATGGTCAGTGAATTATAGACAACTTATCTACCTAATTTTTAAGGGTTTTTAATCATAAAATAATTATAAGAAAAATAAAGGGAATTAAATACAATAATTAAATGGTAAATTATGCACAATATAATACATGATAAAAACAAGGAATTAGAGGGTATTTTTATTGGTTTGTTTAAGCAGGGATTTTAATAAGCGGCTTTTAACATGATGAATACGAGATTCATCATATTTTTTTTGATCACATAAAATTTTTTAAAAAAGTATAGGGGTATGTTGAAGGGCTATCGAGTGGCTATGGTTAAGGTGCTAGTGTGCGGTTGAGATCTGATCTGAAGATCAGATCCAACGGCTGTGAACGATGCGGGGATGGACGGTGGTGATGGAGGCGATCAGGGGGAAATCCGACATCCCGGGAAGGTGTCGTGTGGCGAGAGGGAAGGCAGGCCACGTGGCGAGCTGAGGGGGCGCCACGTGGCCCAATCAGAAAAATTCAAAATGTAAATACAAAGATAAATACAAAATAAATAGTTAGAGGCCGAATTAGGAAAAAGTGAAAACATAAAAGTTGCTCGTCTCGACGAGATCTACAACTTTCATGTTGGTCAAAAAGCCAAAAGAGGTCATATGTACAAAAACTACTTTTGGGGGTATTTTTAAGGGGATAAAAAAATACCGATTTTGTGGTTTTGTGATATTTTTGTATTTTTTAGTGCTTTTAATGGTCAGTGAATTATAGACAACTTATCTACCTAATTTTTAGGGGTTTTTAATCATAAAATAATTATAAGAAAAATAAAGGGAATTAAATACAATAATTAAATGGTAAATTATGCACAATATAATACATGATAAAAACAAGGAATTAGAGGGTATTTTTATTGGTTTGTTTAAGCAGATATTTTAATAAGCGGCTTTTAACATGATGAATATGAGATTCATCACTTAACCATGGTTTTTTTCAAACCTTGGTGCAGTTAAGAGGGGTATTATTGTCCAGACTTCTTCTTCATCTTCTTCCTCCTCCATTTGTTCTTCTTCCTTTCTCTTCATAATTTCTCTCTCTTAGTGACACCTTCATGCATCCATCGAATCTCTAAAATTTTTGCATTTTCACGGATATATCACTCATTACGGATCAAATAGTGAATTTTATTGAATTTTTGATGAATTTTTATAAATCAATTAGTAAAAAATGTATCTTAACTTAAAAAATAATGAAAGCCCTCATGTTTCAGCCCTTCCTCTCCATCCCTTCCTCTCCAGGTTCTCAACGATGGCTGACAAGGGGCTACCTGGGCGCGAGGGGTGGCGGGGGAAGGAGGAGGCGCGGGGGTGGCGAGGCAGGGGAAGGCGAGGGGGCGGCATGGGCTGTGGGAGGGGTAGGCGAGGGGGTTGCGCATTCAAGGGGAGGGGGGGTGAGGGGGCGGCACGGGCCTGGGGATGGGGGGTGAGGGGGCGACGCGGGCCGGGGGATGGGGAGGCGAGGGGGTGGCACTGACCGGGGGAGGGGAGGCAAGGGGGCGGCGCGGGCCGAGGGAGGGGAGGCAAGGGGGTGGTGCGGGTCGAGGGAGGGGGAGGCGAGGGGGCGATGCAGGCAAGGGGAGGAGGAGGCGCAGTGGGCCGGAGGGGTAGGTTAGGGCGAGGAGCTGCGGGCGAAGCGGGAGAAGCCGAGGCCGGGGGAGGAGCTGCGAGCGTGGGTTAGCGCGGGGGCAACAGGGGGTGGGAGGAGATCGAGGCAGGGGGCTGGGGGAAGTCGGGGCGGAGGGAGGCTGGGGCGGAGGGAGGCTGTGGTGGAGGAGGGGGCAGGCTGTGGCGGAGGGGCATGGCAGGCCGGGGGTGGAGAGGAGTTCCAGGTGGAGAGGGAGGAGGAGGAGGTTGGAGGAGGAGGAAGATGATGGGGGAAGAGGAGGAAGAAGAAGAGGATGAGGAAGAGTGTGTCAAATGACCATTGAACATTTAAAAAAAAAATAATTCCACTTATGTCCTTAAAGCTAATGTCCGTTTGCACTGTGGATGGACGTCAACTAACCCAAGGGGCACAACTGATAGAACGATAAGAAGTTGGGTGCACAACTGATATTACCAAAAAGATAGGGGCATAACTGATATTGTGGTATCTCGGAGGGGCACAAGTGATAAAAATCCATAAATTTATTGTTTAGAAATAGAGATCTTTACCCCCTACAAACCCTAGAATCATTGTAAATTACCTTCTACACATTGTTATTACACCCTCGACCCTATAAACTTGCTAAACCTTACCCACACACCCTGTGGTTAACTCTCGTTTATTTAATCATTAAATTTAATCGGATTCTGCTAAAAAGAGGTGCATATCGCCCTCTTTGTTTAGAAAACAAAAGATGTCATCCCTCTTCCTCCCTCACACTCCTTATTACATTCCCTTCCCCTTCGCCTCTATCAGCCATCTCTAGCACCGCCTCCCCTCCCCCACACCATCCGATCTCCACCCCCTCCTTGCGCACTGCCCGAAGCTTTGATCCCGGTGCCCCATGACTTGTTATATCTTACACATAAGATCAAGAACTTAATCAAAGGTCAAATCATCGATCAAACACCATCATCAATAGAAGAGAAACTCTTGTAGATTCAAGCACCTAGAGTAGAGCATCACCACATCCTCCTGGAGTAGAGCATCACCACATCTTTCGAGACCATCCTCCTCTTCCTGGACCTCTGCCTTCCTGGACCTCCGCCCCCTCCCCGACCTACAACCCCTCCCTGACCTCTAGTCCTCCCTAACATCTGTCCCTCCTTGACCTCTCCCCCCTCCTAAACCTCCGCCACTCTCCAACCTCTGCCTCCTCCTAGACCTCCAGCCCTCCCTGACCTCCAGCCCACCCGAACCTTTACCCCTCCCCGACCTCCGCCCCTTCCTAGACCTCTGCCCCTCCCTGACCTCCACCCCTCCTAGACCTCTGCCCCTCCCCGACCTCTACCCCATCCTGGACCTCTACCCCTCCCCGAACTACACCCCCTCCCCAACCTCCGCCCCTCCTAGACCTCTGCCCTCCCTCCTTCCCCTAACACCTATGTGTTCCTCTCTAATGGCTTTGCCCAACAGTCGCCTCCAATCCCTTCATCCTGCTGGACTCTAATTGGAATGGTTACATGAACCGTGGGTACGAAGGCATCTTCGCATCTGATGGCTCGATCTTGTCGCCCTAAGAGAGATGCATGAGGAGGGCTTCATCTTGCAGAGCGAAGAAGAAAGGAGAGAGAGTGTAGAAGAGGAAGAGGGGGGGAAGAAAGAAGGAGAGAGAGTGGAAGAAAATCTATCACTAGATTTGTTATGGTTTGGTTAACTCAACTTAAATCCAAGCTAGTCAACCCAAGAAGTCTCAAATTAGTGGCATGGTTTGTGAGATAAGACAGAGTAAGTTTACGTGATCGAGGGTTAATAACGATGTTTAGAAGGTCGGGGATTTACAATGATTCTCGGGTTCATAGGATAAAATTCCCTTAGAAATATCATAACAAAAAAAAACAAAATTTTAGATTGATTACACTATGGGAACTATCAAATAAAAATTCATTTAGATTTAAGATATCAGGCAATTCATACGTTTTTTTTCAATTTTCAGACATGTTAGTAGAAAGGAAAGAATATGGAACTAACAAATAGTGAGTAATTGTTTGGTAATTTAGTTACATTCATATTTTTTAATATTGAAATATCTAGAGTATATTGATAGGGCATGCAAAATTTACCTCACATTTTTTATTGATCCATACATTTTTAAGAATGTATAAAATGTCTATCATAGTTATATACATAATTTATATTTTATTAAGTTTGTATTAAAATATATACTTGTCAACACCTATAATGGTATAAGAAAAAATAATATAATATTTTAATGTTAAATTATCATTTTATAATTTTATGATTATTCACATGCAAATATAAGCATTTTGTTTTATTGCAAGTTATTTTACTTATAAATCAGGTTATTAAAAATTACTTTTACATACAGAATGAAAAAAAAATTCAAACGATTAGAAATTTCAGATTCATCTATATCTCAAAGTAGTAAAGATAAGGAAGTTGAATCAAGTAACAAGCGTATATGTTTAGACGTTTCTATAGATCTTGTGGCAGATCCTGGATTGAGACCAAAGATATCTTCTTATGATCCTAATGATTAAGATCCTATTAGGAGAACTTATCTTAAAAAAGGTCATTGTCAATCTCAAAGTCATTATTTTCCACAAAGAGTGATTGAAAATAAATTAAGACGATTCAACCAAGCTTGGTTTACTGAGTATAAATGGCTAGAGTATAGTATATCAGAAGATGCTGCATATTGTCTTTATCGTTATTTATTCAGATCACAATACGATGGTCAGAGCATAGGAGAAACTTTTGTTGTAAAATGATTTAGGAAATGGAAAAAGAAGGAGAAATTTTACGAACATATTGGTGGTCCAAATAGAAATCAAAACAAAATTACATTGCTTTGATGAATCATAATCAAAACATACTGACTTTATTCTACAAGTAAGTGGTGCATATGAAAAATGATTATCGAGTTCGTCTCAATGCAACGATAGATTGTGTTAGATTTCTTTCAAGACATGGTTTGGCTTTTAGAAGAAACGGTGAATCAAATATCTCAAGTAATCAAGGTAATTTCTTGAATTATTGAATTCCTTGCATATCATATATTGGAGATGTTTTGTTGGAAAATGCCCTAAAGTCTCTAAAATTAATTGCACCAGAAATTCAAAAGGATATTGTTAATGCGGTTGCAACATTAACAACTAAAAGTATCATTATAGAACTTGGGAATGAACCGTTTTCAATTTTAGTTGATAAATCTGTAAATATATCAGTTAAAGAGTAAATGAGTGTTGTTCTGTGCTATGCAAACATGCAAGGATGTGTTGTGGAGAGATTCCTATATATAATCCATGTTCCTGATGCTACACCTTACTCATTGAAAGCTCACTTGAAGCTTTATTTTCATTACATGGCTTAAGTTTTGCAAGATTGCGTGGACAAGGTTATGATGATGTAAGCAATATGATGGGATAATTTCATAGGCTTCGAGCATTGATTCAAAAAGAGAACAATTTAATATATTATATGCATTGTTTTGCACATCAGCTTCAATTAGCTTTAGTAGCAGTTGCTAAAAATAATGTTCAAGTCATATTGTTTTTTAATATTATTATGCATCTGTTGCATACTGTTAGAGATTCGCCTAAATGTATGATCAATTAAGAGAAAACCATGCTCTTCAAATTGCTAAAACTATTGAAATGACTGAACTTTCAACTGGTAGAGATTTAAACCAACAAACAAGTATGTCATGTCCCAGTGATATTCAACGGGGATCACGTTACAATTCTCTAATTAGAATTACTTTGATGTTGCATCAATAGTAGATGCTCGTGATGTTATTGTGCAAGATGGTTCAAATTGTGACAAAGAGCTGAACCATCTTCTTTGTTAGATTCTATACAATCATTTGATTTTATATTCAGTTGTTATCTTATGAAACTTATTTTTGGTATTACATCTAAAGTATCACATTCATTACAACGAAAGGATCAAGATATTGTAAATGATATGACTTTGGTCAATATTTCTACACAAAGATTGCAATTTCTAACATATAGTGAATGTGACTCATTGCTCGAAAATGTAAGTTGCTTTTGTAGAAAGAAAAATATTGATGTTCCAGAGATGGATAGACCTTGTGTATGGCTCATGGAAGGCCTTAACACAAAACTCATAATATAACTAATTTGCACTATTATTAGGTTAAAATATTATATATGGTCACCAACTTACAACTTCAAACCGATTTGTTATTTTATAGAAAGGACAACTGATTTGTTTTTATATGTAACATGTCTTAATCCATCCGATTCATTTTCCTCTTTCAATAAAGAGAAGTTAACTCGGATGGCTGCATTGTATAAAGATGATTTTTCAGACGTTGATATGGTAAAATTAGATAACCAAATTGAAGCTTATTTTTTGGATTTGACTTCTAATAAAGATTTTTCCAAGCTAAAAGGAATCATAGATCTTGCACAACAATAGGTTAAGAAGAAAAGAGTCATGACATATCCATTGGTTTATAAGCTTATCAAGTTTGCACTTATTTTACCCGTTGCAACTGCTACAGTAGAAATAACATTCTCTGCGATGAAATATACCAAAAATCTTCTTCAGAATAAGGTGGGGAATCAATGGTTGAATGAAATCTTATTTACTTTGAAAAAGATATATTTATAATTATTAACAATGAATAAATTATTTGACGATTTCAAAATATGAAATCTCATCGAGGACAACTCTAATAAGGTAATTTTCGAAAGAGCACAATCATTTTATAATTTCAAAAGGCACACAATCATGTTTTCTATTCGTATTATAAGTAATTTATATGTTAGTTAATTTCATTACATCGATTGATACATTATTATATTTCTATTTGTGCCCCCTCTTAAATACCATCATGGATCTATCCATGTTTATTCTTAAATTAGTGGTGTAAGATGTATCTATTACTAGCGAAAATATTTATAACAAATGCTATCCGTCGTCTTTGTCATCAAATTTTCTCTACAATAAAATAGGACTATAGTGGCAGTTTTTTCCTTTAAAATCCGTCGTTAAATCTCCATTGTTAAATATTTAGTGATGATACTACTCGTTGTAAAACATTTTATGCTTAAAATTAGCAAAGAAAAGTATATTTGTTGGCAAATCATTAGCTACGGGTCATACAGAAACTCTTATTTGTTGTTATTTTTAAAAATTTTAACTAATAATCGCTAAATTTAATTAAAAATTAGCGACGATTAGTTTAAATTTTGAAACAGTACAACGAATAAATATCATTATATAAGCCATTGCTAATGATATAACAACGGATCTTCGCTGATTTCGAGTATAAAAAAGTTTTTTTTGGTAACAAATGTGTAGTTAATATGTTGGCACTGGTCTTAGGATAACGTTACCAAACAGGAATGAATTGGAGGCGTTCAAAGGCAAGATACAAAGAACCTGCACGCTTTTTCTCCGAATACAAATTATTTACTTATTTTTATAGGAAAGAAACGAAAACTTGATGTCCTCGTGGTTGGAACGCATTACCTTCCACAGTATTAGTCCGTCTGAATGAATGCCTGGATATCCTTTCTCAGTTGCCTCATCGGGGAAGACCATACAATACAAGCAAGGGCCGTGCTGTCTGTGGCAGACAGAGGGACTTAATTATCACCAGAAACAGATTCAAAAGATCATCCATTGATGGACGAACAGTTGTATCCTACACTTCCATATCTTTCAACAGGGAAGGAAAGACTAGAGGACAAATAAGCACTCACATCTTACATGGCTCTATCCTCACTGCAGGAGTATTCATGAGCTCAAGAATTGCCATTTTTGCATCCAGATATCACTGCCTCTGAACAGCATGTGCAGTGAGCAGTGATGGTTTTAACACAGATATCGCAAGACTGTTCATGCAAACAGGCAATCTGGATTCTGGAGACACACTTCCTGTTTCCAGGATAATTATTAATTATAGGAAAGATGTATATTCTATTTTGATGATTGCATTACTTGGAGTGCTAACATGTGGATCCCAGTACGTGCATGTATAATAAGAAAAGGAGCCCTGGATGGAATATTAATACTCCACGCAGGGCCGTCCCTGAGCCTCGTCTCGGGGTGCAATGGGCCACGGCCCCTTAACTTTGGGGGTCCATTTTTAAATCGTCTACATATAGTTAGTTTTTGTTATTTTATTTCAAATACTAGGGATGAAAAACATCGGATATGGATCAGATATGCCTATTTCTATATCCATATTCGCTCTATCTTTATCAAATACGAATACAGATACAAATATGATTCGGATATGCATTAAGGAAATCGTATCCTTAAAAATACGGATACGAATCAGATATTTATCGAATACGTATATGGATCGAATAAAGAGCGAACCTGAATACATATTAAATAAAGAACTAATCCAAATATGAACCAGTGAAAGAGTGGATCCAAATATGGATCCAATAAATATGGAATCCAAATACGAGTCTATTAATGATCACATACGAATACGAATTGATATTTAATCAAAGTTTACAATGATTTTAAAAATTGATAATGAAATATAAATAAGTTTCATCCTGACAAAAGGGATCGTCGAGGTGACATGCGTTCTAACCAGAAGCTAAAGGAGGATATGATTTTGTAACTTTTGTGCGTGCCCATCTTCAAATAAACGGAAGTTTATTAATATCAATGATATATTGTATTATATAATATCTACTACTAATATAATAACATGGGGTTGCGTCTTGTAATATATTAACTAATATATTAAATGTTTTATTCTAATATCCGGATCCGGATATTCAAGCCATTATCTGTATCCATATCCGAAAAATTTTGCAATCCATATCCGATTCGTATTTGATTAATATTTAGATACGGTTATTCGTGTCCGATATTTTTCTGAATACTGTACGTAGATATTCGGATATATCTGCATCTGTTTTCATCCCTATCAAATACTAATCCAATGTCTAATGGCTACACTGGTCCATTAATTATTTACATTTGCATGCATCATTTGACTCTTCATATTCCTAAATGTCAAAAAATCCTTTGGGTTCCTCAATGCCACATAAATATCTTAAAAGTTAAGACCCCATATTGAACTTAAATGTATCCTTTGGAGATAAATATGTCCTCCTCATCTTGTGATTTGCGATTTCTGTCATTGCTGCAATTTATCTTGCTTTCAATTTATGACTTGTTGTTGTTGAGCACCCGCAAATCACGGTCTCAGTTAATGATATTTTTTATATTTGTGCATTGTAATTTTTCCTTAGATCCACAAATTATGATTATTTTTTTGATTCGCACTGTCAAATAAAAGACTGATGACTTGATTATTTTTCCATAACTATTATTGTTTTATTTTCTGTTTAAATCATGTTTATTTTTTATTGTATTAATTGTTTAGTGCTTCTTGCTTGAATATTATTATTCTCTAACCATATTTTTTTCGGCTCATATGATATGAAAAATAGACATTAAGAGATGAAACCCTTAATTTTTAAATATTTTTGTTATTGTGGCCAATAGATATATGTGCTTCAGTGCTTGAACATTCTAAAAAATCCTAACTTAAAAAAATAATGCCGTACATTTTTTGCTAGCTATTTCCCATTAGATTTTGTTTGTATTTATGTTCCTTGAGTTGCATTATATCCATAGATATCTATTTTGATTGTAGAAATTATTTTTTTATAATTTAAATTCATTACTTATTGTTTGATGCTTGTTGATCATAAACATATATAGTTCTTTTTAAAATTTAAAGAACTTTATTTATAAGAAATTTACAAATTTAAAAAAATAAATTATTTTTATAGGGGCCCTTTTCTTCTCTTTTGCCTAGGGCCCATGAAATGTCAGGGACGGCACTGACTCCACGCAATTCAAACTGTTGAGTGATTCGTCCTGAACTCAAATAAATAAGCCAATTTACTCTCCCATTGGAGTATGGTTACAACTTCTTGACAGTTTATTGTTCATGTAAGTATAGACTTGTATAAATAGTAATACTGACAAAAAATCACTCTAAGATGTCTCGAAAATGTTACTGTAACAACAAAAGGCAAATCTTTTGCCAATATTTGGGATCTTTTGTTTGCAAAATCACAAAAAAATGACGAAAAAGAGAACCACCAAAATGTACACACATGGAATAATGTTAAAATGATCTACTGATTGAATAGTGTGCCTTCTATTCAAAAGAGCATGGCTAAAACGCCAATCACTTATCATGTACTAATCAATTAGATAGGAATAGATGATGGTCGCCATCTAATACTCTTTGTGCATTGAGACATTGTCTTCTAAGTTGTGGATACATGGATCGTGTGAGCATTATGTGATTCTCAAATGCAATATCCATGCCCATCAATGGACCCTAAATGGACTAAACTATTAAGATTGAGAAAATTAGAATCCTAATATGGTAGAGTTGGAATTCTATGTCATCCGCGAAGGAGATTTTATTGGATGTGATCAAATCTCATTAGTGGCTTGATTGATGAAGATTGATAAATATCTTGATTAATTGAGATCTTTATTGATTATGACAGTCAATCTAAGGTTATATTTTGGAGAGTTGCGTGAAAAATCACCCGACCTGATAGTTCTAGGAGAGATCATCGTCGCTGTATCGGTCAGATGAGATTTACATAAAAATTTACTATTTTTATTTATACTCCTAAACTAAATGTGTATAGTGTTAGTACGAGAGTATCGAACTTAGAGAGGCAAACTTTGGAAAACTAAGGTAAAATACTAGAGAAGCTAAGGTATGAGGGTTTCCTCATTTTTATTTATTTTTAAGGGATTGTTTTCAAATTTTTATTTGATTTTATGAATTTTATGTTGTTTTTTATGATTTTAATATACCTATGTAAAAATATAGGTATTTAATTTTATATTTTTTAATCGATTTTTATTTTGTAATTTTTATATTTTTCATGTTTTTATTATTTTTAGAGGTTTTTAGTATTTTTATGGGTTTTAGATTTTTTAAAGATGAAAACTATTTTTTATTGAAAACATGAATTTATTTTTTATTTTGAAAATATAAAATAGTAAGCAAATATTTTTGTTTCATTTTTATCAAAAAGTAAATGAAAATATCTTTCAAAGAGGTATTATACATATTCATACGATTTTTATGTATTTTGTATTTTTTTATTGATTTTTATATTTGATTTTTATTCTGTTTTTGGTTTAATATGTAAAATATAGTAAAATATACTAGTTATAATTTTTTTAAAATTTTAGATATATTTTCTATTTTTTATGTATTTTATAAGTTTGTGTATTTTTTTATTTAATTTTTTAATTAAAAATAGAAAATATCTTTATTATTGAAAATATTGAATATAATATAATAATGGGTATTAATATATATTTTTATTTTATTTTAATGTCTTGTATTTTATTCTATACATATATAGTAGTATAGTGTGGTGTGTATTGTGTAGGGGTGTGCTTATCATAAATTTAAAGGGTGCGTGTGAAATTTGCAGAAATCACGTGCTGATCATGTGAGGACTTCCTGTCAGAGACCTGTAAGCAATATCGAATACCGTCACGGATAAACCTGTAAAATCATCACCAAGACACGTGATGAATCACGTGTTCCAACTTCGTTCAAATCTGTTCACAATTCAGATGATGATCGGGGATGAAAATGCAATTAGCCCAAAAATATCTGCTGCGCATGCACATCGCACGTGAACGAGAAGAGTGGTGGGGTGAAGCATGGCTGACGCATGGCACGAATGAAGGCCGTCGGATGCGGTACTGATCGGAGGCTCAAATGCGACCTGGAGTGCACGTGGCTTTGCTTGAGCGGAGGGGAATAGCTTCATCTTCGGATTTTAGAGGTGGTTCTCGAAGTACAATGGTGGTGCTCCTCGACTCTCGATCGACGGTTCCGATCGGAAGCAAGGCGGTTCTCCTGATGAATCGATGGGTCGATTCCATCTCCAGTTGTTCGATGCTAATGTAAATGGACCCTTCCTGCTGGTTGATCACACGAATGGCAGAGCTCTCGAAGACCTGGCTTCAAGATCTATGATGGATAGAATGACTTGAGACTCTTGTCTAGGTCCAAAGCAAATAGAAGGGATGAATGTCGGGAAAAGGCTCTAGGCTCCGATCACCTTATGTGATTGGAGATGAGAAGATATGATGGATAGAAGATGAAATGTGAGGATTAGAAGGGAGATGGAATCAAATGATCGGAAATTCGAGATAAATTGAAATGAATAGAAGTCAGGAGAAGAGATTGGAAGAAGGAAGATGAGAAAATGAAGGAGAGATCTAAAGGAGAAAACCCAGAATTGAATGTGGGTTTGCCTGGGGATTAGGATCTAGAGCATGAAGCTCTAGGGGGACGTGGCTTGCAACACGACAACGGCTCACGGAGGCTCCTCGTGGCGGAGCAGGGCTGCGCAAATGAAGGGATCACGCCAGACTTTCTCTCTCTTGCTCAATGACTAGGAACGAGGCACTGTCACCCTTTCACTCTACCTCTCGAAGCTCATTGAACATAGGCAGATGCAAATGGCCAATATATCCAAGGGTGGTGGCGTGCAACGAAGGAAGAAGAAGGAGAGGGTGGCGGGTGGATGCGTCGGGGAAGAAAGGGGAAGAAGGAAAGAAAGGGAGGAGAGAGAAAATAAGGAAAAAGAAAAAGAAAATAAAAATGATTAAGTAATTAAGTAAAATAAATTATTAATAATCAAAGAAATAAAATAAATAAATATTTAAATAAATAAATAAATATTGATTAAATAAATAAGTAATTAATTAATTTATTTAATAAGTAAGTAAATAAATAAATATTTATTTTAATAATAAAATATTAATGAAGTATGAAAACATAAGAAATGACCTATATTAAATAAAATTAAGATAAATTGTACATTTTATACCAATAAGGCCTCAAAACCTACTTTTTACATATTAACTCCGATTTTAATGGAAATTAGCATCATTTGATAGATGATTCTGTAAAAGGAACTTTAAAAGTGAATACGTCCAATTTGAAGTCCATATAGTCGAGTTATGAGGTCCGGAAATTTAGGGTCACGGCTTCATAACCTTAAAATTTATTAGCATTTTATTTTAATTGTTATTTTTATATTTTTCTATTGATTTTTGTGAATACATTAGAAAAAAATTTAAGTCAAATGGAGTTCGGAATAATTAAATAGAAAATAAAGAAGGTCTATATATAATACATATATACAAAGGGGTCCAAACGTCAAAACTCACTTGTTTTATTCTAATATTTTTCTGATATTTTTAATAAATAGTATTAGTCATAAAATGAAGTTTAAAAGTGAGTTTGGTAAATTTAGAGTTTTCTATAAATAGTTATGAACCTTAGAAGTCGGCTTTTACAGCTTTTCGATTCATCGTAATTAATTATTTATACATTAAATCATTTTTCTGATATTTTTAAAAATTAATATATATTATTATAAACAACTTTCGTGAAGAAAATATTTTAAATTGAAATGATCTTGGTGATAAAGAAAATATGTGAAATATTTACAAGGTGAAAAATGTGTTAATGTATTTTTGTGATCTTGATTTTCTAGTATTTTTAAAAATTAGGATTCTTATCTCCTCCTACTTATTTATTATTGACCTAGTCTCATGATTAGGACCAGTCTGTATATATTACATTCTACAACCTTCTTTTCTTTTCTTTTTCCTTTTCTCTTTATTATTTTATTTTGGATAAAATAAGTGTTAAATATATAATATTAACAAACGTGGTTAGAATGCTAATTAGTGAGAATTAGTATATATTTACATGTATTTTACCAAGGATTTAACCAAAATGAAAGAATAAAGGCGATGACTCATAGATTCATAATTCTACTATACTTTACCTTTGCTAGTTCCTTAGCAAACACTTATTCTATAAATAAGTGCAAGCAAAAAAAAGAAGAGAAAGGAAAATAAAAGAACTTAGAACATGCTTATTTCTTTAAACCTAATCTCACTTCACCTTAAATCAAGAACTTGGAGTAGGCCTTTGGATTAATAGTTTGTCAGGACCTCATTAGAATTAGGATTTAAGTCTCAACAACCCTCAAGTTCCACAAATTCCTATCCAGGTTCACCTCAATAGCCAGCTCAGATCCACCCATCTATCACGCAAACTATTCAGCTTTGAAGTCAATTTGTATTGTGTGTGAAAGGTGTTAGCTCTTACTTCTTGAAGAAGTGAAGAAACCACCCATCCCAGTAATACACTCCCATTAAGCCCTCATCCAGCTACTCGATCCTCGAGGAGGGGGGTATTTCCTTCTAAGGTCAGGTCGTGATGTGTCCACAATGGAGTAGAGAGAGAAAAAGAAGAATGAGAAGAGAACTGGAGTGTGACCAGTGTAGTCACATCTCCTGTGAAGCTTAACCATTTTAGCCAAGTCTCCACTAAGACATGCATGCTTTCTGAAGCTTGGACCATTTTGGTCATATTTGTCTTTGGTGTATTTAGCTTCTTTTTGGTAGAAATGATTGTTGCACTGCATTGATCTCTTATGTCCCGATGGATATAGCATCTTTTCTTTCCGTCCATTTTCTGGGGTCTTGGAAAAAATGTGCCAACAGATCCTTCCCTCATCCAAAGCTTTATTTGAACCCCACTCTCCTGTCTTTAGACTTCAGCGCCACTAGAGAAGGATAAAAATGCACCACCAAAATGGACTGCCCTTCGCATCCCCATGCAAGTTGAGCTAAGTGTAGAGTGCATGAGTTCAAAATTATTTCAAGTGGAGAAGAGTTAAACGGATGACACCAAGTGTCCTACTTAGGCAAGTTGAAGTTGAATTCCGAACACGGTCTTATGGAACCCAAAGAATTAAGTCAAAAAGACCTAAAGAGTCTTAATTTCAATTCCTAATAAAGACCCTTTAGAATTAAGTGGATTAAGGCCTAAACCAAGCTCCATCATTCAGACTTATTCGTTTCAAGAATCCGGCTTATTCTGAAAAATGCTAATGAACACAACAATTTTTTATGAAGTGAATTTTTTCGGATTAAGCTTTTTATGTAAATTTTAAATAATTTTGTAAAATTTTATTGAATTTTAAAACTTCTATTTTTTTAATAATTTTTACAAAGAGTTAGTAGTTTAAATAAATTTATACGAATTTACAAGAATTATGTATATTTTACAAAGAATTTTACACATTTTATATATACAAGATTATACATATTTTATACAAGATTTTATACAAGTTTTTTTCTACAAATTTTATATAATTAAGAATTTAATACAAGTATTTTACAACTCTTTTTATATACAATTTTTAAGAACTTTTTAATAAGTCATATTTACAGTTTTCTATCAGCTTTTAAAAACCCAAAATATATACCCATACTTTTAGAGCCATTATTAAAAATACAATAAAGTACGAGTTGTAGCTTCTAAAGTATATATGGAATATATATATATACACACACGACACCCCCTATACTTAGCATGAACTATGTCCTCATAGTAATCAAAGAAGCGGCAAAGGAAGGCATAACTCGAGCTAAGTATAGATTGATGAAAAGAATGCTGTACTATAACGACTCAAAGAATAACAAAAAATGAGTAGAAGTCAATCATCCCCTCTATACAGAGGATCAAATAATCCTAAGGATAGAAGACTCAAAAACGAAGATGATCGAGGTCAAAAGAATGTACACAATCAAGGACTCTGCTTGTCCCCCCATACTTAGGGTAAAGTGTCCCTAAGTATGGAGAAGAATATCAACAGTTGAGGGACAAACAAGAGAGAAAACAATATATAAAATCGTAACAATAAAAAATGAGAATGAGCGATGTTACCCCACCTATACTTAGGGTAAAGCATGTCCTAAATATAAGCAACAATAAGGGTAATAGAACATAACAATATTATCAACACAATGTCTACACCCCCTATACTTAGGCTAAGTTACATCCTAAGTATAGCAAAAATCTAAGTGAGACCTACGGGTGTAAAACAAAAACAGAAGAATGAATGAGTGAAGTCAAAAACATGTATGTACAAGATGAAAAAGAATGAAGAAATCAATGTGAACTGTACAAGCTCAAGAAAGCTGAAGAGTGGCCTTCTTGTGCAATCGAGGAACGATAGAATGTACAAGAGAAAGGTCAACACCGGGATCATCCTCAGAGATATCCATATCTAAATCAGAAGGTCCCTCACCTGTGTCAACCAGTGAGGAGCAACCCAAAATGCCAAAAAGATGGATATAACTGACCTCTGAAAGTTGCACCATAGTCTCCGAATCACTGTCATCATCAACACTAAGATAAGAAGATGAAGAATCATCCTCTTGAAAGATATTGAGAATCCTCAAGCGCGTCATGGAAGCGTGACGATCGCATCTCATGCGATCGGGGCGACTAGTTGCACTAGTCGCAAGGTGCAGCGGAATTTAAAAATTTAAATCATATGATGAAACCACATGATACAAGAACATTTCTTGGATCGTTTCATCAAACCACAAAGTATTAGAAATACCTCTCGAAGCGTGGTTGCGATCACGAGATCTCTAAAGCAAGAGATCCTCCTGTCTCAAGTCCGATCCATGAAGACAACACTTGCGGGCGTGATGATGAGATGCGTGACTCCCGCAATCCTCGATGAAGATCCAAGCCTTGAATCTCCTGATTTCGTCCAACGAAATCTGTCGTCTTCCTCTAGAGCAAGCAACTCCAAACGAAGATGGAGATCCTCAAGTAGTCGAAGGCGAAGGCGAGAAGGTCTCTCTCAATGCATAAGATGGACAACCACCTTATAGAGAGAGAGAGATGACGAGAATGAGAGAGAGAGAGTGGGCGTGCACTCTTGATGTACCTTGAAGGGGCTAGGGTTACCCTCCTTATATATTAGTTTGGGATCCAATGGATCTCAATCCATGGCATACATAGATCCAACGGCTAGATTGATCTATGTATCAATCAACGGCCATAATTGTTGTTGGTTAAAAAAACCAACAACATTAATTTATATCAAATCAAATATATGTTGCATTATCATCAACACAATTTAATTTAACATAAATCAATTATTAAGAGATAACAAGATAACAAAAGAGAGGATAATTAATCACCCCCCAAAAATAGGGGGCGTCACCTATAGGTGACACCACCTATTTTTTGTGGTGATTACTTCCTCCTTATTTTATCCTATTATGCCTTAATAAATTACAATAATTATTATTACAAAATTATCCACCAAATTAATTCTGAATTAATTTGTGAATATTTCAATCATGCCATTGAAAAATATGTGAATCATATTCACAACCCAAACTAATTTGTAAAGTACATTTCTAATTAATTAATTAACGTGAATCTAATCCACATTAACAATTAACAAATTCTATTTACAAAGTTTCTCTCTCTCTCTGATATATTATAAATCACATTTATAATATACACAGATATTATGGATAGACTATCCACGATCTGCTTTTCCTTGATAATTAAATCTCATTTAATTATCTTGGATAATCATTCTCACAATATGAATCTTATTCATATTATACTTGATAACTAAATCTCATTTAATCATCAAGACCTTCTTGCTTGGATACAAAATTCATCATAGGAATTATTCCTGAATTCCTTCAAGAATAATGTGCTTTCTCCGCAGATACTTGGAGATAAGGACATGATGATTGTATTGTTCTACGTATAGTGACTTGGATGTTGAGATCTCATCTCAAATCCAGATCTCACGGACCTCCCATAGATGCTTCATTATATCAAGTTCGTATACTTAATCTTCTCATTGCATCTGAATCTCATTCAGATCAATGTCCAACCCTTGGACTAAGATCAAGTTACTTATCCACTGAGAGGAGTCACTAAAATCCAGACCTGTTTCATCACTTCCTCGGACTGGAAGCGTCGTGGTTATACAATCGTTTATGATCACATCACCCTCAGGTATTCCCAATACCTGCACATCCTGCACACTGGAAGACCAATGATCAACCTGAAGATGAAGATCAATTTTACATTGTCTTCTTCAGGGTTTGATCACCAAGTTTCTCAATCTTGATCATTGGGATTTGGTATCGATCATATGCTCTCCCAAAGCATATATCATACCTTCAAATTCTTATCATGCTTCCAAAGCACGACGACCATGCATGGAATTTGATCGGTCCTAATACCTCATGAGTGAGCTCATGTCTTCCGGTTCATAAGTGAACCTGTATGATCCCTTTGAGAGATCGTATTACTCATATGCCCTTATATGCACACCAGCTCGTCGGTGTATAGACCTTGGTTAGGTCATCAACCTAATGGTCTGCTAAATGTACATACTCAGACATACAATAACACATCTGTCTCCGGTCAGAGGATGCGTGCCTATGCTGTGACAGCTTTCAACATAGGGCTTAGGTTATCTCGATCTCGCTAAGTCAACCCATTGACCTAACTAATCTGACACCTCTGAATCACTATTCCCATGCAGAGGACCTGCATCAAGAGGTCGATCGATATCAACCTATGTGAGAAAGGATTGCCATCTCCTACTCAGGCTGGAGATCATCTCTTAATAATCATTTAATAGTGCTTGATGAGTCCTCTATCTAACCCATTAGATATTCATCTAAGCACCAACCTCTATGATTCATCTAATGAATCAACAGTTATATGATTATCAAGACAACCATGGTACATAACCCTAATTGTACATAGGGACCTTATAATGCATTCATTCACTTAATTTCAAGAAGGGAGTGAACAATCAATAACTTTTATTGATAAAACATATTTATTATAGTAACATTTATTGTAAGAATGTTCGCCTTAGGCTCACATGGCTAACACCTCTAACACGGTATCCTCAACTTTGTGTGACTGTAGAGACATCAGTGTCGTATCTGAAGTAGATGCAAGAAAGAGATCAAACTCTGCTGCAATATCACTACTAGAAGGCTCGACCAAAGTATCTATAACCGAAACAGGTTTGGCCTTCGGAGTACGTGCCACCAGCGGTTTCGTCTCAATGACAGAGATACTAGGAATTTCATCAACACATCTCCAAATATGTGTACGTGGACCCTCAAAGGCTAGCTATCCAAGTTTTCCTCTTTATAGAGGAAATATCGGGTCTCAGTAGAATCAGAAGGCATAGGATAGTGTCTAATCCCAACTATAATCCCACATGCCTTTGTATCTGATGGCTTGATAGCACCCTCGTCTGATGGCAGAGTCTCTATCGGCTTGGAGCTCGGTATTGTGCTGTTGGGAGGAAAAGTGACCATGTCTGTCCCATAATCAATAATGGCCTTGGCTGCATGTAGAAAAGGTAGATCAAGAATAATGGCAGCATCCTGTGATGATATTGAAAAGTCAGAATCTAAGACAACAAAATCTACAGCGAATTTCGTGTTGCGTACCATCACAACAACGTCATGAAGTATACACTTCGGCCTCTTGACCGATCTGTCTGGAAATTGAAGAATCATTCTGGCTCGCTTGAGAGACCCTAAATGAAGTGTCTCAATAAGATGGAAGGATAATATATTCACAGAAGACCCGTTGTCCAACAAGGTGTGCTCGAACTCATAATATGAAATCTGGCAACTGACAAATGGTTCTCCCATATCTTTCTTTTTCTTTTTGGGAGATGTAATGCTGGATGGCGTAACAAGTGGTAATGGTCAACACTTGTTTCTTAGAGCAATGATTATACCTCTTCTTTCTTCTAAGTGTGGTATGCTGCTTCAGACATTCCTGAAGAAGAGGAATGTGGACCAATGCCTCCGAAAGAGTGAGCTTGATCTGAATTCTGTCCAGCATCTCTTTCGTGAATTTCAACTCTTGGTTCTTTTTGAGATTTTCAAAATTTTCTCCCTTCCCTAGATTTAGAGCATATGTTAAAGGTATTTGTACATCCTCCTCAGTCATATGTACATCCGGAGGATTAGATGAAGAAGGAGAAGAAAATCTTTTTACTAAATCGGAACTTGACCATGAAGAACATAAGATAGAGATCTAGCAGGAGAGTTTGGAGTCTTGCATTTATTCCTATTTCTGGATTTTCTCCCTTTTTTATTTTTTTGATTTTGTGCCTTCACTATGAAGAGACTCAGAATCTGAATGTGTACCTGCACCGTTGCCTACTATATGCTCCTCGCTCGTAAATGTCTCCGCAACTGTAGACTCCCTCTGAACATCATGGGAACTGGAAGGAAACTCAATAACTCAGGTGAAACAATAATATATGAATCTGATCTCTGCTCTTTGACAATGCTGGCTATAAATTCTCTGAATGTGTCCATCTTCTCCCTATGAAATGCACTCTGCTCATGAATCAGATGGATGAAATGATCGAATGTGGAACCATCTATATCAGGAATATCAAAGTGGTGTATTATATCCATCTCAGGCTGTTGAACACGCTCAAAATGATCAATTTAATCTGAGGTGAAATGCTCCTGAGGAATATGGTCATAGCACTGATCGTGATATGGAAACTGAATCGGCTGATAAATTAGTTGAAATAGCATAGGCTCTCGCTCGGTATCTTGGAATACCTGAGGAATAGGTATCCAAGGTTCCTGAACAGGGAAGCACGAAATGACTCGTACTCCGACTGAGAACTCAATGGAATATGTATCGGTCTCTTAAGGCAAGAACTCTCCACAATTGTCTCAACGTCCATCCTCAGTACTACATTTGTGCCCATATCAACTGCATGATGTGCGATCCCTAAATCATCATGAGGTGGACCACATATGGGCAGTCTGACATCTCCTTCGTGTGTTGTCTTGATATCAAAAATCTCTTCGAAAAGAGTCCAAAGTAAATTATCATCAAGACTGCAGTGTGAACTGCCACACAAGGCATCAACCAATGCCTGTTGCTCTACGATCATCCCTTGGTAGAAGATCTGAACTAACTCAGCTTTGAAAATCCTGTAATCCAGAAATCTCCTCAAAAGAATATGAAATCGGAGCCACATATCCTGAAGTGGCTTGTGGGGATCATGTGAAAAATGTCTGATAACCGACAACATGAAATTAAATAAGGTAATTGGGTAAAATTTCCTAAGAAATGCAGCTCGAAGTGTATCCCAACTAGTTCTCTCCTCTCCCAAACGTCGGAACCATCTCGCAGCTACGTCCTTGAGTGATAAGGGAAAGGTCTTCATCATGGCATCAACATGTGTAATATCAGAATAGAATCGAGTACTGCAAATTTCCTCAAACTCAAAGAGATGCTCATATGGCTCTTCATGCGATTTTCCATTAAACTTCGATAGCAATGACACGAGGTTTGATTCAATCAGAAAAGTTAGTAACCTTCATGTAGAAACTGACTCAGATCCAGAATAAGATACATGATGCTCCATGGACCTGAATATCTTATCAGATCTGAAACTGGCTCACGGGTTTCATACATCTCCTCAGCTATCACTGGAGTAATCGAAGGCTGACTCGATGAAAATGAAGAGAGAGGGATAGAAGGAGACGGAGAAGGCAAAGAAACGAAGGGAGAAGAATCTCCGAGGTCAGAGTCACACTCAAAGAAGGATGGAGGACTCAACTCAAGTTCAGGACATGAATTGTCTCGAACCGACCTAGATGAATGGGTAGGTGTGCATGGAAGCGGTGCCATAAGAGACGGCCTAAGAGATCATCTACCCATCATCAAAACTCAAGAAAATGAAAAGCTGACTCTAGATGACAAGATGCAGACGACGAGTGACTGCTAGAGATCTCTGAGATTGGACTCACACCATGCAATCAAACACAAAGCAAAGCCCAATTTCACCAACTCAACTCGATGATGGCCACGAAACCTTGGTCGTTAATCTTTTCAATTTTAGAGTTAGGTGGCAGTGCAATTATATCAACAGAATTTACGAGATGATAGGTGCTTGAATTTCCCAGAAGACTGTCCTGAGTCTGTATGATTAGTTGCGCCTACTTTCAGCCGGTATGGGAGTAAGTACGGATCGTTTCTGGCTACCTGTTGCTTGAGGATGGAGCTTACACAATGTCCTCTAAACCTCCCACTCTACTAAGGAAACCCGGATAGTTTCCAACTACCCATGAGTCCTCAGTGAGAAGTAGCTAATCATTTTCTGATTAGTAGTCTTGAAGAAAATCCGAGCTCTTGCTCTAATCTTAAGGGTCGTCTCTCACTCACAAATCTGGAGAGTACCTGCAAGCCATCACGGGGATTGCTCTTCTGAAATAAGTGGAGTCCTTTACGTTTAGTTTTAAAGTCAGATAGAATTAGAATCCCAATTTTAATTTTCAGTTATCACTTTTTTTGGATCTTTTTGACAATGATGTCTAACATATTATTTATCTTTTTTATTTATCCTAAGTGAAGGAAAAACTAGGTTACGCGATCCTATATATAACTACAGATGTGCATACAAGAAAATGAAAACCTAATCCAAGCACCTAGCCACAAAAATCCATAGAAAACAAAGAAAAAAAATGCGAGAAAAATCACGGTGAGTGCCCTGTTCCACCAGGTGCACGACACCTGGTGAAAAATACCTCGAGAGAAGAAAGGCCAAGTACAAGTCGAGATGCCCTTAAGGGGCCCCTTCTACAAAATGTAAAAATGGGAAAGTGCCCTTTATTTTACAAAGGAAATACAGAAAAATAATCGGCTTCTTGAGTCTGTCTCGCGCTGCTCAAATCCTGCAACACAGCTCAGAAATAACAAGCCATAAAATGAAAAAAAATGCGACAAGAAATAAGATGATGGAAAAGGAGAACAAGAAACCCTAAAACCTAAGGCTCTAAAATCTACCCTAACGCTGCCTCCCCGATAACGATTCCATCTGAAAAATCGAACCGATCGGGTCGTCTAAAAAGACAGACAACTGTCATTGTGTTGATCGGTTGAAATTCACAGAATTTTTTTTATTATTTATACTCCTAAACTAAATGTGTATAGTGTTAGTAAGGGAGTGTCGAACTCACAGAGGCAAACTGTGGAAAACTAAGGTATAATTTTTATTTATTTTTAAGGGAATGTTTTGAATTTTTATTTGATTTACCTATGTAAAAATATAGGTATTGAATTTTATATTTTTTATTTGGTTTTTATTTTGTCATTTTTATATTTTTATATTTTTATTTTCTATTTTTATAATTTTTTAGAGATTTTTAGTATTTTTATGGTTTTAGATTATTTTTTAAGTTAAAAACTATTTTTTATTGAAAATATTTAAAAATAGAATACAATAAGAAAATATTTTTATTTTATTATTATCAAAAAGTATATGAAAATATCTTTCAAACGAGGTATCATAGGTATTTATATGTTTTTTTATAAATTATGTATTTTTGATGTTTTGATGTATGTTGTGGTTTTTATTGATTTTAATATTTGATTTTTATTTTATTTTTTGTTTAATATGCGAAATATAGTAAAATATACTATGTATAATTTTTGTAGGATTTTTAGAGGTATTTTTCTTATTTTTATGTATTTTCTAAGTTTGTGTATTTTTATTTAATTTTTGAATTAAAAATCGAAATTATTTTTATTATTGAAAAAACTGAAGAATATTGTATATAGTATAAAACTGGGATTAATATGTATTTTTTTATTTTAATATCTTGTATTTTATTCTATACATATATATATATATATTATAGGGGTGTAAAATGTAATTACAAAAATTTAAGGGTTGCTTGTGAAATTTACAGAAATCACACGCTGATCACATGAGGACTTCCTATCAGGGAACTGTAAGCAATATCGAATACCGTCGAGGATAAACATGTAAAATCATCACCAAGACACGTGATGAATCACGTGTTCCAACTTCGTTCGGATCTATTCGCAATTCAGATGATGATCGGGGATGAAAGTGCAATTAGTCCAAAAATATGCACTATGGACACGCAACGCAGTGTACGAGAAGAGCTGTGAGGCGAAGCGTGGCTGACACGTGGCACGAATGAAGGCCGTTGGATGTGGTATTGATCGGATGGCTCAAATGCGACCTGGAGTGCACGTGGCTAACACATGGCTTTGGCTTAAGCGATGGGGCAGAGCTTCATCTTCGGATTTCAGAGGTTGGTCTCGAAGTGCAGCAATGGTGTTCCATGACTCTCGATCAATGGTTCTGATCGGAAGAAAGGTGGTTCTCCTGATTAATCGATGTGTCAATTCTATTTCCAGTTGTTCGATGCTAATGTAAATGGACCCTTCCTGCTGGTTGATCACATGAATGACAGAGCTCTCGAAGATCTGGTTTCAGGACATGTGATGGACAGAATGACTCGAGACTCTCGTCCTGGTCCAAAGAAAATAGAAGGGATGAAGGACGGAGCTTCGACAGGTGAAGGATAAAGCTCTAGGCTCCGATCACTATATGTGATCACGGATGAGCAGATATGATGGATAGAAGATGAAATGTAAGGATTAGAAGGGAGATGGAATCAGATAATCGAAAATTCGAGATAGATTGAAATGGATGGAAGACAAGAGAAGAGATTGGAAGAAGGAAGATGAGAAAATGAAGGAGAGGTGTAGAGGAAAAAACTTGGAATTGGATGTGGGTTCGGTTGGGGATCAGGATCTGAAGCATGAAACTCTAGGGGGTCGTGATCTGCAACGGACGGCAGCTCGCAGAGGCTCGTCACGACATAGCAGGGTTGCACCAGCGAAGGAATCATGGTGGACTTTCTCTCTCGCTCAAAGACTGGGAACGAGGCGTCGTCACCCTCTAGCTCTACCTCTCGAAGCTCACTGAACAGAGAAGGATGCAAATGGCAGATATGTGTAGAGGTGGTGGCATGCAGCGGAGGAAGAAGAAGGAGAGGGCGGTGGGCAAATGCGTCGGAGAAGATGGGGAAGAAAAGAAAAGAAGGATAGAGAAAAGAAGGAAAAAGGAAATAACAAATAAAATTAATTAATTAATTAAAATAAATAAATAATAATTAAATAAATAAAAAGATAATTAAAATACTTAATTGAATAAATAATAAATAAATAAGTAATTAAATAAACAATTAAATAAATAAATATATTTTTATTTACTTATTTTAATAATAAAATATTATTGAAGTATAAAAATATAAGAAATGACCTATATTAAATAAAATAAAATAAAATTATTATTTATACATTAAATAATTTATATGATATTTTTATAAATTAATATATATTATTATAAACAACTTTTGTGAATAAAATATTATAATTTGAAATGATCTTTGTGATAAATAAAATAAGTGAAATATTTACAAGGAGAAAAATGTGTTAATGTCTTTTTGTGATCTTTATTTTCTAGCATTTTTATAAATTAGGATCCTTATCTCCCCCTACTTATTTATCTTGTCGACCATGTCAATATTGATCTGGTCTCGGGGTTAGGATAAGTCTGTATATATTACATATCTACATCCTTCTTTTCTTTTATTTTTCTTCTTCTCTTTATTATTTTATTTTAGATAAAATAAGTGTTAAATATATAATATTAATAAATGCGGTTAGAATATTAATTAGTGAGAATTAGTGAATATTTAAATGTATTTTACCAAGGATTTTAGCCAAAATGAAAGAAAAAAGGCGATGAATCATAGATTCATCAGTGCACATGGATGGGGGACTTCTGGTGAAGTGAAAGCAATTTGGGGTTGAAGAGGGTAGTGCGCGCCTAATTAAATGGAAAAAATCAATGAAAAGGGAAAATAAGCTTACCTGGAACATTGAAGAAGAACACTGGCGTAATGGAAGGCTAGGTCTGAGCTTCAAATGAAGCTCTGGTCTTCGCTAGACCTGGAAGCCTCTCCAGGGTGCTCAAACGGCTGTTGAATGACCGTGGCATGGCCGACCGACCATGGGTCAATACATGAAGGAGACCACCATAGTCACCTCTCAATCCCACCATCCTTTGTCATTGGAGTAGGGGTACTTTCATGAAATGGTGGACAGTTGGAGCGGTGGGCGGAGGAGGAGGATATGAAGGGGAGCAACAACGAGTCCAGGCGGTTATCGACCAACTTCAATTGTTACTCCTTGAAGCATGTGAGGGGGATCGTGGAGGTGGTGGTGACTGCGTGGAAGAGGGATGAGAGGTCAACATGAGGGAGGTGGAGTGATGTGGAGAGTCGACGTAAAGTAGTTGGGAAATCATGGATCAAAGAAGCGTAGTTGGGAAGGTTGGCGTACTGTGAAGGAGCGGTTAGAGGAGGAAGAAGGACGTAGGACAGTCAGATCTCCAATCCAACGATCATGATGGAGGCAAATGTGGGCAGCTCTGATGAATCAAATCAGATCAGATAAGTGAGATTGATGCGCGGACGTAGGGTGTTGATGTGATCCATCAGAGGTGATCTAATAGTGGAAAAGAGAGTTGGGTGGCATTGAAGGGCTGTGCCACGTGGCTCAACCAGAGGGAGTCACGTGCCCTAATGGAAAAAAGGAAAGGAATAAATACACAAAGAAAAATAAAAAATAAATATTTACAAGCTTCAAATGAAAAAGTGTAAACCATGAAAGTGGTAGATCTTTTTGAGTTCTGCAAGTTTATGTACATACTTATATTTTTTGTAAGTATTTTTAAGGACTTAAAATTACTTGTTTTTAATTTCTTTTGAATTTTTGTATCTTTTATTTATATTTAATTTCAAAACAATTATGTACAATATTTATCTAAATTTTTGGTATTTTAATAAATACTAAAACACATTAAAAGGGCTCATTAATTAATTAATTATATATTAATTATGATTAATTATTTACAAAAGGATTAATTGTTAATGTTAGTTAATTAACTTTACATTTGTTGAATTGTTTAAGTTAGAAGGATAATAAATAAATAATATTATGATAAATCACATATTTATCAATATATTAATTTAATCGTGATCTTGATTGATTGAGATTGATTAGGATAATCAATCTAAGATTGTATTTGGGATTATAACCACAAGAAAGATAGACAACATAGAGAGAGAGAGAGGGGAGAGAGAGGAGAGAGAAGGAAAAGAAAGGGAGAGAGAGTTTTACTTGCTCTTCTCCTTAGTGATATTTTCTACTCCAATGGTTGTGAGAGGTGATCAACCGTCGTTACATTGATTTTATTCTTCTTCTTATGCTTATATAATGGTGGTTGATTGCGCATCGGTCCAAATTTGCATACTAAACATCAATTTTGGTCGGATTTCAAAAGCTACTAAACTTCTAAATCTGACCGCTCCTATGCTCTTGCATCTTGCATATACTTAATATGAATTCGTCAATGGCTTAGGAAGAGGATCTAAATAGGATGTTTAAATGGGGAAATAATTTATTTGCAAAATCTCTTTTCTTATGAACATGCAAAATAATATTGAGATTTTTACACCCATAACTAAGTAATTCTACAATTACAATTATAACCCTGAATAATTGTGAATTATATCTAGAATACACAATAGTCTTAACTCACACCCATAATCCTCGAGTTAACTTCCATCAAATATTCCGTTAACTATGATGGTATCAGTCAAACGTTTTATATTTTCTACTCTTTAAGTTGTATTATTGACAAAATAGTCCACTCCCCTACCTCCTCCTCTCCTCCTCCTCCTCCTCGACAACCACCCTGTCCCCCTCCCTGCTTCCTCCCCATCGACCACCTCCTCGCCTCCCCCACCCACCTCCTCTAGTCCAGGCCTGAACTACCCATTCCCCCGCCAACCCTCCCCCTGCCAGGCCGGACCTACCCCTCCCCCCGCCCAGCCTGGACCTTACCTCGTTGCGCCCCCCGCCGGCCGCCCAACACAGTCCCACCACCTCAGGCAAAGCCACCTCGACCCCCCCCCCCCGCTCCGCCTTCTCAAACAGTCGTCCCGTCAGGAAAGCCCGACCTGCAGCGAGCAACCTCTAGCAACATCCCCCCCGGCCTTCAGGCCACCGCGCAAAGCCTCCCCAACCCCCCACTTGTCGAGCTTGAAGCACCCCGCCACCACTGCCTGCTTGGAAGTCCCTCCCACCCCGCAAGCCCCGCCTCTCCCTCCCGCCTGCTTGGAAGTCCCTCCCACATCGCAATGCCGTCACAACGCCTCCTGCTTGGAAGTCCCTCCCACATCTAAGCTTTGCCTCTCTCTCTCTCCTGCATGCAGATGCTACTAACTTTTTATTTTTATTTCTAAAAGCAATTGGAAGATCATGGGTTAAATTAACCCAATGATATGGTTGGGTTTACAGAAAAACTAAGGGAGGGTTATGTGTGTGAGACAGAGTGACTATTTGGGGTTTGTTGTGTAATTCACGATTATACAGGGTTATGATTGTAATTGCAGAATTACTCAGGATTATGGATGTAAAAATCCCAATAATATTTACAATTCCACGCTATATATATGTAAAAATCATATATAAGATGCCACTGATTTGTCGAGATTCCAATTAATTAAAGAAATCTGGCTAGGAAAATAGTGACATGCCTGCCTATGCTGGGGTATACTCTGAGTAACTCAGTTGATAACCATTTGTTGCTTGATCTTGGGTATGTCCCCCATAGTATCCACTTCGAAGCGATTAGTCAAGGAAATCAAACAATGAGTTGTTGATTAGATCATTATTTGGTGTATAGCTTATCAGTAATCGATCGATTACTAGAAGCTAGCTTAGTTGTGAGCAACTGATCATTTACAAGCAATTGTTGTATTGCGAGCTACCAGTTAATTACCAATGGTTGCTTAATGCAAGCAAAAAAACTAGGTTCCTCCTGATAATGGAAGATCCTTAGGATAAGGTAACACCATACAACATAATTTATTTTTATTTTATACAGTATGGGCTTATCAGGACACATGATCCATCAGATGTCGCAAGTTAACTCTAGGGGCTCGTCTGGTTGCCAGGTTTCCCTTGCTAACGGTATACCCATGCTCTATTCCTGCAATCATGGGTTAGATTTGGTTGTATGGACCGCACAACTTCTTTGTTATAATATTTTTAAACTATTTTTAAATAAAAAATAATATAAAAACATATTATAATAAATAGAAAAGTTAATATAACACATAACTAATGTCACATCATATTACGTTTATTATTCCAACCCTCCTAACCGTCCAAACAACTACTATACACAGGATGTTATTCCCTTTTAATGGGTTATAGGTTTACTTTGTATTGGTCAGATGTTATTCCCTTTTAATGGGTTATAGGTTTACTTTGTATTCGTCAGATGCAAATCTTTCTAGGAATTTTCGGAATTGAGTAGTATACGCTTTTTCTCATGTATATCTATCATATATGGATTAGTTATAGTTTATGACCAATCGAATGGATATAAATAACAATTTTTACGATGGATTTGCATTTTCTTTGGGATGATGGAATATAACTGGAGTCATCATAAATATGGACCGAATTAAGTCATCTTGTATTTAATTGATATAACTCTTGCTATTCAAATCCTCTTGAATTATAACTTGAAAATTACGAGGGACACAAAAAGAGAGGGCAATACGATCTTAATTAACTTTGAGAAGCAATTACGTAATCGGATCTAAGAATAATGTATTACATGCTTAAATGGTGTATTAAGATTAATAAACAAATGGAAATTTAATAGCTAAAATGGAGGTGTGGACACAAGTGATATATCTAAAAATGAGGGCATAAATGATATTGCAAAAGTTAAGAAGGCATAGGTGATAAAATCTAATTTAAAAATACACAAATACCCAACTAAAAAGCATCTATCCTCCATCAAAATAAAAGTTATATGAAGAAAACTATATTTACAATCCAATCATTGCTAAAAGTTGTAGTGGATCAATTGATTAGTAGTTTGTGATGGGTAACCAAACGTCTTGGCTTCAATACTCACCAATGAAAAGTCAAAGATTTATGTTGGTCTTGTATTCCACACAAGGCCTGAACACAGTCGCTGAAGCGACCGATGAGAACCTCGGACTAATTCAATAATTAACTCATAATAAATAATTAAGAAAATCAGATTAAAATATGGAGTTAAAATTTACTATAACTCTACAACAAAGATGTATGGATGCAAGCACTGTGTAAAGGTCGAACATAGAGCAACCTAGATAGGTTGGGAAAATAAATTTCCAAAATTTGTGTTCTTCTTCTTGTCGAAGTGCTTTTTTTTTGTTTTTGGTGTGGGCTTTTATTTTTTTTAATTTTTAAGATTTTAATATATATATTAATTGTTTTTAATTTTATAATTTTTATTTCCTTTTTTCTTTTTTTGATTTTTATTTTCTTCTTTTTAAATAGTTCATATAAGAATATATAAGATTATATATACAATGTAAGGTAATATAATTATAAAATAACGAAATATAATAAAAAAAAGCTTTTATAATTTTTTACTTTTTTGTGATTTTTCAAGAAATTTTGCTAATTTTTAAGTATTTTTAAGTCAAAAATATCCCAAAATAAGTATTAAGTAAATAGATCGAATTGATTTAAAATTTAAAAAAACAAATGAAGTCAAAAATTTTCCAAATCAATTTTAATATATAATAAATAATATAGAGAAAATTCCGTGATAGAAATAAATATTTTTTGAATTTTGGAGATTTTTCTTATTTTTACTTGATTTTGGAGCTTTTTAATTTTTAGTCCTTTTTTTCTAATTTTATGGATTTTTGACCGGGAGTTACAAAATATTAAAATACACAAAATATGTATTTTTGAAATTTTAAAAAGGTTTATATTTTTGGTATTTTATAAGTCATATGGGCAAAAATATGCTCTTTTGATTTTTAATAAATAGTTATACCTAAAATGCAAAAATAATATTGTAGCAAGAATGTTTATGCACTTAACCCTAATTTTTTTTTATAATTTTTGGAGCACAAATGATATTTTTAATAAATAGAATAAACATGAAAATTAATGAATTGGTAATGGCATTTCTGCAATTAAAAACAAAGGCATAGATAAATATGCAAATAGCCCAAAATATTGTAATTACTATTTAAAGTTTACGGACCAAAATGAAATTACAAAACCTGCAAGGGCGTAAGTACAAAATCACCACCTCACGTGGGACCGCACGTGAGGTGACGTGGCTAGGACCTAGATGTAATAATAATAAAGCTCAGTGGTCCAAATGCAAAAAAGTATAGAAAATATTAAATGTTTAAATTAATTTATAGGACTAAAATAAAATCATAAAAAATGGGGGTGAGATCTGTAAATCACCCCGATGAAGCGCTCGCATAGACAACTGAGATCGTTTGACTTATCCACATGTCTACCCAATGTTGCGTGATACACCTTTAGCAATCGAGGGCTGGGATTAGAACCTTATGAAGGATCTGACGGTCAAAGCTCGGCTAATCCGACAGTGCATATACAATCTGGCGGAGGCTGAAAATCGGATGACGCTCGAGGCTGCTGGACGAACAAATGAAGAAATCGCCCAAGGTGAGTTTCGATCTGACACTGCTCGCTCCTTCGATGTCCTAGAGGACTTCCAAGGGTCTCTTCTTGCCCCCACATCTACGGAGGATCTCGGGTAAGACTCAAAAAGATCCGGTCACCATCAGAGGGGCCGGGATGGCTTGATCACCTGGAGGGTCTTCTTGGAGTTGCTTTAGCCCTCAGATGGGCTCTTCAAGAGTTGCAAAAACGTGCAAATGCATACCAAAATGAAGGAGAAGGATATCATATTTTATTGGAGCGGATGCGGCGAGGTAGCGATGGAGGGAGCATAGGTTCTTCGATTCAGACAGAATCGAAGGTGGTTGGGTAGATGGAGATGGTGAAGGGGAACGTGTGGGTGGTGGTTTGGTGGCTCGGAACAGGATGGGACAGTGAGACAGAGATCGTCGGAGATCTATATCTTCGGCGGGGGCAAAACCCTAATCAAGGCTAATGAAATAATTAAATGATGAAATAAAATGCATAAAAACAAACCTAAGAACTAAATCTATCTAAAAGGCTATGAAAAGAACCTCAAGCCTCCCGCTTTTCCTTCCTCGATGCGAAGCGTAAGGTGAGGTAGTTGTCACCTTTCTCCAACCATTGAAGCACTCCGAGGGGTCGAGGTGGAACCAAAATAAAAAATGTATGAAGGTGGAAGTTAAGATGGCGAGTGAGGAGGCAATTTCGACTAGGGTTAGCGAGTGAATCGATGAAGCTCAGACCTAGGAGAAGTCTTAGCGAGAATCATGGATGAATAGTGAAAAGATCTCAAGAAGCGACCCATCATCCTCGAGAAATGTATCATGAGATAGAAAATTGAGAAGATGGGTCAAAACTAGGTTCTGACAAGTCTATGGCCTAGGTCAAACAGTTGACCCGGGTCAATGGTTGGCATGCCCTGATTGGGGCCATGCCATCCACAAAAAGACAAATCAAAAATTAAAATTCGCAAATAATTTGAAATAAATTAATAAATGATTTATTGTTTTTTGGTTAAAATAGGAAAATATTTATTATTTTATGTAGTATTTTAATCTGAATTTTATTTATTTTTACGAGTTAATTTATTATAAGTTACTTTTTACAATTATATTTATAAGTATATTGACCTATGTTTGTATATTTTATTTTTATTTTGTATTTATATTTTATTATTTTATTTTCTTAATTTATGAAATTATAACTTTTTTATACACATAAATATATTTTTGTTATATTTTTCTGATATCATATGTACACTTAAATAAATATGTATACTTCTTATATAGGTATAAGTATTGTAATTATTCATCTATGTATTTTTATATACTATTTTATTTTAGTATTTTATTTATGGTTTTATTCTATTCTAAATATGTACATAGATTATAAATAATATTCACAAAATTAAAAAAATATAAAATTATAAAGAATAAATAAAATGATTATTTTATCCAGGTATATTGTACAACATGGGTCCAAAATCTAACTTTGCATCTTAACTCCAAATTGGATGAAACTACCTTCATCAAATAGCTTTTTAAAAGTTATATACAATTAAAGGTGGTTTTTATACATTTTGAGTTCATATGGAGAAGATATGTGTATGAGAAGTTTGGATTTTGGATTCTTATTCAGAGTATAAAATGTACATTGTATATTATTTTTATGTGAAATCAATTTTGTACTTTTCTATATTTTTTTATTGATAACTTTCATTACAAAGTTTCCTTATTTGAAGTATAAATAATAAAGAATAAAATGTGTCCCAAAATTGAATTATTGAAGGGTAGAAATTATGGTTTTCATTGTGTTTTTGACCCTTATCTACCCCTACTCTTATTCCCAGTCTACCCAATCATTAAGATGTCTAGGTCTTGGAGTTTAGGGTCATAAAATACCTCTGACATTTTATTCTTTTTCTTTTCTTTTCTTTATTCTTTTATTTTGACTTTAAACAATTTATTTTATACATTATTTACACAATAAATAGTGAATGCTAATTTGTACAAAATAATGTTATTTACATGCATTTAACTAGGGTTTAAAGACCAAAATGAAAGAATAAAGATAATGAAATGGAGATTCATGAACCAACATAATTATTTTTGAATAAATTTAAATCTAAATCATGGTTTAGTTTCAGACGAACCTAGTAAAACCATGTTTCAAAAATCAGTGAACCAGTTGACCAAAATCAATATTATTCAAATCCTCCCTTTATTTATTTTTATGTCATACTCTATGGAAAATACGATCGTATGGATTAATCTAGGTATATTATTCTAATTATTTGTAAAATTGATCTAAATCCGATTGCAATAATCTTATTTTAAAAGTTAATGAATGTCAACATCCAAGAGAAATAAAAAGTAATTTTAGATTGATTCAGTCCATAAAAATAACTATAAATATCAAATTTAGATGAAATTTTTTATAGGTACGTAAAACAATATCTATATATTCAATCCATCTATAGATTAAATCCATGCGGTTAGATTTTTTTTTGCGTGATATAAAAAAAGGCAAAAAAAGGGATACGACAAAGGACCCGCTCTGCAACATACCTTCTTTGCTTGTGCCTTTTATTGTGATTACTATTTGGCCCATGACATGTTTCTATAAGGACATGGATTCTTTGTTATAATGGGAATTGCATTTAGCTTTTGTGGTTTTGGTTTTCAAAATCCAATTTTATGGATTATGTCTTCGACTAATGTTCCACATATACTCCAAATTCCGTTTAAATCCGAGGGCATTTGCTATTTTATCTTAATGGTCAAACATTTGATTTTTTAAATGGGATTTAAGTTGCTTAAATGTTGACCAAGCATTTGACCATTAAGATAAAATAGCATATGCCCTCGAATTTGAGCGAAATTTGGAGGATACGAGGAACATTGGTTGAAGATATAATCCTTAAGGTTGGATTTTGGAAATTCAAACTGCAAAAAAAACTAAATGCAATTACAACGCCTCTGGTGTAATTCTCATTACAGCAGAGGAAGGGATGCAACCGGATACAGATATATCTGTATCCATCCATCATCGTATTATTTTTAAGAGGATATGGAAATGAATTTTTTATTTTAGTGGATACAATACGGATATGGACATGAGATTTTATTTTTTTGCGGATATGGATAAGGATACGGATATTATTTTCAAATTTTTTTAGGATGTGGATAAGTATATGCTTACATATTTTTTTGACGGATGTGGATGTGGATACCCACATTGTTGAATCTATTTTTATAATGTATACACATACATCAACTTTTATGTATGTTTATCTCCAAATATATTAAAGGATTAATTGCAATATATTGCATCTGGAGTCATTTTCAAATACAACAACAACAACAAAGCCTTTTCCCACAATTAAGTAGGGTCGGCTACATGGATTCTTCGCCTCCATTCAGATCTGTCTTGGGTCAATCCCGGGCTTATATCTACAAAACAAAGATCCCTTCGTATGGTCTCTTTTCAACACTTCTTGGGCCGTCCCCGCCCTCTCTTAGCTGGCTCAACATCCCAACACTCGCATCTCCTAACTGGTGCATCAGCTGGTCTTCTTTGCAAATGACCAAACCATCTTAAGCGATTTTCTCGCATCTTATCCTCGATCGGAGCAACACCAACTTTCTTTCTGATTGCATCATTCCAAATCCGATCTTTATGTGTGTCTCCACACATCCACCTTAGCATTTTAATTTCTGCTGCATCCATTCTCTACACGTGCCTATGATTCACAGGCCAACATTCAGATCCATAGAGCATAGTAGATCTCACGACTGTTTTGTAAAACTTTCCTTTAATTTTTAAAGGAATTTTCTTATCATAAAGAACAGCAGAGGCTCCTCTCCACTTTAGCCAACCTGCATTTATTCTATTAGTAACATCTCCATCAATTTCCCCATCATGTTGCAAAATAGATCCCAGATATCTAAAAGAATCTCTCTTCCGAATGTTATCATCACCAATCTTCACCTCAATTCCTTCACCATTGCTTCCATCAAAGGTGCACTCCATGTATTCTGTCTTAGCACTACTTATACGAAATCCTTTACTCTCCAACTCATGTCTCCAGACCTTAAGCTTCTTATTTACTCCATCTCTAGTCTCGTCAATCAACACAATATCATCAGCAAATAACATACACTAAGGTAACTCATCCTGAATGTGACTTGTCAACTTGTCCATAATCAAAGTAAAAAAGAAATAGACTCAAAGCTGAACCTTGATGTAAACCAATGTTAATGTCAAAATAGCCAGTCTTCCCAGCGGGGGTCCTTACACAAGATAAAGCCCTATCATACATGTCCTTTATGAGGTTAATGTATAGGTTAGGCACTTGTCTCTTCTCCAAAACTCTCCACAATATCTCTCGCGGGACAGAATCATAAGCCTTCTCCAAATCAATAAAAATCATATGGAGGTTCTTCCTTTTAGCTCTATAAATCTCCATTGTTCTCCTCAACAAATGGATGGTTTCAATAGTTAAGCGACTTGGCATGAATCCGAATTGGTTTTCTTTGACGTTAGAAACTTGCCTCAACCTTCTCTCGATTACACGCTCCCAAATTTTCATAGTGTGACTCATCAGCTTGATACCTCTATAATTTGAACAATTTTGAATGTCTCCTTTATTTTTATAAAGAGGTACCATGATACTCCTCCTCCAATCTTCAGGCTTTTTCTTGCTTCGCCAAATAACATTGAATAGATTCGTAAGCCAAGTCAAACCACGCTCACCTAAAACTTTCTATACTTCTACAGGGATGTCATCCGATCCTACACCTTTTCCAGGTCTCATAACCTTCAAAGTCTCCTCTACTTCCTTTCTTTGTATCCGTCATTAGCTTGCACGATTCAAGTAACTTTCACTACTAGCTAGATCACCCAAAGTGATCTCTCTATTTCCTTCCCCAATGAAAAGTTTATGGAAGTACTGCTCCCATCTAGTCTCTATATACTTCTGAGTAACAAGCACGTGACCTTCCTCGTCCTTAATGCATCTCACTTGAGAAAGATCTTTGATCTTTCTTTCTCTTGCTTTGGCCAACCTGAATATATCCTTCTGGCGCTCCTTAGAGTCGAGATTTTTATACAGAACTTCATAAGCTTTCGACTTAGCCTCGCTTACAACCTTCTTTGCTTCCTTCTTTGCTATTTTGTAGTTTGTGACTGGAGTCATTTTCAAATATGGGAAGAAAATATATATCTCTATATTATTGAATCATTTATTATACATTTATTCAACTTAGTATAATACTATAGTTTCTTTTTGTATTTTGTTGTCTTGTAGTTTTTTAATTTTGATTTAATTAACTATTAGTTTCAACTGTACCAAACAATCATACTAAATGTAAGCTTTAGAAGGCATCTCTTATCCACGGGACAATTCATTTCTGTTCGTAAAATATCTGCATCCGATTCGTGATTATTTGTTTCCATATCCGAATTTAAGGATATGGTTTACAATTTTCAATATTCATAATGTATCCATTTCTGTATCCGTATCCATATTTTAAAATTGATAAAGATATGACAAAATCTATATCCGTATCTGTATCCGTCCGTTTGCATCCCTAGCAGAGGATACATACCATTCTATAAGTTGGTGCTTTATTAAAAGGAACCTGGGAAGGGATTGAGCCTTTGGCCCTTGACGTGCTAACTAATATAAAAAATCCAACAAGGAAGAGAATTTGCTCCTTTTTGCTCCCAACCAAGATCAGAGCACATAGTGTGAAGCCTTTCAGTCAATTTCTGGGCGAGTATGTGGGCATGGATATTGAGTGAAGCAAATATGGATACGAAAAGTAGTCATATCCCATTTCAACTCTACCCGTAACTAAGCAGGGATTGAAGACCAGAGTTCTTTTTCTACTTTCTTTTCCTACTGTGATACCAGTACTTTACTACGATACCAGTGCTCATGTCACCAATTAACTTTGTACATAGCAAGTTCTACTGAGTAAGATCGACGAAGAAGAAATAAAAGCAATCTAAGCTTAGAGCTAAACATGATAACGAGCTCACAGTGATCTGGGAGGCTTCTCCAGCAAAGCAGAGAGATAAACCTCGTCCTTAGTCTTGGACGCAACGACCCATTTGTGTTTCTTGTACCTGAACTGGAGAAACATGTACATGTACTCATCCAGATCCTTCCTCTTGCAGAAGAACCTGTCGATCCAGAGAAGCCCCCCCGGCCGGAGAACGCGGTCCCAATCGAACAGGATGAAGTCCAGAAGCTGCAGATCGATCCATCCATCCAAGAAAACCGTCGTGTGGATCAAATCCATCGTGTTGTCAAAGAACGGCAGGCGCTGACTCAAGCTCATGTACAGAGGAACCAGACCTCTCAGCGCAATCGTCTCGCTGAACGGGGCGCCGGTGTTCAACGCCGTCGAGACAATCGTCACATTCCACTCTCTCATCCTCGCCGCGAACGTTCCGGTACCGACGCTGACGTCCAGTCCGATCCTGATCTCCCCGGGCTTAACCGCCATGACGTCGCCAATATGGAAATCCGCGCGAAGTGAGCTGTTTGTCACCCACTTGAGCTTCTCCTTCTCGATCTCGAAGCAGCCCGTGCACTTGTTGAACCCCCTCCATGGATTCCGGCTCGTCAGGCACGCGAAGTTCCTGCACTTGTAATTGCTCCATCTCACATTCCTGTCCTCCGGCATCCTCCACAGCGACTCGTTGATCGCAAATGGCCGGAGATAGACCTTCGACGCCCGCGCTAAGCACCTCCTCCTGGGAAGAGGATCGCATCCACCAATCATCAACCTCTGCCCAAGAAGCCAGTCGTCCTTGCAGTATGATCCAGCCTCATAATTCATGTACTCCTCGAGCTCCTCGCGCATCAGCACGCACGCGTGGCCGATCGAAGCATACGTCTTGTTGGCGCCGTAGATACTCAGCATCCCCGCCCGGTTCTCCTTGCTGCTTATGTACTTCCTGATCTCCTCCACCTTGAAGAAATTGATCAAGGGGTCCTCCGAGACGACGCTCGATCCGTTCCCGCCCCACTGGGGAATTCGAATGAGCCTGAGGCCGATATGTGCATCGTACAACGGCCGGATCACCTCCTCATCAAGAAATCTTCTGAATTCCGACCCGGACATGTTCTGATCCCTGAGTTCCTTGTTCCTGTCCATTCTCCGAACTTCAGATTCCAGCTTATCCTGCAGCTTCTCCAGCATTGCCAGCACGTCGTCCACGCGATCCGACAACGCCTTGGTGTCGAACGGGGCGTATCCGTCGCCCGCGGCGCGCTCGGCGTGGAACCTCTGGCAGGAATCCTCGGTGTGAACAAGCAGGCCGACGGAGTAGAACTTGTAGAGACTGGCGAGGCTGACCATCACCACGAAGCCACCGAGGACCACCTGGAGAGCAGCCACGGCTCTGGAGAGCTTTATCCCACAGCAGCAGGATCTCCTCATCTTGGCAGATCCCCCCATCGTTCTCCAAGATTCTAACTTTGATGGATTGGATATCTGATGGGTTACATCAGCTCAGTGCCAACCCACCTAAAAGTTCCAATTTTGGTGCAACAGCACATTAAAGTTCGCAAACGGACAGTAGTGGTGGCCGGAACTTGTGGATCTGGAGGGATGGGGATGCGATTGTTGAGTAGTACCAAAGCGTTGACTGAGATTGGTTTGTACGTGTTCTTCGCATGGGAACTTTGAGGGAACTTCAATCATGTTTGACTTTGGCTATGACTGGGGAAAGAGATTTGGCTTTTGGGTATTTTCTTTTGTCTTTGGCGCTCTTATATTCCTAGTTCCAACTGCAGTCCCATCAACTGCTCTATTTATTTATATTTGGGATTTTTATCAGAGGAAACTTATAAAATTTGTTAATTAACTCATTGACTTTTGAAATAACTTAATTCTCCTCTCGGCTCTGTAAGTTTGCCATGTCTTATCCCACGACTCCCTACCGTTAATCTGACTCATCTTGAGTAAGAACTTGCATGGGTTTAAGTCGAGTTAATCAAACCACATCAAAATCGATGGTGGATTTTGGGGTAGTCTCTCCCCTTCTCTCTCTCTCTCTCTCTCTCTCTCCTCTTCCCTTCTTCCCTCCAATGTCAGCCTTCCCATTGCTACACCTCCGCACTGAGCAGTCCAAAGAGCGACATCTCTCCGGTGCCTCGTCCGCACGCTGAAGGTCCTCCTCGTGCTCTCTTGAGACAGTCGCGTAACACGTGTTGCAAATAATTTTATTTCGAGCATTCAAGTATCAAGGAAACTGCATATCGTTTAGCTTTAGCCTGCCGTATGCATTTATACTGACAAACTTATTGGTTGCATGCCCAACCTAGTATCTACTCCAAGTCATTCTTCTCATAAGACACAAGCCATTATCGGATCTAATTTAAACTATTTCAATTTCACATGATATCATTCTATGCATAAATCTTTAGCTTATTTTCTATGTCCAGAGTTGAGTATAGATATATGAGTATATACACATATATAAATAATCAGTTGCTTTTAATTAATAAATCCACAAAAGATCTAACTTTCAATACTTGTATGAACCATAACATTTATATGTATGCATCACTGCAACGTTTCTGTTTTATCAAATATTTTGATGTGAATCATGAACTAATCATCTCTAAATTCTCAAAATAAGCAACAAGCTTTAGTAACGAAGAACACAAAATCAAGAAATTGATTAGACTTAACATGACAACCCAATTGCAAAAAGCATGATTTCATTACCTAATCGTGATACCTTTTGTGTACACCAACCTACTTTTATTCGTGTTCAAGTAGAATGATTAACAACTCATGAAATGATCAAATATATTTTGAATCAAGAACATGAAGAGCACACAAAGAATAAAAGAATACAAAGAACATAATCTCTCAAATCAGCAGAGTTTCCCCTTATACAGGGTGATTTTTCAAAGAAAATAAAAACAAGACTTGAAAATAATTACCAAACGAAAGAAATGATGAAGAATCGATACACCTCATGCATGGATGAGTGAAACATATTAATTTACAAGCACAATTCACGTTTTCTTATATCTGAAAGATAGAACACGAGTTTGATGCTGAAAAAGTTGTTGTTATTGTGCCAAAACGAGTTTATAACCAAATCTCCAAATAGTCATCAATTCACTATTACTCAATAATGGTCTACAACTCTACTCTTCAAGAAATAAATACCAATAGACATGCGAAGAAGAAACTTTAAATAAATACTTACTAACCAGATGAATTCTTACTCTCATCATCTGCATCATCTTACTTCTACAGTTGTTGGATCAAGATGGATTTTGTAAGAATCAAGAACTCTACCATCAATACCAAATGTATTTTCAGAAGCTACAATAAAGTTTATTATCATTAAAATATCTAAAGCAAGAATTGATAAGATATGGTATTTGTTTGCATTAGTTGCCACCATCTTAAAAATATCAAAATATGTGTAGTCTTCTAGTTATCTTCTAAATACAGTTGAACCTTAGATTTTCCTGACTTCAGAGAACCCATGACCTTCTTTTGTGTAAGGAATTTGCTTCTGGTGTCCTCCTTCCTTTTTACTGCACATGGATTATCCTATTCGATTCTGCTTTGTATCATGTTTTCCGTGGATAAAGTCCTCTTAAAGTTAACTGCGTATTAATCAAATTATTCTTACCTCGACTTGAGCAGCATGGTCATGTACTTCTTCATATTGGAACAAGAATTGTGTAAGATAAGCACAAAAATTTAGATTTATAGCACATATCTAGAGAGAGCTGTAGCGATGGCTAGAGGCAATATAGCATCCTTGTCCCTACAATACTTGTCATATTTAGTTTACATTTTTATGGTCATGCTTCTAATAGAGATATCATGATTATTCTTTAATGAAATCAACTATGTCACCAACTTAAAAATCAAGTAGAAGAACAAATTCGAAGTAATTTTTATAATAGAAGAATCTTCTTTCTTACAGAATATTTTTTTAGATTACTTGAATAACCTCCACCTTTTTGCATTCCATGGCTGAAGGAATACTCAATTGAAGGAATTATAGATCATCATCCGATTAGAAACTTTCTGATGTAATGAAGCCGATTAAACATTAGATAGGTAGAGTTCCATCATGTTTTAACGCCCAACCGCAATGTCTTCGTTACAGGAGTGTGTTTTTGTTGGACATCATCAAGAAACTATTGATGTCATTGGGTAGAATATTTTATGCATTTCATCAGATTACATAGTCCTATTATTACTTTTTTTATCTCCGATAACGCATTTTGAGCGATTAGGTTCAAAATATGCGCCCAACAATGCACACAAGAAAATTTTCATCCAACATTAGTGAAATTCTTGACTAATAGTAGTCAACCAAATTCCAAGTACACTATCATTGGTGGATGTATTATCAGTTGTAGCAACACATAACTTCCTCAAATTCAATTCATTCATGCAACTAATTAACAAATCGGTATGTTTTCACTGGTATGTCACCGAACTAGTGTAGCAAAACACACGATGTTTTCTATAACCTCCATTAAGAATCAATAAAGTGCACTATTATTTACACGTATTTTAAATTCTGGACAGAAGGCCGGGCCACATGTGTGAATTAATGGAAATTCTACATGCTTTATTCTTTTTAAGAATGCTTAATCAACTTTAGCTTTCTAGCCTCATTCATTTTTAAGCAATCATTTTTCAGAATAAAAGGTGAGAGAATCTTGTATTTCTAGCCTCATTCATTTTTAAGCAATCATTTTTCAGAATAAAAGGTGAGAGAATCTTGTATTTAGGTTATAAATTCCCGATGAACTTTCAGAATTAGGATTTTCTACATCGTTAAATTCTTTTCTTGGTCACTCTTCTCTTCATATCTTTGTATCCTTTCTTACACTTCATATTAATAATCTTATTTTTTTATTATAATCCCTTTTCAATTTAATTTATTTTAGATAATAATCAATCATGGTGTGTTAGAGACTAAGTGTGACCAAACATGTTATTTTGGTACCAGCAAAATCAACGTCCAAGCACTTCCATACACAACAAATTTCATCAATATTTGATCTTCTTTGTGAGTCAATTGTTTCTTATTTACACCTACCAAGTATATCGGAGTAGTTGGTTGGATCTTGAAACAAGTCTGTTCATCTTTTCTCTAGCTGACTCCACATTCCTCTGAAGCGATCGATTTTCCAAGATCTAAGATCATTATATTAATCAATTGGTCACTTAGATTAATCAACTAATTTATCACATGAGGCACAATATTTACTTTTGCTTTTGAATTTCCATTTTTTATTTTAATTCTTCGACATCATTACACATTGTTTGTAGTTTGAGATATATTTAGGCATTTTATTCTAGTTTAAGTGTTTGTTATGTATTTTCTACGAATATTTCTGTGGAAAATAATGAGAGAATGAAATTCCGTGTTTTATTCCAGAGGTCAAGGTTTTCTAATATAGGATGAAACCCTAGAGAGCTCAATACTGAGAAAAATATATAAGTATTCTCGAAGGGATTACAGTGAATAAAATAGAACTGTAAGAATGTAATACTAACACTCCCCCTCAAGTTGGAGCCTATCTCTCAGTCGTGTCCAACGTGGAAACTATCCATGAAAGGCACTTCTTGGGCAAGGCCTTCGTGAATACATCTGCATGCTGAAGATCTGTGGTGATGTGATGAGAAGTATTCTTTCCAATCCAAACTGCATCACGAACAAAATGACAATCAAACTCTATAAGCTTGGTTCGCTCATAGAACACATGATTTGTGGCAATGTATGTAGCAAATTTGTTGTCACAGTATAGTGGTATAAAGGTGGTGACAACAATGTCGAGTTCTTGTAAAAATATCAATATCCACGTGATCTCGTAGGTAGCCTGGACCATTGTCCTATACTCTACTTCTACATTAGATCTAGATACAATACTTTGTTTCTTGCTTCTCCAAGTAATAAGGTTTCCTCCAACCATCATAGGATGACCTGTGGTGGATTGACGACCCTCTGGTGAACTTGCATAATCAGCATCAACATAAGCGATAACATCGATGTAGCCATTTGCCCCATAAAAGAGGTCATACCAGGTGATTCCTTCAAGTATCGTAGAATTTAGAGAACATCCCTCCAGTGACTGTAATAAGGTTGCTCCATGTGTTTGTTGGTTAGCTCTACTCACTGCATAAGAAATATCTAGTCTAGTGATTGTGAGACAAAGAAGTTTGCCGAGCAGGCTTCTGTATCGAGTAACATCTTCGAAGATAGTATCAGAGGATGTGGAGTGTTTCTTCAGATCTACATGAATAACATATGATTTGCATCTAGGTAATATGGCTTCAGTAAGGATATCCAGACAATATTTTCTCTATGAGAGATAAAGTCTCTCTTTAGTGCGTAGTACCTCTATGCCCAAGAAATGGCACATTGGACCAAGGTCCTTGATAACAAACACCTTCTAGAGAAAGGACTCGGTCTCTAGTATCCCATTATCATCATCACTTTTAACAACCATATCATCTACATAAACAACAAGTATAACCATACTAGTTGTTTGTCTTCTGACAAACCCATAATAGTTAGATGTTCACTGAAAGCCAAGAGTGATGATTTCTGCAGTAAGTTTGTCAATCCACGCTCTTGGTCTTTATTTCAGACCATATATTGCCTTGTGAAGTTGACATACACACTTCCCCTCGACTTCATAGCCCGGAGGTTGTACCTTGTACACCTCCTCATCGAGATCTCCATATAGAGAGGCATTTTCCCATCTAGTTGAAAGATAGGCCATTCCTTGTTAGCTGCCATTGAAAGGATGGTCCTTATAGATTTCATTCATGCAACTAGTGAGAATGTCTCGAAGTAATCCACCTCATATGTCTGTGTAAGACCTTCAGCTACAAGACGTGTGTTCAATCTATCAATGGACCTGTCTGGAGACTGCTTGATTGTGAAGATCCATTCGCATGCCATAGGTCTAGTCTCCTTCGGGACATTGTATCAGATCCCATGTCCCTCTGAAAGTAAGAGCATCCATCTCTTCATTCATGGTCTGTCGCCATCGTGAGTCCTTTAAGGCACTATGGTGGTCTCTCGGAATAGGAATAGTCATGAGAGCATATGTATATCTTATGTCAGTGGATGATAAACTATCAGTAGAAGTGAAATGAAATATGAGATGAAAACCACATTGCCTTTTTGTTCTTCAGAGAGTAATGGGGAGCTAATGAGGACCATTTGGGATAGCAGTGGAGCGGACACTTGAAGAAGGCATATCATCATGTAATAAAGACACATGTAAAGGAACATCTAGTGGTGGAGATATTTGCTTGCACTTATACACAATGAGTGAGGTGGGAGATCTAGAGGAATATCTATAACAAGCTGAGCGAAGATGTTGGTCTGCTAAAAAAAGGTACATCTGCAAATATATAATAGTGATGTCCAGTCAGATCATAACACTTGTAGTCTTTTTGAGTACGAGAATATCGTAAGAAAACACATTTGATTGCACGAGGTGATAGTTTATCTGCAGTTTGACACACATCCAAAAATTCTCAAGGGTAGAGGAAAGGGTGACTCAGTTGGATATAGTAGGGAGAACAAAATGGAGCCATGTAAGGAAGTGGAGGGGACTCTGTTGATAAGATGGACGTCGGTAAGAACTGCATCCCCCAAATAAGTTTTAGGAGCTTTCATCTGGGTGAGGAGGGAGCAGACAATATTTTGTAGATGTCTAAGTTTCCTTGCTGCTACCCCATTTTGTTGGGAAGTATAAACGGGGAGGTTTGATGAATGGTATCCTGGGATGCAAAGAAACTTGTTAGTGGGTAAATTTCAAGGCATTATCAGAATGAAAACATGAACAACTGACGAGAAAATATTCTTGACATAATGAACGAAATTCTTGATATTATTATTAATCTCTGAATGCTCTTTTAACAGATAGACCCAAGATGTCCTGCTATAATCATCAATACAAAACACAAAAATACTTGTGTGCACTCATAGTATGGACCAGACATTATCCTCAAATATTACAATGGACTAAATAGAAAGGAGCTTCACAACATGGCTCCGTTCGAGCAGGGAAAGATGCTTGATGATGTTTCTTGAACTGACATGACTCACACTTAAAAGGTTTGAGTGTAGAGAGTTCGGGGAACATTAAAGAGATGGCTTTGGCAGGTGGATGATCGAGGTGAAGGTGCCAGAGAAGAGGATCTTCGGAGATTGACACAACGCCAACAAAACTGGAGTTAGAGGGTTATCAAAATAATAGAGACCGTTCTTCTCATATCCCCCACCAAAAATCTGTCTCGTCAGAATGTCCTGAAAATAACAAAAGAACTCATCAAAAATTTCTCAATAGTTAAGCTCTGTACACAACTTTTGAACAGATAAAATACTAAGCAAAAATGCAGGAGCATAGTGAACTACAGTAAGCTGGAGTTTAGAGGAAAACTCTATAGTGCCGACAATAGTAACAGGCGAATGTGCCCCATTAGGAACATGAACAGTCGTCACAGAGGAGGAGGACTGTGAAGAGGTGAGAAGACTACCTTCTCCCGTCAGATGAGTTGGTGCGTCAGAATCAATAATCCATGTAGGGTTAGATGCAGGAGCATAGTTGGCAATAGTACCCGAGGTAGTAGCCAAACTAGCAGTAGGAGCAAAAGTACTACTATCACTGGCTGAGGAGTTCTGCAGAAGTTGTTGTAGACGAGCATATTCAGATGACGTGGATGGTGTCTGACTATCACCAAAAGGCTGGTCATGTAAGGCCTCAATAGTGTCAAAAGGATCCTCATATGAAGATGTCTCATATGCACTGTTGGCATTAGGAGGTATGCCAAACTTTGACCAGCAACGCTCAGACAGATGTTTCCAGTATCTACAATGTATGCATGCTGGATAGAGAATAGTAGTATGATCACATCCACCCCCACAACCAAAATCACATCCATGTACAGACTAATGATCTCGACCACTGCCAAAGTAACGGCCGTGTCATCCCTGGTAGTTGGCCCATCCCCAAGCAAAATGGGGTGTAGTCTCCGCAGATGGAGCAGTAGCATGGCGCTAGATTGGAAAATCAAGTTCCTGAATGTGACCAAAGATGGTCTCAAGTGTGGGAAGTGCATCGACTGTCAGAAATTGGTCCTTAATAGGTTGGTATCGTGGATGCAATCCATATAGAAAGCGATACACCTACCATTATGCATGTTCTCATATTTGTTTGTCAGAATGAGTCAATTGAAAAATGAGTAGCTCCTCAAACAAGCTTGTGAGAAGCCTGTAGTACTCAACCGGTGTAGAATATCCACGATTAGCAAGCCAAATCCCTGTGTATATATGTCTGAGAGCCTTGATTTGGTAGTCTTCTAGGAGTAGGTATGCTCGAGACTCTCCCACATAGCCTTTGCCATTTCCTTGTAGAAAAGGTTCGATGCTATATTTGGAATGACGTTTTTGGTCATCCAAGTAATGACTTGATAGTTGTCAATATACCAGGTATCATAGTACATATCTATCTCCTTGGGCTGAACTTTAGTAAGAATATAGTTCTTGCACTGACCACCGATAAACACTTTGAATGTTCGAGACCAGAGTACATAGTTCTCGGAGCCCTTCAGTTTGATTGAAGTGCCATGTACCATCACATAAGAAGTCAAGTACAAGGGCTTGAGCTCTGCCGATGCCATGGTGATTGCGAAGGTCAAGAAAAAGTGACCTAACAAGAACTTATTTGTCTAAGTCAAGAATCATAGTGACCTAACATGCCATCATCGAGAGATTTAGATGCCTAGATGTGCTCTAGCATCCTTGCATAGGCCCTAATAGGCAATAGTAGGCGGCGCGATGCTTTATAGCACTGGCGGAGGCTGATCGGCATCCTATATGGCCTCCAAGTGGTGTAATAGATTGTGTTAGGCCCTAGCAGAGCAGCTATGGGCGGCGCAGTGACCCGATCAGACCTCCATGCAGAGGTACGAAGCACAATTGATTAACAACCCCTCTGGCGGCAGCGTGGGGCCCTACCAGAGAGCACTAGGGGCCTACATGGGACCTTATCGGGACTCCAAGCAGTGTTGTGGGGTCCTATCAGACCTCCAGACACGGTGCGGAGGTGCTGGGTGCCGGCCTTAGACGACGCAGAGGCCTAGAAGACCCCTAGGTGGCGGCGCTGGACCTTGGAGGGCTGGATGCCGAGTTTTGGTGACGACATCGGTTTTAAAGCATGTGGTGGCCGTAGGATTTAGGTTAGAACCTCGGTCTAGGATCGCTGCTCTGATACCATGTGAAAAATAATGAGAGAATGAAATTACGTGTTTTATTCTGGAAGTCTAGGTGTCCTTATATAGGATGAAACCCTATAAAGCTCAATACTAGGAAAAATACATAACTATCCCTAAAGGGATCACAATGAATAGAATAAAACCATACGAATATATTACTAACAACTTCATTCAAAATTTCATATTTGCGTCTTGGCTCCTTACTGTAAATTTCCATTTCATGCATTAAACTTAGTCTGAATTAAGCATAACTTAATTGCTTGTTTTAGCATAACTCAATTGCTTGTTTTAGTACATTTTGATCTAGGGTCATGTAGGATTCAATATATTATGTTATTTATAACTACGTTGCGGAATAAGAGAATTAATATATATATTTAAGTATAAAAATAGTTTCATAGATCACCCTAAAATCAATCCTGACTCACCATTTACATAGCCTTATTTATTAGTTAGAGTGAATTATACATTAGGTAAAATATGCGTTGTTTGCAATGACACACTAAATTACTCTTTAGAACATGATTAATCTCGCAGGAAAAAAAACTATTATTGGTTAGAGATTTAACACATAAATATATATGAAGATAATCAAGATTATGTACATAGGAATGCACATTATCTTGACGAATATATCAGTTTATTGATTGAGATGCTGGGATTCCGTGAATTATATTAATATGAAGGGATTTTATCATTTATGTCTCTCTTAACATCTGCAATTTCATTTATATTCCTCCCTTTTTTCTATAGCAACTGTGCTCCTGCCTTCTTGCATTATTATCACTTGTATCCATCGGGTTAGTTGTCGTCCACCCACATCTCAAATGGACCTTAACTTTTGGATACAGGTGTAATTAGAACAATACCTAGGGGTAATACCATCCCTCACCTCCTTCGCCTCCCCCCTCCGCCCCCTCCAACCCCTTCCTCCTCTGCATCCCACATCTTTCACCTCCCTCCCTTTCCTCCTCCGCATCCCACCTCACTGCACAACCACTAATCAAGATGCTCAAGCAATGCCACCACCTGCATCTATATTTAGATCCTCGCAAGAATAAAGGGGGTGTTTGAACTATTATGCCCCTCTTAAACCACACATTGGTTTGAACTCATTGCTGACTAAATTAACAGAAGGGTACATGTGATGGAAATTGTAGAAGGGTGTATCATTGACGACTAAACTAACGGAAAGGTACAAGTGATAGTGGTGCAAGAAGATATGGATACAATTGATATTGCAAAAAAGAGAGGGAAATAACTAAAATTATAGAAGTTAAAAGGACCACACGTGCTAAAATCCCTAATATGAACAAGTATAAATTTCAAATAAAGTTATGCTGGAGATATTCACACATGCTATTAAAACATGATCTTATAATTACTAACTCTCAAATGTCATTAATAAAGTGATTCTAGAATATCATGACAAACCAACTCGTACATCAAGAAAAAATACTGACAAGATATAAATATCAAGTGGAGGGAATCTTAAAAAAGTACAAGTTTCATTCGCAATTGTGGAAAATATGATTATAATATAATAAATAGTAAGGATGTATCAATGAAGAAGTCTTCAGCTCGATTTTGAGGTTTTATTTAAAGTATGATAACCATTGTGATCGAAAAACTAATTCAAGCAAACAATTTTTTTATTTCTTTAACCTAATATAGATTGTAGGGTCGTGCTTAAGGAGGCAAATTTTCAATCAAGATTGATTTATAGAATTATTAAATGATTGGGGCCGGCTTTCTTTGTGCTTTTGGTTTTTATAGGGAATTTGTGTATTTTTAGTTGATTTTGATGTGTATTTGTTTTTTTTGTGTTCCTCTATGTATACCTATGTGATATGGTATACGATAATACTTCTATATATTTTTTACGTGCTTTGTATTATTAATGTTTTTAAATTCTATTTTTTAATTATATTTAGCATTTTTAAAAAGGTTTTTAATAATAACCAATGAATTATGTTTTGAAAGTATGCATATAAGAGAAAAATGATCTTTTTTGGAATTTTTAAATAAGTATAAAAAGCTCAAAGGTTTTTATGTATCATGTAACATTTAGTGTTCTGTAATGATTTTTGGAGTATTTATAAGTTTTTTTTATTAATTTTAAAAATTGATTTAATGGGAAAATAGTGTATTTATAGCTGTATAGTTTAGAAGATTTTATTATAGTAAATTATAAGTAAAAGTTTATTTTTATTTGTATTTATAGAATATTATAATACAAAATTTCATGATTTTATATGATGACATATATATATATATTATTAGTATTTTTATGTTTTAATGGTAAATATTATGTATTTTATTAGTTTTTTGGATAAGTTTAATATACAATAAAATCTACATTACGTATTTTTGATTTTTTTACAATATATTTGATTTTGAATGATTTTTAAAGCAAAAAATTATTTATAAGGTTGTTTTCTATTATTTAAAATATGAATTTTATATTTTTCAAGACTAAAATTACACGTGATAGAGTAGATTAATATGTATTTAGTGTATTTTGATATTTTTAATTTTATTTAATTTACTATACTTGTTGCAGGAATAATAATATATTGTTTATTTATATGTATTACAAGGACCTAATAATATTCTAACTAAACTATTTCACATGCAAACATCCGAATATGTCGCGATAAAATCCGCTAAATGTCCAATAGTTGGTCACGTGCTCAGGCCATGTGATCTGCAATAAGAAGAGATCTCCACAATTCACACAAGTTCAAGGGATATCCTTGTAAATATGCTAAGCACACGCGCCACTGGCACGTGGTTTCTCATCGTCGGCGTGTACTGAAGGCATACGATGCTCTCGATCAGATATAACGGGTGTGAGTCAACGCGATTTGACGATAGATTTCACTTCACGTGAAATGGATATAGTAGAAGGCAACAAGACTTTAGATTTCCACAACATGAACATGAATACCATCTAAAAGCTATGGTCGAATACCACACCATCCCATCCTGTAGTAATAATATTGATTAGTAGTAACGAATGGCATATTTTTCTTGCTAAAGATTAACATTTATTGATCTTTTTGTTAAACTTCTTACTAAATTTAGCCATGATCATAAGAAATATTCTAGAGAATGTCAAAAGATGGTTGTTATTATACTGTTCGTTGCTAGCAAAATATCCATAAATGAGACATTAGCTTTGAATTTCAAAAAAGAATGACAGAATTTGCAATTAATAATATTTGCTATGACGGGCTTAAAATCTGAAAACATTACAAGGAATATTTAAATTATTCGTTGTAAACCTATCATCTAAAAAATTGACAAATTTTTCAAATTATTCGTACGAATGAGACACTTGATATTGGATTATTTATATCGATCTTGAGATCTCTACTGTTGTTGAGACGTTAAATTATCGTTTGGATTATTTCGACATATTACCAAACAATATTGCATATCCACTCAAAAAGAATTAAACATCGATATCATTCTCGAGACCTGTTAGCAGAGTTCCATCCATTTCTTGTTTTGCTTTACGTGGAAGTTGCGACCTTTGAAATGAGGAATGGTTGTTTCCATGCATGTCATGCAATGCTCAGGTTCTCTTTGTTGGAATCGGATCGATGACGACGATTTCATTAGCCAACTGCCATACATATCTTTTTTTTCTCCAAAAGAAGCGGTTCTCCACCCCCAAGTCGTCCACAAGTTACAACTCCCACCCCCCATTTATAAGGTTATATATAACCATGTCATCTCCTCGCTAGAATATGCCTAGGATCAATGTTTACATGCCTGCTGCAAAGAAACAATGCATTCTTGTCCGCTTCACGTTCGAGGTAGGTAGAATTTTATACATATAAACACTACAACAAAAGAGACATTAGACAATGGTTGAATAACAACGATTAATAATATCTGTTTTTATGTTTAAATATAACAACAATTTTATATATTCGTTGCCAATTTTATAAGTATAACAACGATTGTTTCAAATTGTTGTCAATTTATCTTAGCAACGAATCTATTCGTCATTGTTTTTCATGATTGGCAAAAGAAAAATATTCATTGCCTTTCTATGTAATAACGAAAAATAATCGTTGTCTCACTACAAACTGGTCAGACTTTGGGGACGGTTATTGGGGACGGTCAAACAACAACCGTCCCCTATACTACTTTAGGGGACGGTAGTTTGCTGCCCATCCCCTATGTAAAGGTTTAGCGACGGTCGGTTATGACCGCCCCCTTTTACATGACAATTAGGGACGGTTATATGACCGTCCCCGGAACAAGCCTTTAGAGGACGGTCATAACCGTCCCTGTTACTTCACTGTGGCCGTCACATATAATTGAAAGTAAAGGGGATGGTTGTAACCGTCGCTTATGGTTTAGTTTTATGGGACGGTTGCATAACCGTCCCTACAACCTCTGTAAAGGGCGCGCTGGGGAAAATGTCTGTAACCATAGGAGACGGTCAACTCGCGACCGTCCCCGATTATAATTATAAGGGACGGTTGTAACCGTCGCTTTAAATAAAAATTATCAGAGGGGACGGTCCACTTATAACCGTCGTCGATTATTAGTAAAAGGGACGGTCGAACGACCGTCCCCGATGGTAATATACTCATCCCCGTCGAACCCATCTTCCTCATTCTTCCTCATTCCGCCCTTTCATCCCCATCACACTCCGGCGTCCTCCACCGCCCTCCTGCTTCCTCCTCCACCCTCCGACGTCCATCCTCGCGCCCCTTGCCCTCCGGCCTCCGCCTCCACCCTCCGGCGTCCCCCATCTCGCCCGTTGCCATCCGACGTCCGTCCTCCGGCCTCCACCTCCTCCTCCGCCGTCCGGCCTCCTCCTCGGCACTCCAGCCTCCGCCCACCGACACCGGCCTCCACGTCCTCATTTGGATGTAAGTTTTTTTTAAACTTTCTGGTTATTTATTAATATATTGTGCTTGCTTTAATTTCATAATCTTAATTTGTATATATAGATTTGTTAAAGAATTGTTTATTGTAAAAGGATTGTTTATTGTTTGTAGTTAACACAAATGTAAAAGCATTGTTTATTTTTATAATCTTATTATGCTTGCTTATGATGTGAATATGAAGATATTTTAAGGTGCATAGATGTAAATGTAAGTGTAATATATGAAAGTGCATGCATATGATGTGAATGTAAAGTTGTTGTGAATGATGGTGTATAGATGTGAATGTGATGATAGTATGTGAACGTGTACATATTTGAGTTTGAAGGTCGTATGTATAGATGCGGTGGTATGATGGATAAATCATGTTCATTGTTATACAAACACTAAAAGGTGTAGATGCATGATGTGAATGAAAAATTATATGCTCTGAATGTGTAAAGGTATGATGTCAATGTGAAGTTTTATGACGTGAACGTGTGGAGGTATGATGCAAATGTGAGATATTTGTGTATAACCGATTCATTTTCCTTCGAGCCTACGTACCGCAGCCTGCCCTACCAAGCGCTGCTCCTGAACCCGATTTGTCGGGAGGAGGAGGGGTAGACCGAGACCGGACTCTCTAGATCGAAGGCCAAGTGTGCCACATGATATTTAGTAGAATATTTGTTCATTAAGTAGAATATTTGTGTATAGCCGATTCATTTTCCTTCGAGCCTACGTGCCGTAGCCTGCCCTGCCAAGCGCTGCTCCTGAACCCGATTTGTCGGGAGGAGGAGGGGTAGACCGAAACCGGACTCTCTGGATCGAAGGCCAAGTGTGCCACATGATATTTAGTAGAATATTTGTTCATTAAGTAGAATATTTGTGTATAGCCGATTCATTTTCCTTCGAGCCTACGTACCGCAGCCTGCCCTGCCAAGCGCTGCTCCTGAACCCGATTTGTCGGGAGGAGGAGGGGTAGACCGAGACCGGACTCTCTGGATCGAAGGCCAAGTGTGCCACATGATATTTAGTTAGGTTGTAAAACCTGTTAGCTACCCTAGTTAATAATGATGTCATGTTGTTGTTATGAACATTACCAAACATTTTTGAAATTAACTTTGGATCTTACCTTTAGGCAATGGATAAAGGTTGGATGAACAAAAGATTCGATGACTATCGGACGTATAATAAAGGAGTTATCGGATTCATAGACTGGGCTTTTCGATATGAATCGCACTATCATATTGTAGGAGGTGAAGGAGATAAGATACATTGTCCTTGCATAAGATGCAAAAATACTTTGACCCAAAATCGAGCCACAGTTTACAAGCATTTTATATTAAATGGATTTTGGCTACATTATACGAATTGGACATATCATGGTGAAGGAGTTAATTTAGAAGAAGATAGTAATGTCCACGGTGATACTGAAAGAGATATCTCAGAAATACAAGACCGTGATGCTATATTTGAGATGGTAGATAACATTCGAGGACATGACACTGATGGAATGATGGATTCGCTTCCGGATACGTTGCATGAAAAAATACAAGATGTAGAGAAGGCATTATGCTCAGGAGTCAAAATGTCTCGATTACGTTTTCTTCTGGAGATGTTTAAGATAAAAGTGAAGAATCGGTGTACAGCGGTTACGATGACAGATGTCTTACTTTTGATTAGGACATTATTAAATAATCCAGAAAACTTTCCAAAGGATTGGAAGGACGCTAAGTCTAGATTTCGTGCACTTGGACTGAACTACGAGAAAATTGACGCATGTCCGAACGACTGCATTTTATATTGGAAGGATTACTCAAATTTAGATAATGCAAAAGTAGCAGATATAAGAATAATGATAATGATTCGAAGAGGAAAAAATCAGAGAAGATTTTACGGTTCTTTCCTTTGATTCCCCGATTACAGCGATTGTATTCATACGAAAGAACAGCTAAAATGATGATATGGCACAGTAATATCAAAAAGAAAGATGTAACCGGTGTTATGCGACATCCATCAGATACAGAGGAGTGGAGCAAGTTTGATGAAATGTATCCATCGTTTTCTGAAGAAGTAAGAAACGTACGATTGGGTCTTGCTTCTGACGGCTTTAATCCATTCGGAAATATGAGTACGAGTTACTCTATTTGGCCTGTGATACTTGTTACATATAATCTGCCACCATGGATGTCAATGGCATCTTCCTTTATGATGATGTCGTTATTGATACCTGGTCCTAAGGGGCCAGGTAATGCGATAGATACATATATGCAACCTTTGATTGACGAACTAAAGATTCTGTGGAATTCTGGAGTGAGTACGTATGATGCGGTAAAGAAAGAATTCTTTACAATACGTGCTTCTTTATTGTGGACAATTAATGATTTTCCAGCATATGCCAATTTATCAGGATGGAGTACGAAAGGTAAACTCGCATGTCCGATTTGTATGGATAAAACACATTCGACATGGCTAAATGCGAGTATGAAACATTGTTATTTGTGTCATCGTCGTTTCTTACCGGTCAGTCATAGATGGTTAAGAAGTGAAAAATTACAAGTTCGAGGGACAGTCGTTTGGACGTCGTTTAAGTTTGACTCGCCGATCAGGAAGCACAATGTGGATGGAACAAAAAAATTTGGGAAACTTCTCTCTAGGCCGATTAACTAAGAGGAAGAATACAGGTGGATGGCGAAAACAAAGTATATTCTTTCAGGAGCTGCCCTACTGGCATACTTTACAGGTCCGTCATAACTTGGACGTGATGCATATAGAGAAGAATGTTATGGAAAATATTCTTTCAATTTTGAATATCTCTAGTACTGCCAAAGACAGTTTGCGAGCCAGACGTGATCTAATACAATTGGGTATCCGACCCGAATTACATCTGATTGAGTCTGACAATTCTAAAGTAATAATTCCTGAAGCAGTGTATACTTTATCCAGTGCTGACAAAGATAAGATACTGAATTTTATTAAATCCGTTAGAGTATCTGATGGATTCTCCTATCAAATTAGCAGATGCATAAATATGACAGAAAGAAAGATATCGTCATTAAAAAGTCATGATTGTCATGTACTTATGCAAGTTCATTTTCCGTTGTCAATCAGAGGAGTTGTACATCCAGATGTTTTGCAGCCACTAATTGAAGTCAGTCAGTTTTTTAAAGCTTTGTGTTCGAAGACTCTAGACCCGAAAGTATTGTTCAGACTAGAGACAGATATAGTTATAACTTTATGTAAGCTGGAGCAGCTCTTTCCACCTACATTTTTTGATATAATTGTTCATCTCATTATTCATCTTGCTAGTGAAGCCCGGATATGTGGTCCTGTGCAGTATCGATGGATGTATCCAATTGAAAGATATCTACGGAAATTAAAGAATATGGTATTTAACAAAGCTGCACCTGAAGGTTGTATTGCCGAGGGATATTTATGTGAAGAATATATCACATTTTGTGACATGTATATGGGTGATGGAAAGAGTATTAGATTCGATAGATTCGAACGAAATAATGATGGTGAGTTGTGGACAGAAGATCCAAATAAACTTTGGATATTTCAACAGAATGGTCGAGCTATCCTAAAGAGTACCCGTCGTAGTATTTCAGACATTGAAAGAGATCTTATTCATTATTATATTTTTGATGCAAGTAGACGAGGTTGATTCTTTCTTCGAAGAGTTTCGGTCAACAACCACTAGCAAATCAGACTTTCTGAAATGGTTCGGGGATAAAATTAAAATATTAAAAGTTACCAAAGATGAACGGTGGAGCGCAAATCTCGATATAATTCACAGGAGTCCATACTCATTGATAATATCACATTCTGGCTATATCGTTAACGGGTTTAGATTTCGAAAGAAGTCAATTGATGAAAATAAAGCGTCACAACTTTTAGGAGTAATAGTGAAGGGTGATCTTAATGCTGAAATTGACGGATACTATGGCGAGATTATTGATATACTAGAAATCAGTTTTACACATGATGCAAGGTGTGTTCTATTTCATTGCATCTGGTTCGATGTTGGTCGAGTTGGAGTAGGTTACAAGAAGGATAGAAATGGGGTTCTTTCTTTAAAGCAAACAGGTAGGTTACAAACAAATGAACCGTATACGCTTGCCAGTCAGGTCGAACATGTCTTTTATGTTCCAGATAACTCAGTTAGTGGATGGATAATACCAATTAGAACAACACCGAGAGATTTCTTTGACGTAAACGAAGAGGCAGATGCACTAGACAATGATGTAGCATATCATGTAGCATATCAAAATAACTCCAATGATTTTTTGCATGAGGTATTAGACAACGACAATGGAACTTGGAACTAGCAATTTCAGGTAATGTTTTTTTATTTTCAATTTCTATTAATTGAAATTGTTGTCATCTATCGAAATGTATATATTTGAAATAACTCTTTAAAATTGCAGACATGGCTCCTAGACCTAGACGTATTCGGGAGGTCTCTGAACCTCCCCAGCAGCCACAGGGCGGTTCTTCTGATGCAGGTAGTGGAGCTGCACAGAGACGGCGTGGACCGTCTCAGTGTAGATTCTTAGACCGTCTTGCACAAGGGCAGGCGTTACCTGTACGCATTGTTGGCGGAGATGCGGTAGGAGAGAACTCCACGGAGTTCCAGAGCTACCTTGGCCAGGTTGCCCGTGCGCGCGTCCCCATCACCACCCACGACTTCCGACAGCTTCCTTATGCTGTCAAGGCTGCCATACTTGCTGATCTGGAGGTATTCTAAAATCTTAAAACAGTTTTTGCATTTTATGAGCTAATCGTTATTATATTTGTTGTATCAGGCTGTATTTACATGGGAACGCAGTACCCATGTCGATTCTCAGATTTTATCCCATGCTGCTGAGATGTTGCGTCGATACAAGGGACGCATAAAGGCTAAGGTAAGATTTTTTATTAATATTTAAAATCAAGATATTTACATATTGACTATATTTATTTCTCCATTTGTAGTACTTCAACCCCCAGATTCCATATGAGCAGCTTGTGCAAAATATCCCACCTGGTGTTACACCAGAGTAATGGAGGGAGCTGATTAATTTTTGGTTCAGTGAGGATTTTGCGGTATGTATATAGTTTTCTTAGTTATTTCTTTTATTTTTATACTGAATTTGTGAAATTTCAGTCGATTTCTTCCAAGAATACGGCGAATCGTTCGAAAGGATTTAGGTCGACGCATAAGATGGGCAGGAAGAACACCAACCAACTGAAGGACGACTTTGTAAGTATTTAAAAAATATTTACAACGATTATTTTTGAGTCTTAAAACAGTTTTAAGAAGTTGTTTAACTTTTTATAGTTGAGGGAAAATGAACGAGAAATGACCCGCATAGAGGTTTTTGCTGGGTCAAAGAGCAGAGACTTAGGAGGAGAGGTGCAGTGGGTTGATGAAGCCTACGCACCAATACATGTAAGTATAAATACAATTTTTACTTAAAGGATAACTTATGGTAATATACTGAAATTATTTTCTATTTCTTATATGCAGGAAGAAATGATTAGACTCTCTACCACCTCCTTGCTGGATAGCACGGGGACGAGCAATCCCCCGTTGACAGCCGATGATGCCTTCCGTCAAGCCACTGGTCCAGAACACAGTGGACACATCCGTTGCGGAGGACGGGGCGAAACGATCCGTACATGGTACGGAATGGGTGGTGCAGGTGGGTCGCAGTCTTCCTCGCAGGGAAGCCAGAGAGAAAGAGAGATGGAGAGGGAGCTGTGCGAAGTAAAGGCAACGATGAATGCACAAGCTGCGGAGATGGCACAGATGCGTATGGACATGGCGAATTTCAGGTCCTTAATGAGCCGTCTTCAAAGTCAAGCCACGCCCCCTGTACAACCTGCACATCTCGGCGACGACGAGGAGAGTGAGGAGGAAACCGATGAGAGTGACGGGAGTGGCGCATCTGAGTAGGTAGCATTGATCTAGTACCCTAGTTAATTTTGATATTTTAATTGTAATGTTTTTTATTAATGCATTATGTAGACTTCTTATCGTTTATTAAATTGACTGTATGATTATGTTGAATGTCATGTGTTGTTTGATGTTCAATTTATGATATGGTTAGTTGTTGAATGTTGTGGTTTGTTCTTTTGCAGAGAAGAATGATGTCATGTTGATATTCATTGTCATGTTGATGATATTCATAATGTTGTCATGTTGATGATATTCAGATGTTGTAGAGTTTGTGATGTTCATATTGTTGTCAGGTTTAATATTGAATGATGTAAGGAAGAAATCAGAATATATAAATTTTTTTTCCTATCATGGTTTATTGGGGACGGTTGTAGCCGTCCCTATAAACCTACAGAAACGTCCCCCCAGCCAGAACAAATCAAGGAGACTTTTGGGGACGGTTATAACCGTCCCCATTAGGGAAGCGCAATTGGGACGGTTATAACCGTCCCGTATACCCTTCTGTTGGCGTCTCTATAGATGCTACTACTAGAGGGGACGGTTACAAACCATCCCTAATAGTCTTCTGTTGGCGTCGCTATAGAATCTCCCAGGCTTCTGTTGGCGTCGCAAAAGACCTGAAGAGTAAAAGGGACGGTTACAATCGTCCCTACATGCAAACGTATGCGACGGTTGTAACCGTCCCTTCTACTCTGCAGGTCTTTTGCGACGGCAATAGAAGCCTGGAATAGTCTATAGCGACGCCAACAGAAGACTATTAGGGACGGTTGTAACCGTCCCCTCTAGTAGGGCAGACGCGACGGTTGAAACCGTCCCTTATACACTTATGTTGGCGTCACTATAGACGCTATGGTAAAGAGGACGGTTACAACCGTCCCATCTGAGCAACGCATGCGACGGGGATAACCGTTCCCAAAAGTTTTTCTGGGGCCGTCTCAAAATGTTGACGACCATTAGGGACGGTTGCTAACCGTCTCTAATACTATAGGTTGTAGGGACGGTTGCAACCGTCCCTAATAGCCTTCGTGTAAGGGACGGTCACAACCGTCCCCAATGGTGAATTAAATGAGACGATTGTCAGAAGCGTCCCATATAGTCAAATGAGACGGTGGCTGAAGGGACGGTTTAGGAACCGTCCCCGTTGATCAGAGGGGACGGTTCTAAAGACAAAAAGGACGGTCTACGACCGTCCCCTTAGACCCACCCGCCTGTAGTGTCTTTTTTTTCCGTAACAACGAAAAAATAATCGTTGTCTTATGGGTTTTTTCCCGGCAGACCCTATAATCTTTGTTAATGACCTTTACGATATTTGAAACATCCTTAATTCCTCCCTCACCCTTGTAAACTTGTTAACTTTACCCTAAAGACCCTGTTGTTAACTCTCATCCATTTAATCGTTAAAACTAACCAGATTATGTTATCTTCTTTACATGATACCCATTTTATTTATCAAATTTACTATAAGTGTCACTCCCTCCCACCCTCCACCTCCAGCTGAACACGTCCGGCCCGCCGCCACCCGAAGCACCCCCTCCCGCCCGCCGGCTTCCCTTGCTCGACCCTCCTGCCGCCACTTGAAGCCCCTCCGTCGCCCACCACACAACACACTTGCTCATAAACCCCCCTCTCGTAAGCCCCTCCCCCACCACCCCCGCGGGCCACCTGCGAAGCCAACCCCCCCCACCGCCGCTCCCCTGCTGCCTCTCCTGCTCGAAGCCCCACCCCCCGGTCGATTCGAAGCCGTCCCCTCCCCCCCCCCCCCCCCCCTACTCGACCCCCCTGCCACCGGTCGAAGCCCCTCCTCCCCCGCCCACCCCCCTCGAAGCCCGCCGCCTCCACCTGCGAAGCCCCCCGCCACTCGAAGCCCCCGCCCACCGCCTCCTGACCCTCCCCTGCTTGAAGACCTCCACCTACGAAGCCCCCCCGCCCGCCGCCCACCGCCTCCCAACCCTCCCCCTGCTTTCGAAGCCCCCCTCCCCCATGCCGCTCGAAGCCCCACCTCGCCCACCGCCTCCCCCTGCTCAAAGGCCCTAGCCCTTCTCCAATGCAGGCCGCCTCCCTCGACCCCCGCCAACTTCGGGTGGAACCCGACCCTGTCTACCGCCAACCTCCTCCAGTCGAGCCTCCCCTCGGTGCTGTAGTGGGAGAGGAAGCTGTTAGAGGAGGAAGGATTGTTTTTCTTGGTTAATTCTAGCCGTCTGATGTGTATTGATTAGATTAACTCATTTTTAACCCAAGGAAGTTAACTCTAGATGTGTCAATTTAACGGTAGGGTTCGTGGAGTAAGACAGAGCAAGTTTACGGGGGTGAGGGAGGAATTATGATGTTTCAAAGTCGTAGAGGTCATTAACAAAGATTATAGGGTCTGCCGGTAAAAATCCTTTGTCTTATTTATCTTTAACAACGAAAATTATTCATTGTTTTTTTTGCCATACGATGAAAAGTAATCGTTGCCTTCTTTGTCAGCGATAACGAATAAAATTCATTGTCTTTTCCTTATAACGAAAAATCTGTTCGTTGCATTCATTTACTCATAACAAAAAATATATTTAAAAATTGTCCACATTTTATACGGTGAGGATGGAATATGTAATGAAAAGCATTGCAAATTATACAGCTCCCAACATAATTAAATAATACTTAGTGATATTCAACAACATCACTCCATCTCAACGTAAGTAAATAATGAAAAATCCTTGCAAATTATATATCTCAAATTACACTTGAACAAATTTCCCCACCCACCCACACAATCTGCAAGCCTCATCTCCCCTTCGATGTCTACCACAGCCCTAGGAACTTTGCCCATAGCGTCTATAAACCGCCCGCCACCCTCCCTCATTCCTCTGACCTCCGTAATCTCCGTTTCTCATCTCCCATGTTGATGCCTGCCGCTTTCTTAGTAACGTCGACATCAATCCTCTCTTCTCGCGCTCTCATCATCCTTTTCTGCTTCATCCTGCAGGTACACATCTAGCATTTGATTTTAGGGGTTTGAGTTGCGATCTTAGGATTTTTTATCGATCACGATCTGCTTTAGTTCTATGCAATTTTGGGGGTAATGGTTATCATTAATTCAAACATGATCTGAGAGTATTTGAAAGGAGCGACAGGAGACCTCTAATCGTGAAGTTTTTGAAGTCCACTCTCTTCTAATATCCCCATCATCCTCTTCTGCTTGATCCCAGAGATATGCGCATCCATCAACCATCACTTCATTTATGGTTTGTGTTGTGATTTTAAGGATTTTTCGTTTATTAGCATTTGATATTAGGGTTTTGTATTGTGATTTTAGAGTATTTGAAAGGGAAGGCAATGAACATCCGAAACTCCTTCCAAGTTAGATTCAAATGAAAAAATGGTATGTCTATCTAACATTATATAGAATGTTATTTGTTCCATATACCATGATTTTAATTTTTATAACTGCAACATTTACATTTGAAATCAGCTTACCTTGAAGAAGATTGTAAGACATTTACATGAAAGGGAATACCGTAAGGATGCTTAGGAAATTCCAAAATAACAATGAGACTAACATCATATTATAATTGTATTGGTTATAATTACATATATCTAAATTCTTATTTGTTTATTGGTGAAAATTCAGATTAACGTGCTTACTTTGCACAATGAATATGCGGTTGATACATGACGAATTCTCATAATTATGGATTCATTTATGTAGAGAATCATGAGTACTTTCAAGTAAAATAAAAAATAATAAAAATCATATCGAACCATGCTTGAAATACTGATCGGAATATGACATTATTACATGCTTAAATGCATATTTTGGCAGAACATATTTCATGAGAACAAATGAATTAAGATAGCTTTCATATTGATAAAAAATATTTCTTCCCTTTTTGGCTCTACTTGCTTTGATATAAATAAAGGTGGATATCATGAACTTTTGAAATTTTCCATATTTTCATATATAAATCTATACATCCACTATGATTGATTGTGAGATAGCTAGAGTGATGGTAGAGTGGTAGATACACTCTTCATGATTCAAATATGTTATTATTAATTGGATTTCTGATATTTTACAGCATTCTATATTCCTTTTCTTAGTATTTTTCTTGGAAAAAATATATAAGGGATTGTTGGTTGGTCCAAGTCTCTAAATAATACAGAACAATCATGTTTCCTTTTCAATTTTTTTACCATTCCTTGGAAATTTCGCACAATTATCGAATTTCATGTTTAGTGCTAAACACCAAACATTGACAAATTGAGATGTTGACTCCATACAAAAAATTCGATGCCGTCTTAAAGAGGGAAAAAAACTTTGGGGGCTTCTACAATTAGAATGTTGGAAAAATTTGTGCAGGGAATTTGGTCAGAGTAAATGCATAATATATTTTAAAATACGAGTTTACATCAACAAATATAATTTATAAAATGCATGACAATAATTTATAATGGAGTTATCATATCCGTTAATCAAAATAAGAAAAAAAATGATAAACCATTTGTAACTCGTCAGAAGAAAATCCCAGTTTTTGGTGATGAAGGTTAAAAAATGCCTGCATAACATAGTACGCCCGAATTAATAGTCCAATGTCATTTCAAAAGCGGCATGCGGTGATTCTCCTCGCCACTTTCATTCAATGCAAGTGCCAAATGGAACCAATAATTATAGCAACGATAAGAATTATACCATATACATAAAATAGTTATAGACGTATTCTATACAATTGTCATGTCACAAATCATATTGTTGTTTAGTCTTCCTGTAATAAATTAAATGTAATTATAATGTTAATCTTTAATAATTTCTAGAATATTTTGGTGTCATGTCACAAATCACAATGTTAGTTTTCCTGCAAAAATGCATGGGGAATGAATTTGGGAGTTGGACTTGTTCAAAGCTTATGCACTGCAACAGATCTTATGATTCATATGAATTATACCACTTACCTCAGATTTAAAGTTATATAATATATCCTTCTATGCAGTTTATAAAATTGTTCATTGTCTTTGTTTAATATTGATATCCTTTCGTGTACTCACATAGTTTACATTTATTTTGAGTGTATAGTACGCGATTTTCATGTTGAAGTGAAGATGGATAAAACTTGGACGAACAAGTCTATTTGTAGCGACGAATACAAAAATGGAGTTCATGCATTCATTGAATATGTTATTTAAAATGGTCTTAAGGGAGATAGAATATATTGTCCTTGTTCAAAATGCTTCAATATGAATTTGAAAAGTACAGAAGATGTTCATATCCATTTACTCCGTTTTGAGATTTTGTCAAATTATGTTCGATGGACGTTTCATGGAGAAGAAGATCTTATGTTTCATGGAGGATCAGACTCAAGTTTATATGAAGGGCACAATGTAGTCCATGGATGTCCTCCTTTATGCACATGCTCTTCTTATGATCCATCTTATCACAATAAACAAACTAATTTCATAGGACATGTTGACATGAAAGAATTATTTAATGATGTCACGACATTGAAACATATAAGTCCAAATTATCTTGAAGACTCATCATTAGTTCAAAATGAAGATGAAGATGAGGTCAGGAGTGGACCTACTTTGCAAGATGATAGTTCCTTTAATCGGTTTAGTGACTTGTTAAAAGATTTTGATAATGAGCTTTATAACAGATGCAAGAACTTCTCCAAGATTTCCTTTATGTTACGATTGTACTACATGAAGTGTTAAAATGGTTGGTCTGCTAAAAGTTTTGATATGTTGCTTGAATTATTGAATGGAGCTTTTTCTGAAGAAAATTTGCTTCTTCCTACATATTATGAAGCAAAGAAGCTTATCAAAAAGTTGGGCCTTAATTATGAGAAAATTCGTGCTTGTCCAAATGATTATGTTAGAAAATCAGAAGCGGAAGCGATAACATGGAACAAAATAAAAAACAAGAAGAACAACGGGATTATTACGTGGAACCCTACTCCGTGAGGAGCGGGATGAAACCACAGGAGAAGCCCTCAACTGGGGCGTGTTTGTCTATTGACTTTCTCAATGGATACAGGAGGTCTGGGGCTCCTTATATAGCCTCTCCAGAGCCTCCAAGTCCCACCACTGGACGATGTGGGACTAAACACTGGATGGGGTAAATGGATCTTCTCCAGGATCCATTTACCCTGCTACAACTCATGATGCATAGAACTAATACTCCAACACTCCCCCTCAAGCTGGAGCATGCAATGCTCAGCTTGGACAAACAGAAAGATACTCAACTCAACGCTACATGACACTGCGGACAATATCAACCCAACACGCACATTGTTGCAGTAGAGGACGTTGCTTCTCATGCCGTGCAGGTGAGGAGGACGAACGGGCTAGAGTGTGAGTCTTCCGAATCCCCTCGTAGGAGAGCATGTGCTCTGAACTGCGCCTGTCAGAGTCACTGCAACTGAAAATTGAGTCTCCTCGTCAGAGTACTCTGGCCCGCCACAATATGTGGACAACTGCTCCATCTCTGAAAAGGGCCGAACTGAAAAAGGCCGTGGCTTTGAAATCCTCTTCGGAGTCCACGGTCGCTGGAGAATGGAGTCTGAAAAGTCTCCTCTTCGGAGAACTGGGTCTCTCCCATCTGGCTCAGAGAATGGTGCACTACTCTGGTGTACCTATGATACCATATGAAAACCCTTGCCAACATGGCATAGGGAATGGTCCTCTACTCTGGAGTCCTTATGGCTCACATGAAAACTCTGGCCGAACAACAACAAGAATGATGGGGACCTCGAACTGATGATGGCAACATATGCTCATCTGAAAATGACTGCACACTTGTGCGAGTCTGAAACTGAGGACTCGGAACATCAATCGTCGAGTCTGAACAATAGTAGAGTCTGATCAACTGGTTGGTCTGGAGACTGGCATCTGAATCTGGAATCTGGATCATGAACAGACCTGTGACTCTACACATACTCCCGCTTTCTCCCATACTTGTCGGAAACTCAACATCGACAAAGTTGGGAGAAGACAAGATAAATAGGGGTAAACATAACATGAAATTTGCGGCTTTCCTTTTTTTAAGCCGTCATTTTTTTAATGAATTTTTTTCGTAAGCCGTTTCATTTTTTTACGGCTTTTTTCTCATCTCTTTTTTGTTTTTCAAAAATACCTGCGTACGGTTTTTTTTTCACGTGTACGCGCCTTTCCTTTGTTTTTTTATACTTCACGTACTACCCACTTGGGCCCTGTATCAGCCCTGTTGGGCTTCATAGGCTCTCCAACAAATAATCTCCTTTTTTTTAACCGAGCCCGCTCCCTTTCTTTTATTTACCACTCTCGACCCACTTGGGCCGAATTTCTCACCACCTCACCTTATATATATATATATATTTAAATACACGTTGCCCTCCCCCTCTAGGGTTCCCATCGTAGGGACTTTTCTCTTGAAATATTGCCGCCGCCACACGCGATGGACATCAGGGTATCATCGCCGATGTTGCTGCTGGTGGCCAGGGGCTTGAAGCCGTTATCTCGCGCGAGTGGGGAGGGGGGGCGCTGGGGCGACGCGAGAAGCCGTCTGGAAGATGGCGAGCTCCGCCGGGAGCTCTGCTGGTCGCCGCCTGGAGATCGAACGCACACCGCGCGTGGAGGCCGGGGAGCTGGGGCTGTGACCGCACGCCACCAGGTGGTCCTGGGGGATGCGCCGCCAAGGGTGGCGGCGCTTGGCATGGATTCAATCGGTCAGGGAAAGGGGAGTCGCCGCCTAGGAGCAGAACTGGAACTGCCAGGGCATCATGATTAGGCACCGTTGAGGGCTTGCGGTGGAGTCGATCATCGGTGCTGCTGGGATCTCGCCACCTTGAACACGAGCGGCATCACCTGGATGCCTGGAGAACGCCGCCTAGTTGGCAGCGAAAGATCTGATGCGGCCTGGGCTTTGGCGGTTGGAAGAAGAGGTGGCACCCTGTGTGCGCGATGCGCAGAACAGGAGTTAGGGCGAAACTTCGCGCCGCCTGTGCGAGGAAGGAGCAGCAGGCCCGCTGATGTGCGCCAGAGACGCGCTTGGAGAACAAGTGGTGCCGCCTGGACATGATGCGACGAAGAGACGGCTAGGGTTTACCGCCTTGAAAATGTGGTGCCGCCGCCTGGATTACTGCAAGTCTGGAGGCTGTGCCATTGGCGTGGGCTGCAGGAGCTCGACGGGTGATGAACATGATGAAAAACCCGTCGATGATAGCCCTAGCACCTAATGCTGCGAGAACAAAAACTAAGAACGCGGCGAATCTCCAAAATAATCTTCAACAACAAAAATAAGGTTTTCACAGAAACCGTAGATCTGGATCTCTAATCTCAAACAAAAAATAAAATATCATAAACTCCTCGAGAATCGAACCTGCTCTGATACCATGTTAGAAAATCGGAAGCGGAAGCGATAACATGGAACAAAATAAATAACAAGAAGAACAGCGGGATTTTTACGTGGAACCCTACTCCGTGAGGAGCGGGATGAAACCACGGGAGAAGCCCTCAACTGGGCGTGTTTGTCTATTGGCTTTCTCAATGGATACAGAGGTCTGGGGCTCCTTATATAGCCTCTCCAGAGCCTCCAAGTCCCACCACTGGACGATGTGGGACTAAACACTGGATGGGGTAAATGGATCTTCTCCAGGATGCATTTACCCTGCTACAACTCATGACGCATAGAACTAATACTCCAAGAGATTGCATACTGTTTTTAGTCCAGTTTGGAGCAATTTTCTCATGACAACGAAGGAAACAAACAAGAGAATGATGCTTACAAATTGTAAGTGTATTTGCAACTTATTTTCTCATGACAATGAAGGAATGAAACATGAGAATAATGCTTACAACTGTAAGTATAACTCCAATGGACTCGTCCTCAAAAGGGTACTTCAGCTACTCAGATCTCTTTGGATATGCATTGAGCCTATGCTCAATGATCTACTGCCTAAAGCTATTGGGACTCAGGAGATGGAACCATCCATGTATGTCTGCATACTAAGATCATGAGAATTACTGCATTTCTAATTTCTAAATACTGCTTATAAATATCGTAATCAATCTGTGTTGTATGGTTTGGATTCTTTTCTACGTTTATCATGTGAATATATGGTGTAGGGTGGTTTTTATGTGGAGGGCAATGCCTTTGTTGGTATGTGGCTTTATTGAAGTGTAGCTAGATCTTGATGTGGATGGATGGTCCATAATAAGTCATATGACAAATCCCAGCATATGTCTTGTCATGCGTATTTTAACATTTGATCCTTTGTGGGTTGATAATGTTAAGAAGTTGGATATAAGTAGTAGGAGCAGAAGAATGGTAGGATTAGAAGTGAGTTTAGAACACCCTTAAATGAGAAGATCAATGAGAGATGCAAAGGATATTATGTCTATGCAAAGCAATTGTATATGATGTTATGTCTATACAAAAGCAATGGTATTTGGATTTTTCTAACAAGAGAGGTTATTTCTAACTGATAGCCTGCAAACATATAGGGAATTCATTAGTCTCAACCTCTTTTATGGATCTAACTGATAGCCTACAAATATACATGTCTATATTAGGTTGTGAAAACTTGTATCATGGTCCCGTCAAATTCACAATCTAATAAACATTGAAGAAGCCTGGAATCCGCCATCAAGGTCCCATCAAATTTAAGTTCTTACCTTACAAACACGTCTTTTATGGATCAAACTTCATTTAGTGTATCTCATTAACAGAACATTAACCTTGTCATGATTAAATTCAATAGATTTAATCTATGCAATTTACAATCTGTAATATCATGTCTGCAGGTGCAAAATGGAGATGGTGGCAAGCATGAGTAAATGAAAGACACATAACAAAGCTTACACAGAGATGTATATAATAGCATAGCAAGGCAAATAACTTTGTTGAGTTCATCACTGTAAACTTCTAAATAAATTCTGTTGGTTATTGCAACCTCTTTTTGTATTGGAGATTATTTGTTGCTATTTCCTATTAGTGAACAAAATTTTTTTAAATAGATTGATCGATCTTTTTTTCATAACCCAATTTGATTTTTATGATTTAATTCTCAATATAATCTTGTGATTATGAATCAGATAAGGTTTGTGGTAACAGGAAAACTTGTTTTGCTCAACGTATGACATCCATTGATGTTATGATCACAAGGGCCCCCTGGATCAATTGCGGAAGAAGTAATTCAGGAATTTCAGACGTTGGATTTTAGCTAAAAATCTCATTCAGCAATTCTCCAAGAATTTCAAGAATTCCAGACGATTGGTTTTAAGAACTTCAGAAATTCCAGAATTGGTTTCACGTTGCTAGTTTTCATTTGACAACAGATTATTATCCGTTGCTATTTTGCATTTGCCAACGGATAATTATCCGTCGTAATCTCTTATTTGTCAATGTATAATTATTCATTGTTATATCTCATTCCTAACGGATAATAATCTGTTTCTATTTTTTATTTGCTAACATATAATTATCCGTTGCTATCTTGCATTTGCCAACAGATAATTATTCGTTGCTATATCTCATTTCCAACAGATAATTATCCCTTGATATATTTAACAACGGCTTATATAACAATGGGAATAACAACGAGTAGTAAATTCATTGAGAGATTGCATAGCAACGATTAATTTGTTAGCTTCTTCTAAAATTATCCGTTGTCTTTGATACATTTTGTTGTAGTGAAAGTATCGATAGCTGGTTGTTTGCATGGTGCGTAAAATTTCAGTAATTTTTGCTATTTTGTACAAGCTTGTTACAATCGTGACATCCGACAACCATTTTCTCGACCACTCGTAGGGCTCTTTGCACCCCTTCATGATGTTCATGAATGGGTGCAAAGCACCCTACGATTTGCCGAGAGAATATCCCATTCTACGTGCTCTGAGGAGGACCGTCCTCCGCTTCAATGATGCAGGGGCCGAAGCCCAGTTACAAGTGGGGATCGAAACTCGCAATCAGATTGATGTTGCTATGTCTGATATTGAACGTCAACTCGAGAGGACTGATGAGCCGCCCAAACGACTAAGGTAAATCAGGTGTCACTAAGGTCGTTGTGACCTCAGTCACTCGGGACTCAGAGCTCAATCAAGAAAAAAGAATCAGACCACCAATCAGAGATAAAAATCGATGAAAATCAAAATAGCGGTCTCGCTATGATATTAACCTGGTATAGCACCCAAGGTTGAACTCTAGGAGCACGAGATGGCCTTACGGCCTACGAAGTAGTCTAAAAATGAAGAAAATAAGACAAATATATTTTTGGTGGTTTTTTAATATTTTTTAATATTTTTTTGGATTTTTAATTATGAAGGAAAACAATAAAAAGGGTAAAAACAATCACATTCAACCAATTATTTAAATGCTAAAAAATGGCCCAAAAATTCCAAAAAAATATTTTTAGGTTTTATGGATTTTTTACTATTGTTGGTGAATTTTTTGAGAATTTTATAATTTTTCAAGATTTTTCTAAAAATGAAAGAAGGCTGAAATAAAGGAACACTGTCCAACCATGCTTCAAAGACCACTTAAAAATATCAAATGGTCTTTTCAAGGCTTGGAGGTATTTTTCTTGAAAAGTATAAAAAAATAAAAAATCAAAAAAAGAGTTTATTAATTTTTGAATTTATCAATAATTTTTTTGAATTTTATGAGTTTTAAGGGGTTTTTCAAATTTTAGGGTTTTTATATATCAAAAAATAGCCAAAAATGGTCAGAAAATCAAACACAAAAAACACACAAAACCTATTTTTTTGTAATTTTTAAATAGGTTTTAATATTTTTTATGAATTATTAATCTAAACAGGCAGAAAAATAAGGGTTTTTGAATTTTTAAAAATAATAAAAGGGCTCAAAAATGTACCCAAAAATTGGTGAAAATTTTACACAGTGGCAGGAGCCACATGTCCAATTTTCACTCAATTTGGATAAAAATTGATATTTTATTTAAAACAAACAAGAGCCCACAGTGCATAAGGACCTGTTTGTAATAAAAAAAGTTTTGGGGCTGAAAAATAACAAACTCAGAAATCTGGGGGGTCCTCGTACAATTTCTCCAGGTCCCCACGCGCGCGGCACGTGGTCTGGGCACAGAGGGACCTAAATGTAATAAAATAGTTCCAAGGGCTTATTAGCAACAGGTGCTAAAAGCCCATGGGACTAATTATAATTTACCCAGAATATTCAGCACATGTCAAATAAAAGCATTCACAGGGGCATAAGTGCAAATATCAAAAACTATATTTCATTTTATAACCCCTCAAAACAATAGCCCACACATTGCAATTTCACCACATATCACGTGACGAAACACGTGTCTCTCATACACAGGGATGAAAATGAAAATAAACTAAATATCCATGTCCTAAGTGCAATTTAACCAAAATAAAATGAACTTTATAAAATATTTACATGACTAAATGATAAAGATGAAAAGAGAAAGGGCCTATGGGTAAATTACCCTTTAATATCCTAGGGCTGAGGGTGCGCCGCGTGGTGTATCCAACGGCTGCGGGGCGCTGCTCCTCAACGAAGGACCTCGGCTCTAATCTGACGGCGGAGGATCATCCACGTATGCTATCTGACGGTGGAGGATCGAGGGCTGACTCTTCACTGGATGGAGGGCGGAGAAGCGGCCACATGTCGATCGGACGGTGGCTGAGAAGGGCCTCTTCTTCGCCTAGATCGAGCGGTCCGGATGCAATCTGGCGCGTAGGGGCTGAGCGGACGGCTCTGGAGGGTCCTCCAAGAACAGGTGGTCGGCGAACTTCGTCGGCCCGATACTCACGCTGGATGCCTCCTCCGCTGCTGCTAAGGTGCAGAATGGATCCGCCTTGACGCTCCGCAGCTGACGAGCTCCTCCAATGACGCCGGGAAGCTCCGAGGAGCTCCGACGACGAAGGCGGAGCTGGGGCTCCTATGCCTGAACGTGAAGACCCCCAGATGGGTCTCTTCGGACCTGAAAAGCAGCACAACAAGCTCCTGGGTCGAGGGCAAAATGCCTCGACCTGGTTAGGGGTGGTGTGGTGGTCGGATGAGGCGAGATGGTCGATCTCCGGCGATGCGTCGGCGGTGAAGATCGAAGTCCCTGCTCTGGGGCGAGTCAGGGGGTGTGAGTGGGTGAAGAAGGTGGAGAGGGGTATGGCGAATGTGGTGGACGGGTCGGGATGGCAGATGGACGGTCGGAGGTGGCTGGCGACGGCGTCGGAGCTACAAGAACAGTAAACTAAAAACTAAAATCTACGCTAACCTACAATCTATCAGAGTTACCTGGCGGATGGATTCGACTAGGCTGGAGCTGCTGGAGCTCCGGGGGTTATGGCCTCAAGGGGTCGTCGAGTCCCGAGGCTTAGCATGCTCGCGGCAGCGCACGGCGGTGAAAACGCCGGATCAGAGGCTTCCCAGCTGCCCTAGCCTCACTGCTACTCTCTCTCGCTCCGCTGTCACTCAGGTGAGGTGGAGGAGGTCACTGGCGTCGAGGGGGAGGGCCAAAGATAGAGAGTGAATCGTGTGGCGGAGTTGGAGCTTTATATGGCTAGGGGTCCGGCTAGATGGGAGTCGGGCACGCACGTCGATGCACGGACCCCTCAAACCCACCCCGGGCGTGGATCTTGGATCTACAAGTAAGGATTAGGACCCGGGGTTTAAGGGTTTGAAGATCGGATCAAGCAAGGAAAAGGTGGAGAAATCGGGTCGGAGTGCAGGATCCACGGGCTGGTGGTCCAAGGGGGGGAGTTGACCGGGGGTCAACATCCCCCGTGGACCAATCAAAGCGCGCGACTTATTAATTATTTGTAAATTAAATAATAAATAGTAAATGGCCGAATTTCCAAAAAGGTAAAACATGAAAAATGTTTCTTTATTTTTAAACTATTTTTTAGTGATTTTTATTTATTTTTTTGAAATAAAAAATAGGTATTTACAAGATAGTATTATTATATATAGGTATATACAATATACATTTTTAATTAGTTATTTTTTTATTCCAATTTTATATTTTAATCATTTATAGAATAAAATTTGGAATAATTTGGTATTTTTATTTTATTTTTTATTAATTATTTACAAGGGCTAAATAATTAATTTTTTTTATATACATATATGGTATATGTACAAGGTTGGGTTTGGTTTTTATTTTTATTTATTTTTATTTTATTTTTATTTTTATGATTTTTATTTTATTTATTTACATTATGTAATATGGAATATGTACAATTTTTATGGGATTTTTGTTTATTTATTTATAGAGAGAAATAAATATATAAGTGATTCTATGTACATGGTGAATATACAAGGGTGAAGGAATTTTTAATTTCTTTTTAATTTTCTCATTTTTGTTTTGATTTTATATTTACAAATATATACATATAAATACAAACCCATTTTTATTTTTAATAAGAGGAAAAATATTTTTATTTATTTATAGGTCTATGTACACATATGAGCTTCCTTATCTCTCTCTACTTGGGTTTTTATGCGGTCAGGCCCATGCTGAGCCCTCCCTTGGGATTAGGTCGCTCAATATTTATTCTAAATATCTCCCTATTTTTCTTTTATTTCTTTATTCGTTTATTTATGCATAAAAACATGCTAATTATTCATAATTACACAATGCATGCTATTTGATAATTATTACTATTTACATGAATATAAATGTGTTTTGCATGGGTTTTATAGCTAAAATAAAAGAATAAAGAGTGATGAATGGGTATTCATCACCCCCCTATACTTAACTTTGCTAGTCCCTTAGCAAACACTTATTTGAAAAAGAAGTGAAAGAGAAAAGGAAAAAGAAAAAGAGGAGAAAATGCATGGATTAATGCTGATAATTAAACTTGTCTTCATTAATTTGAAATATGGAGCTCGATCAGATCTTTAGATTATTAATGTGTCGGAACCTTATTTAGACTTAGGTTTAAAACTCAACAGCCTCTAAGATCCACTAATCTATAATCAAGACTCTGATGAACGCAAAATTCGCCTCGATAATAAATATATCTTAAGTCGTAGTATAGGAGGCGAATTTTGTTCAACAAAAACCACAGTCTTTGAATGTTGTGGAATATTTGTGCTTGGCAAGTCTACCAAGGTCGAACACAGGGACACAGCTGCTTAATTATAGCTTTTGAATTTTGATTCGTGAAGTTCAATGTGATTTAATCTCAATTTCAGGTCCATATGCAAATTCTGAAGCACTAAGCTATTTACAGGATAATGCCATGATGCATGCATTTTTTTAGACATTTTTATGCGAGTTAAAGTGATGCATGTGCAAATAATGCAATAGAATATGCATGATGATTCAAATGCTACAATTATACCCTAAAATATGAGCAACACAATATAGAATGAAGTGAGAGCCATTTTGAACACATCATTAAAAATCGGTCATGAAATCAAGCAAAACAAGCAGAGCTAGGTCCCATTTATCACATAAAAACTCACTCAAATTTAAACAGTGTCAAATGGGACAAATAAGTATGCTAGAATGTAGAGGACAAAATAAGGATCAAAACGACACTAAAATCATGCAATTTGGACCTACGATGCTCAAGTTATGCTAAAAACAGTGCAAGGGTATAATTGTAATAAAAATGCAATAAAATAAAGTGCTAATTATTGCATTTAGGTCCCTGGAGGGACCTAAATGCAAATACCAAAAACCGCCTGGGCCCAGATGCAATTTTCCCAATACGCGCAGGGGCATATTTGTAAATTCTGAAAACCTGGGGGCGTCCCTGTAAATAACCCCAGGCGCGCACGTGAGGCACGCGCCTGGAGGACCAAAATGTAAATATATAATCTTGCGGGGTCTTCTCTGCAATTTACCCAGGCCCCCACGTGCCTCGCACGTGAGGCTCCTAGGTTCGGGCGCCACCTCAGGTTCGGGACACGTGGCCTCTTCTGGAGATCTGTCTGGAGGCTCGGATGACCCGAGCCTGTAGGTCGGGGAAGAGGCTCGGGTCCACCACGTGGTCTCATCTGGACCGTCCGATCCTGATGATCGGATGGTTACTGCATCTCCACTCTCCTGCGCAGGCCACCAGAGAAGGCGGGGCTCCGGCGACCTGCTGGTAGCTCCGCCGCGCTCTAAGTGATAGTCTGAAGGTCAGGGAAGAAAGCTGGCGAGCCGGCGGATAACTTCGACGCTTCGCGAGGCTCCGAGGCATGTCGGAGGGGAGAATTGATGGAGCCTCGCCGGCGGAGGAGAGCTCGAATTGGCTCCGATGCAAACTCCGGCAATTGAAGTACCTGCAGGGGGGGTTAGTTCTAGCCGAAGCTTGTGCGTGGGTGTGCGAGGTGAGTGAGGTGATCGGAAGGCCGTGGAGGAGGCAAGAATGGCGGCCAGAGACTTCTTCGCCGGCGGAGCAGGTGAAGAGGGGGGTCGGTGCGGTTGGGGGTTCTGGAGAAGGGAGAAATGGGCGGTGAAGGTGATGGTGGTTGGGTGAAGCTATTGAGTTGATCAGATGGAGGTGGTAGTGAATGATAGAGTCGGAAAAATTACGAGAAACAAAGAATAAAATTCACCTCACCGGAGCGAGGTGATGGCGGAGGGGAATGGCTTGGGCTGAGGCTCAAGGGAGCCTCGAGTCGTCGCCCGGCGAGGTCAGCCGGGCCTCGGGGCTCAATGGTGGTGAGAACCACCTGGACACGGCGGAGTGCCGCCGTGGGTCGACACCAGGCAAACACCATCTTCGCCTCTCAATTCCGCCCCTCCGCTGTCACCGGAGGGGCGGAGGAAGCTAGGTGAAGGCCCCACGTTGGTGGACGACGACGAACGAAGGCGGAGGGCGCTGTTTATAGGTGGAGGCGTCCGGCGGTTACTGGGCGGAGCAGGGGGTTTCGAGAGGGTTTTAATGGCAATGGGGTTAATGGGGGCGAGTAATGGAGGTTGCGCGAGGAAGGTGGATCTACGGGTGATGTAGCGGAGGCGTTACGAGCTTAAGGGGATGGCCGGACCGGTGGCTGAAAAAGGAAGGGGCCGGGAGCGTTGCAAGGGGTAACGGCTGGGGGCGAAGTGCGCGGGAGGTAGACGACGGAGGTAGGACCGTTGGATGATGATCCAACGGCTGGGAAGGGCTCGCGATCGGAAGGATCTGATTAGATCTTAGGGTTAGATCCAGCGGTGTGGGTAGGAGGGCGACGTGGCCAGATAATGGGCGTTGGATGAGGATGGGAACGAAGGGCTGAGATGGAGGGGCGACGTGGCTAGTTGATAGGCGATGGATAAGGGCGTGATCCGACGGCTGGCGTGAAGGCGGGAAGAAGAGGTCGAGATTAGATCAGGGAATCCAATCCGACGGTTGAGAGCAAGATAATGATAGACGGCGGAGATTGGGGCAGGGATGAAGTGATCTGATGGCTCAGGAAGCTGCCGGGTGGCGGAATGAGAAGCGGGCCACGTGGGCGGCTCAGAGGGCGCTACGTGGCCCAATCAGATTAATTCAGAAATAAAAACAAAGAAAAATGTAAAAGAAATAGTTAGAGGCCGAATTTGGAAAAAGTCAAAACATGAAAGTTGTTCGTCTCGATGAGATCTACAACTTTCATGTTGGTCAAAAAGCCAAAAGAGGTCATTTGTATAAAAGCTATTTTTGGGGGTATTTTTAAGGGGATAAAAACACCGATTTTGTGGTTTTGAGTTGTTTTTGTATTTTTTAGTGGTTTTAAAGGTCAGTGAATTATAGACAAGTTATCTACCTAATTTTTAGTGGTTTTTGAATGATAAAATAATTACAGAAAAATAAGGGCAATTAAATACACAATAATTAAGGGTTAATTATACACAATATTGTACAAGATAAAAATAGAGAATTGGAGGATATTTTTATTGGTTTGTTTAAGCAGGGATTGTAATAAGGAGTTTTTAGCATGATGAATACGAGATTCATCATACCCCTATACTTAAACCATGCTCGTCCTCGAGCATCTAAAGAATGAAGGAGTTAGATTAATTCCTGACAGTGTGTGTGAAAATTTCAAGGCTTGATCTTTCGAAGACCCTTGACCTAAGTGATCCTAAAATTCTGGGTTTATCCAAGCCTTAGTCAGAAGGAATCCAACTTCTCTGATTATCAGACTCTCTTTTTGTACATATAATATAAGGATATGACATTTAGTGTTCTGCATTTCATGAGAGCCAAGTTGATGCATCACCCAAAGTTCCAGTCCCAAAGACTCTCCTCTAGACCTAATCCTCAATACTAGGAAAGAAGTCTACTCTTGCTTCAGTCAACCATCTCTTTAGTTTGTCAAACTTTGAAATGTAGATGGATGGCCAGATGATGGAGGGACATGGGATTGTGTCTAATTTTCTCACCCTCACATTGGAACAAGGGGCCTCTCGAGTGCCTTTTACTCAACACATGTATATTAATACTTTGTTGATCAATGTGTCCGTCAAGAGAGTTGGAGTCGTCTGCACTTGTTTTTCTGGGAGTACACCGGGGTGTGTCTTTTCTGAGTATCTAAGATACCTTCGACACCCAGACTTGTATCGCTTACGATGCAGGGCCCTTTTTGTGGTGTCAGCCCGACTCCTTGGTCCTATTTAGCGCTTGGTCCAAGTGGACACTTTGAAAATGGTTGGGAGCGCTCGCCATTGGTGGAAGCTCATTTGGAATTGACTTTGATTTTAGAGCTTTTCTTGACATTTCATTTTTTTTATTGGCTAGCTCCACTGCTTTTACCAAGAGATTGGCGCACACTGATCAACAAGTTTCTTTAAGTTTCATCACACCCTGGCACTTTTAGGTAAATATCAAGAGATAGCATATGAATCTTGTTCACATACTGGCTAGGGTTTTTGCTGACACTCAGGTTTTCTGAAGCCTTTATTAACTTTATCCCATCCTCGAATATCATAAGATCAGGTCTAAATTTAAATCTCTGATCTTAGTTCCTCAAGTGATATCTCATCTCAGCTCATCAATCATGCAGTTGTGGAAGTGACTGTGCTGATCATATTTTCTTGAAAGTAGAGATAAAGAGTGCAATATAGCACTCAAATCTTTCAAACCAGAGGAGTGTGAATATTTAAGTCAGGAAAACCCTAATGACTAAGGCATGTTAACTCAGACTCTCAAGATCCCAGAGATCCAGTGTCCTCAAAAATCCTCAAGCCTTGCGTGAGCGTGAATGTGTCAGGAATACACCAACTCCAAGGATTAGTGATTTTTTTTTGATTTTTATCTTTTGCAAATTTTTATGGGTTTTAATTTTATACTTTTTTTATACAGGAATATTCACAAAAATTAAACCCTCAAATTTTTAATTTTTACAGGATTTTACTCAGTTCACTAGATTACCAAAACCCAGCCCGAAAAATAAAATTTAAAAAGTTTTAAAAATGCGAGCTAAGGTTAAAGTAATAAACAATAATATACGGTATACCCCCTATACTTAAAATTTGCTATGTCCTCATAGCACAAGTGCCATGAAGCCAAGGCTCGGTTCAAGTACAGGGCGATATAGCGGAACTGAGGAGGAGGGTCCCCCTATACTTAGGCCAAAATTGGCCTAAGTACAAGAAGACGGGACAAGGGAAGGAAGAGCAGGCAGGTCCCCCCTACACTTAGGCTACAAATAGCCTAAGTAAGGTCTGCGTTAGGGGGGGGGGGTTCTATGATACAAGGGAGAGGGGGAGGGGGTTCGTGAAGAGTAGATATACACACACACACAGAGAGAGAGAGAGAGAGAGAGATATTCAGGGGGACAGGTGAGGGTGAATATGTGCGGTGTAAGTGTGTGTGAGGGGGGGGGGGGATTTTTTTTGTGTACAAAATGCAATACTGAAAATAAATATGCAGATGCAAGTTTTTTTTTGTGTACAATATGCAATGCAAGTTGACTGATAAAAATCCTCGCATTTCTTCACGGCTTCTTTTGCGGCCTCTTCAGCGGAAGCTCCCGACTTCGTGCCTCCATGATGATCAGGCGTCCCCGATTTTCATGGGCCCTGCCACAAAAGAAAAAAGTTAGAAACTCAAAGAAATTAAATCAGCAAGAAATGATGCATGAAATGAGGACCTATAAATTTTTGAAAAAAAAATCAAATCCAAAAAATTAAGCAAAGCCGTATCCCCGGCAACGGCACCATTTGATGAACGCAAAATTCGCCTCGATAATAAATATATCTTAAGTCGTAGTATAGGAGGCGAATTTTGTTCAACAAAAACCACAGTCTTTGAATGTTGTGGAATATTTGTGCTTGGCAAGTCTACCAAGGTCGAACACAGGGACACAACTGCTTAATTATAGCTTTTGAATTTTGATTCGTGAAGTTCAATGTGATTTAATCTCAATTTCAGGTCCATATGCAAATTCTGAAGCACTAAGCTATTTACAGGATAATGCCATGATGCATGCATTTTTTTAGACATTTTTATGCGAGTTAAAGTGATGCATGTGCAAATAATGCAATAGAATATGCATGATGATTCAAATGCTACAATTATACCCTAAAATATGAGCAACACAATATAGAATGAAGTGAGAGCCATTTTGAACACATCATTAAAAATCGGTCATGAAATCAAGCAAAACAAGCAGAGCTAGGTCCCATTTATCACATAAAAACTCACTCAAATTTAAACAGTGTCAAATGGGACAAATAAGTAAGCTAGAATGTAGAGGACAAAATAAGGATCAAAACGACACTAAAATCATGCAATTTGGACCTACGATGCTCAAGTTATGCTAAAAACAGTGCAAGGGTATAATTGTAATAAAAATGCAATAAAATAAAGGGATAATTATTGCATTTAGGTCCCTGGAGGGACCTAAATGCAAATACCAAAAACCGCCTGGGCCCATATGCAATTTTCCCAATGCGCGCAGGGGCATATTTGTAAATTCTGAAAACCTGGGGGCGTCCCTGTAAATAACCCCAGGCGCGCACGTGAGGCACGCGCCTGGAGGACCAAAATGTAAATATATAATCTTGCGGGGTCTTCTCTGCAATTTACCCAGGCCCCCACGTGCCTCGCACGTGAGGCTCCTAGGTTTGGGCGCCACCTCAGGTTCGGGACACGTGGCCTCTTCTGGAGATCTGTCTGGAGGCTCGGATGACCCGAGCCTGTAGGTCGGGGAAGAGGCTCGGGTCGACCACGAGGTCTCATCTGGACCGTCCGATCCTGATGATCGGACGGTTACTGCATCTCCACTCTCCTGCGCAGGCCACCGGAGAAGGCGGGGCTCCGGCGACCTGCTGGTAGCTCCGCCGCGCTCTAAGTGATAGTCTGAAGGTCAGGGAAGAAAGCTGGTGAGCCGGCGGATAACTTCTACGCTTCGCGAGGCTCCGAGGCATGTCGGAGGGGAGAATTGATGGAGCCTCGCCGGCGGAGGAGAGCTCGAATTGGCTCCGACGCAAACTCCGGCAATTGAAGTACCTGCAGGGGGGGTTAGTTCTAGCCGAAGCTTGTGCGTGGGTGTGCGAGGTGAGTGAGGTGATCGGAAGGCCGTGGAGGTGGCAAGAATGGCGGCCAGAGACTTCTTCACCGGCGGAGCAGGTGAAGAGGGGGGTCGGTGCGGTTGGGGGTTCTGGAGAAGGGAGAAATTGGCGGCGAAGGTGATGGTGGTTGGGTGAAGCTATTGAGTTGATCAGATGGAGGTGGTAGTGAATGATAGAGTCGGAAAAATTACGAGAAACAAAGAATAAAATTCACCTCGCCGGAGCGAGGTGATGGCATAGGGGAATGGCTTGGGCTGAGGCTCAAGGGAGCCTCGAGTCGTCGCCCGGCGAGGTCAGCCGGGCCTCGGGGCTCAATGGTGGTGAGAACCACCTGGACACGGCAGAGTGCCGCCGTGGGTCGACACCAGGAAAACACCATCTTCGCCTCTCAATTCCGCCCCTCCGCTGTCACCGGAGGGGCGGAGGAAGCTAGGTGAAGGCCCCACGTTGGTGGACGACGACGAACGAAGGCGGAGGGCGCTGTTTATAGGTGGAGGCGTCCGGCGGTTACTCGGCGGAGCAGGGGGTTTCGAGAGGGTTTTAATGGCGATGGGGTTAATGGGGGCGAGTAATGGAGGTTGCGCGAGGAAGGTGGAACTACGGGTGATGTAGGGGAGGCGTTACGAGCTTAAGGGGATGGCCGGACCGGTGGCTGAAAAAGGAAGGGGCCGGGAGCGTTGCAAGGGGTAACGGCTGGGGGCGAAGTGCGCGGGAGGTAGACGACGGAGGTAGGACCGTTGGATGATGATCCAACGGCTGGGAAGGGCTCGCGATCGGAAGGATCTGATTAGATCTTAGGGTTAGATCCAGCGGTGTGGGTAGGAGGGCGACGTGGCCAGATAATGGGCGTTGGATGAGGATGTGAACGAAGGGCTGAGATGGAGGGGCGACGTGGCTAGTTGATAGGCGATGGATAAGGGCGTGATCCGACGGCAGGCGTGAAGGCGGGAAGAAGAGGTCGAGATTAGATCAGGGAATCCAATCCGACGGTTGAGAGCGAGATAATGATAGACGGCGGAGATTGGGGCAGGGATGAAGTGATCTGATGGCTCAGGAAGCTGCCGGGTGGCGGAATGAGAAGCGGGCCACGTGGGCGGCTCAGAGGGCGCTACGTGGCCCAATCAGATTAATTCAGAAATAAAAACAAAGAAAAATGTAAAAGAAATAGTTAGAGGCCGAATTTGGAAAAAGTCAAAACATGAAAGTTGTTCGTCTCGATGAGATCTACAACTTTCATGTTGGTCAAAAAGCCAAAAGAGGTCATTTGTACAAAAGCTATTTTTGGGGGTATTTTTAAGGGGATAAAAACACCGATTTTGTGGTTTTGAGTTGTTTTTGTATTTTTTAGTGGTTTTAAAGGTCAGTGAATTATAGACAAGTTATCTACCTAATTTTTAGGGGTTTTTGAATGATAAAATAATTACGGAAAAATAAGGGCAATTAAATACACAATAATTAAGGGTTAATTATACACAATATTGTACAAGATAAAAATAGAGAATTGGAGGATATTTTTATTGGTTTGTTTAAGCAGGGATTGTAATAAGGAGTTTTTAGCATGATGAATACGAGATTCATCAGACTCCTCAACAATCCAGATCAGAACAAGTCTACATACACAAACCCTGAAGACCATGAATCTTTCCTTGCACAGTGTAAGTGAGGTATAGCTCTCCACCTCAGAAGTAGTAACTTGAGAACCCTCCCCAACAAGGTAACTCTATGACCCTAGTCTGGCCACTCTTTCCTCGAGGAGCGGGGTATTCGCTTCTAAGTTCAAGTTCAACCGGCTCAAGAAGAGGGGGAAGAAGAGAATGGACCATGGCCAGTGTAGCCATGTATCCTTGGGAGCTCAACCAGTGTAGCTAAGTCTCCCTGCTGCAAGCTACATAAGATGGAGCATGAGTCTCAAGCTTTGCTAATTTGCACTATATACATACTCCGTTGGGATTATCATTTTCTATCAGACCCACCACTTTTTTGGAGTTATTTTCTTTTTGCATTTTTTTTCAAGTGCATCTATACAACATATTTACAAGGTGCAGCATATATACATAAGGAGTTTTTCCTCTTGAGCCAGTAGACTATCCCTCTTTTGAAGCATTATTGCAACCCACAACTCCTGTCGTTAGACCTCATGGCAATCAGACCAAGTTGAGATGCACTTCCTTCACTAAAAGAAGAAGAGAGGTTCCGCCTAGAAGTACTACCCTAATATGCTACCCCAAGTCAAGGAAGACTGCCTCCTCACCACCTCATCCGTAGAGAGCTCAGTGTAAAGTGCGGGTCCAAGTCAAGCCATTGTCTATATGAGTCATGTGTGTGTTGTTAAGTGCTCTACTTAGGCTCATTGAGATGACATGTGACCATAGCTTAGTGGACTCAAAGAATTAAGTCACCATGGACCTGAAAAGCCTTAACCCTAATTCCTATAAGGTTCCTCTTAGGATTAGGTGGATTAAGATCTTAATCAAGTTCCATTTCCCAATTTAATTCCAGGCTAGTTTAAATGTCAACTATAATCCGGGAAAAACTATACATATATATACAAGGATGCTATTTACACAATATTTACACAAATGCAAAATTTTTGAAAAATGTTTTGAAATCATGGATGTGTGCATGAATGCAAGTTTTGCAAAATATTTACACAAATTTACACAAGGATTTTGCAAACTTTTAATTTTCAAAACATTTTGGAAAAATTTTGTACCATATACATAATTTTGATATGAAAATATTTACACAATCTTACACAAAAAGTTTTTGAAAACATTTTTACAAAAATAATTTTGTACAATAGCTATGTATGTGCAAATAAAAGAATGATTATTTACAGGGAATTTTTTTTAATTTTTATGGATTTTTGGGGTTTTTAGCCATTTTTATTTATTAACACACTCACACAAAGTACGAGTTATGGCTAAAGTATATATGAAATATATACACACCCCCTATACTTTGCTCGAACGATGTCCGCAGAGTCAAGAGCGATAAAGAAGGCATAACTCGTGCTTAGTATAGGGAAGTGAAAAGGAAGGCTATTTACAAAGACGAATGAAAGAACAGAAATCAAGAGAATCTCGGCTTTCCCCCCTATACTTAGGATCAAATAATCCGAAGTATAGCAGGCTATACACGAAGGGAAAACCGAGTGGAGGATGTACAAGGTCTACCCCCCCTATACTTAGGGTAAAATATCCCTAAGTATAGGTAACAAAAACAGGGGTAGCAAGACACAAAAAAATGGACAAGTATATACAAGTTGGAGGGCATCACTCCCCCTATACTTAACGTGAAGAATCCTTAAGTATAGGCAACAACAGAAGTGATGGAACAGAACAGACGAACAACCCGGTGTTTCCACCCCCTATACTTAGGATGAGGTATATCCTAAGTATAACAAAGATAATCCTAAGTGAGACCTGGGGTGAAAACAAGAACGGAAGAAAGAAAGATCAAACTAAGAGGAAACACGTATATACAAAAGTGTACAATGTTGAGGTGCCTCTCAACAAGCGCTAGATTTTACACCCCTAGCTGGGTGCAAAGGCTAGGATAAAGCAATGTCAAGGTTCATGACGGCATCGGTAAGGCGAATGTCGTACTGTCATCGCAGTCTCGGTATGAGAACAGCGATGAACTCAAAAGTGTAAAGAAAGACACCCAGGTATGCAATCAATCAGGTGTCTGCTACCGGCCAAGGATATGGAAGTAAGTGATCGGGATCCGGTAGCACAAAAGAAATCGTCGGCTCTGGATCAGACTGGAGTGAAAGTGTAGAGCCGACAAAGTCAAACGTGGAGAAGGATGGAGCAGTCATGGAATCCTCCACGTCGATCAATGTCTCAAGAAGGTGTGGACAATCAAGATCAGGAGACTCTCTAAGAAGACAGATATCTGATGCATAGAATAGAAACAAATCGGGCAGATCATCGAATATCTCCAGGATAGGCTCATCCTCGCGAGGGTCGTCAAGGTGAGATGACTCAGAATCAGAAGGATCAGAAGACTCAGTTTCGTGCTCCGTCAGATCGGATACACTCTCAGAAGGTGAAACCGAGTATACATCATGTGCGGCATTCTCCCGCAGATAACCCTCGGGGAGAAATGCAAGATCAGAGGTGAAAAGTAGAGGATCAGGATCTAGAAAGGCATCTGCGCTGCTGTGAGGTATCCACTCGGTGCACCAGGCTGCATCATCATCGAAATTGTAGCTCTCGGCAATCTGGAAGCAAGAGAAGGTACTGGTCAACACCGCGGAGGCTGGCAAAGTATCTGCGGTTGATCCTCGCTCTGCGGCAATGCTGGCTGCCAACTGGTCCTCGGCAAGAGTGTCTATCTCGTCAAAGTGGAGGAGAAAATGCTCTAATACGGGACTATCTGTGTCTGGTCTCTCAAAGTGGTGTCCCATATCGAACTGTAGCTGCTGGGCTGAGTCCTGGTAGCTGTCAAACTTCGAGAAGTGTCTCTGCAGAAAAGAGGTTGATCCTCCGGGACTGGAAACTGAAGTGTATGAATCAATGGCTATAGTAGCGGGGGCTCCTCCGGTCCCTAGAGTATCAGAAGATCTGATATCCAAGACTCGTCGACTGGAAACTCTGGGGCTGACTCGAAGTCCAGTTGGAAAACCAACGGGAACTCGAGAAGACTCTGGGTCCGAACCTCTGCTATCACAGTCATCTCCTCTGTACTCTGTGGTGCTGGAGTATCCAAGTCCTCGGTCTGGTTTGTAAAAGCTGGATCCTCATGTAATGCGACACACCGCATTGGTATTGCAACATCCTCATGTGTTGTCCCGACTAGGGCATCTCGTGAAGAAGAACTCTTTGAAAGTAAGCTCGAGATGGTATCCAGTAGGTGAATGTCGGAACTGCAGTGTGAACCGCCACATGTGGTAATCACCAGTTCTATCTGCTCCACGGTCATCCCCCGCATGGAGATCTCTATAAGGTCAGTCAGTGGAAGTCCATGGTCTGGAAATCTCCTCAAGAGGTCAAGAAACCTCGGCCATGCCTCCTGCAATGGTTCTTGGGGGTCAACTGAAAAGTCGGTGATCAAAGACCGCATCAACTCTGCTCTACGCGGGGGAAAGTATCTCTGTAAGAACTCTCGGCGTAGCTCTCCCCATGTATCGAATCTCCTCCCCAATCGTCGGTGCCATCTCATGGCTCTGTCCTGTAATGTGAATGGGAAGGTCCTCAGCATCAACTCCTCTGCAGTGATATATGAATATTTCTATGCTCTGCAAAACTCCTCGAACTCTGACAAGTGCAGATAAGGCTCCTCGTGCGCCTCCCCTGAAAATGTCGGCAGTCTCTGAATGTAATCCAAATCCAAGATGAATGGACCTAGTGTAGAAGCTGACTGAGCTCCCCGTCCTGTCTGCTCCGCCATCAATCTGGGATAGGATCTAGCTGATGATCTCCTATGCTCTCTCTAATCACGAACGGAGTGCACTCTCAACTCAGCAACGACATCGTCCGGGTCTCGCATCTGCTCGATCTGGTATCCGCGGACATCTAGCGCAACATGCCCAGAGTAAAGAAAGGGATGGGAGGGAGGGAGCAGGAGGTTGGTCGGAGATCCGACCTCCCTCGAAGTGGATTGGACTGATGGTCAGATGGTGAAGAAAAAGCCGCAAGAGTCGGCCATGAGTGAGGGGGATCCATCATCCAGGGGTGAAGGAGAAGAATACAAGACTGAAGGGAGGGTGGGTGGGAGACAGATGGATGGGAGAAGAAGATGGGGGGGAGGCAGAAGGGATCTGGAATCACACAAGATGAGAAAGCAAAAACCCCTGATTCACCTACGCACACGAGCTGAAGACCGAAAGGGATCGGTCAATTATCTTGTCAATTTTATTTTAGGTGATCATTCAGTCTTTCAGAGCAATTACGTGAGCTGATAGGAATCCAATATTTCTCAACCGAATGTCCCGTACAGAAAGCCGGTAATCAGTCGAGAAAAATCAGATATGGCTCTAGCCTACGATGCGGGTCACTCTCTCGCTCATCCAAACCAAACAAGGAGGGGGTTGATCTCCCCAAGACAAAATTTTCAATTAGGTGTCTTTTAGGTCAAGTGTGATTAGCAGTCCCGATTTTATTGTTTTTCTTTTTAGGTATTTTTCAAATAAAAATAAACGCCTAACGAATTTTTCGATTCTCCTGGTTTATTTAAGTCCAAAAATCGGGGGGAGAAGTCGAAAAAGCTGATGCGCTAGAAAATCAATGATGCATGCAGAGTAAGAGATGCGTACCTGACTCCAGCAGTCTACATGCAAGAATGATCCACACAGAATTGAAAGACATGAATAAAACTACCTAAATGATGCAGGCGGAAAACCGAGCCCTAAGCAAGCAGTTCTACTCGACAGAACGTCTAGTCGACCAGCAACCTTCAATCCAATAGTCCGGTCTAGGCTCACCCCTCCTCTCGACAAATCGAATTCAGGAGCAGCGCTTGGCAGGGCGGGCTCGCAACGCGTAGGCTTGAAGGTAGTGGATCGGCTATTTTTTAGATTTTTATTCTTGGTCAAATTAATCGATCTATAGGTACAGGCAAAGTTATTAATGTGTGCGGACCCTACTAATTACGTCACAGTCAAGCAAAAATCCTAAGGCTAGGGGCTAAAATCCGCGAGAATCAGAAAGGCAATAAATAAACGGTAAAGAAAATCGTGAAAACCGTGAAAAAGCCGAGGGGTTCCACGAGCACATCGGTGCTCGGTGAAACAGACCCCGAAAGTCTAAGAAGTCCGGCTGAGTGTCCTGTCCCTATATTATTACAATAACAGTTCAAATAGTGATGGAAATAAAATCTAAGCTAATCCTATCTACACTCGTACTCGGCTGCCTCCTCGCGCTCTCCTGCGGCTCCGTGCAGAAGGGAGCCGCCTCCGATTGCCGCGGTTGCATCGGCTTCTCGAAAGTCGCCGCCTCGGTCCTCGAGCCCTCGCAAGAAAGAAACAAAGTGTCAAACCAATTAGAAATAAAGCAAATAAAATAAGTAAAAGGAAAACAGGGTATATATGCAAAAATAGAAATAAAAATAAACAAGCAAAAACAATCAAAAACAAAAATAAAAGAAAAGAAATAAAAATAAAAGAAAATGAAAATAAAAGAAAAACAAAAAGCCGTGAAAAGCCACAGACGACGAAAAATCCGCGGAAAGCCGTGAAAAAGAAAACAAAATAAAATGAAAATGAAAGTGACTACTAAGCCGTGCTCCCCGGCAACGGCGCCATTCTGATGAGCCGCCCGAACGACTAAGGTAAATCAGGTGTCACTAAGGTCGTTGTGACCTCAGTCACTCGGGACTCAGAGCTCAATCAAGAAAAAAGAATCAGACCACCAATCAGAGATAAAAATCGATGAAAATCAAAATAGCGGTCTCGCTATGATATTAACATGGTATAACACCCAGGGTCGAACTCGAGGAGCATGAGATGGCCTTATGGCCTACGAAGTAGTCTAAAAATGAAGAAAATAAGACAAATATATTTTTGGTGTTTTTTTAATATTTTTTAATATTTTTTTTGGATTTTTAATTATGAAGGAAAACAATAAAAGGGTAAAAACAATCACTTTCAACCAAATATTTAAATGCTAAAAAATGGCCCAAAAATTCCAACAAAAATATTTTTAGGTTTTATGGATTTTTTAATGTTTTTAGTGAATTTTTGAGAATTTTATAATTTTTTATAGATTTTTCAAAAAATAAAAGAAGGATGAAATAAAGGAACACTGTCCAGCCAGGTTTCAAAGACCACTTAAAAATATCAAATGGTCTTTTCAAGGTGTGGAGGTATTTTTCTTGAAAATTATAAACAAAAGGAAAAAATAAAAAAAGAGTTTATTAATTTTTGAATTTTCTATGATTTTTTAGAATTTTTATGAGTTTTAAGGGGTTTTCAATTTTTAAGGTTTTTATATATCCAAAAATAGCAAAAAATGGTCAGAAAATCAAACACACAAAAACACACAAAACCTAATTTTTTGTAATTTTTAAAAAGGTTCTAATATTTTTTTACGAATTATTAATCTGAACAGGCAGAAAGATAAGGGTTTTTGAATTTTTAAAAATAATAAAAGGGCTTAAAAATGTACCCAAAAATTGGTGAAAATTTTACACAGTGGCAGGAGCCACGTGTCCAGTTTTCACTCAATTTGGATAAAAAATGATATTTTATTTAAAACAAACAAGAGCCCACAGTGCACAGGGACCTGTTTATAATAAAAATAAAGTTTTGGGGCTGAAAAATAACAAACTCAGAAATCCGAGGGGTCCTCGTGCAATTTCTCCAAGTCCCCACACGCACGGCACGTGGTCTGGGCACAGAGGGACCCAAATGTAATAAAAATAGTTCCAAGGACTTATTAGCAACATGTGCTAAAAGCCAGGGGACTAATTGCAATTTACCCAGAATATTGGCACTTGTAAAATAAAAACATTCACATGGGCATAAGTGCAAATATCAAAAACTATATTTCATTCCATAACCCCTCAAAACTATAGCCCACACATTGCAATTTCACCACATATCACGTGACGAAACACATGTCTCTCATACACAAGGACAAAAATGGAAATAAACTAAATATCCAGGTCCTAAGTGCAATTTAACCAAAATAAAATGAACTCTATAAAATATTTACGGGACTAAATGATAAAGACGAAAAGAGAAAGGGCCTAAGGGTAAATTACCCTTTATTATCCGAGGGCTGAGGGTGCGCCACGTGGTGTATCCAACGGCTGCAGGGCGCTGCTCCTCAACGAAGGACCTCGGCTCTAATCTGACGGCAGAGGATCAGCCACGTATGCTATCTGACGGTAGAGGATCGAGGGCTGACCCTTCACTGGATGGAGGGCGGAGAAGCGGCCACGTGTCGATCGAACGGTGGCTGAGAAGGGCCTCTTCTTCGCCTAGATCGAGCGGTCCGGATGCAATCTGGCGCGTAGGGGCTGAACGGACGGCTCTGGAGGGTCCTCCAAGAATAGGTGGCCGGCGAACTTCGCCGGCCCTATACTTGCGCTGGATGCCTCCTCCGCTGCTGCTAAGGTGTGGAATGGATCCGCCTTGACGCTCTGCAACTGACGAGCTCCTAGGATGACGCCGGGAAGCTCCGAGGAGCTCCGGCGACGAAGGCGGAGTTGGGGCTCCTGTGCCTGAGCGTGAAGACCCCCAGATGGGTCTCTTCGGACCTGAAAAGCAGCACAACAAGCTCCTGGGTTGAGGGCAAAATGCCTCAACCTGATTAGGGGTGGTGTGGTGGTCGGATGAGGCGAGATGGTCGATCTCCGGCGAAGCATCGGCGGTGAAGATCGAAGTCCCTGCTCCGGGGCGAGTCAGGAGGTGTGAGTGGGTGAAGAAGGTGGAAAGGGGTATGGTGAATGTGGTGGGCAGTCGGGATGGCAGATGGACGGTCGGAGGTGGCTGGCGACGGCGGCGGAGCTACAAGAACAGTAAACTAAAAACTAAAATCTACGCTAACCTACAATCTATCAGAGCTACCTGGCGGATGGATTCGACTAGGATGGAGCTGCTGGAGCTCCGGGGGTTATGGCCTCAAGGGGTCGTCGAGTCCCGAGGCTTAGCGCGCTCGCGGCGGCGCACGACGGTGAAAACGCTGGATCAAAGGCTTCCCAACTGCCCGAGCCTCAATGCTACTCTCTCTCGCTCCGCTGTCACTCAGGCGAGGTGGAGGAGGTCACTAGCGTCGAGGGGGAGGGCCAAAGATAGAGTGAATCGTGTGGCGGAGCTAGAGCTTTATATGGCTAGGGGTCCGGCTAGATGGGAGTCGGGCACGCACGTCGATGCACGGACCCCTCAAACCTACCTCGGGCGTGGATCTCGGATCTACAAGGAAGTATAATGACTCGGGGTTTAAGGGTTTGAAAATCAGATCAAGCAAGGAAAATGTGGAGAAATCGGGTCGGAGTACAGGATTCGCGGGCTGGTGGTCCAAGGGGGGGAGTTGACCGGGGGTCAACATCCCCCGTGGACCAATCAGAGCGCGCCACTTATTAATTATTTGTAAATTAAATAATAAATAGTAAATGGCCGAATTTAAAAAAAGTTAAAACATGAAAAATGTTTCTTTATTTTAGAACTATTTTTTAGTGATTTTTATTTATTTTCTTGAAATAAAAATTAGGTATTTACAAGATAGTATTATTATATATAGGTATATACAATTTACATTTTTAATTTTTGATTTTTAATTAATTATTTATTTTATTCCAATTTTATATTTTATTTATTTATAGAATAAAATTTGGAATAATTTGGTATTTTTATTTTATTTTTATTAATTATTTACAAGGGCTAAATAATTAATTTTATTTATATACATATATGGTATATGTATAAGGTTGGGTTTGGTTTTTATTTTTATTTCTTTTTATTTTATTTTTATTTTTATGATTTTAATTTTTTTATTTACATTATGTAATATGGAATATGTGCAATTTTTATGGGATTTTTTTTATTTATTTATAGAGATAAATAAATATATAAGTGATTTTATGTACATGGTGAATATAAAAGGGTGAAGGGATTTTTAATTTCTTTTTTATTTTCTCATTTTTGTTTTAATTTTATATTTACAAATATATACATATAAATACAAACCTATTTTTATTTTTAATAAGAGGAAAATATTTTTATTTATTTATAGGTCTATGTACACATATGAGCTTCCTTATCTCTCTCTACTTGGATTTTTATGCGGTCAGGCTCATGCTGAGCCCTCCCTTGAGATTAGGTCGCTCAATATTTATTCTAAATATCTCCCTCTTTTTCTTTTATTTCTTTATTCTTTTATTTATGCACAAAAACATGTTAATTATTCATAATTACACAATGCATGCTATTTGATAATTATTACTATTTAAAAGAATATACATGTGTTTTGCATGGGTTTTGTAGCTAAAATAAAAGAATAAAGAGTGATGAATGGGTATTCATCAAGGACCTTTGAGGATTCTTGCTTGATGTGTGGAAGTCATCTTCTCGGTGCGTCCATGGTCTCCTGTTGATGCCTTCACATATCATGATCTCGATGTACAACTTATCTAATATGTGTAAATTGAAACATCTTGATGGTCATGTGAACAAATGTTAGAAAATTAGCCAGGAATATTAATTTCGTTGCAAATTGCCATGCTCATCACTTGATTCAACGAGCTACGTACAATCTGAAGAACAATAATGTTATTTCCCAAATGTGTATCATCTCCGGGCGGTGGCGTATCAGACGCTATACTTCATCTCCCTCCAAGTGATCTCGGACCTCTAGGGAAGGATTAGATCCTCATTTGAATGATGATCGTAAGAGCATTGGATCATAACAAATAAATACGTTACTTTTGTGGACTGTATTATCTCTACATTAAGAATTCCGAAAGATTCAAAATTAAACTTGAATGATTGTTACGATGAATAAGTTAATTAGTTAAATACCTATTTAAAAACTAGGCAGATTCCAGGGTCTAAAGAGAACTTTGTTTTTTTATTTTCTAAGAAAGGATTGTGGTTACATTTTACACAAAGAAGTATAATTTTACAAGTAATATTTTGATTATGGATACGACCGTCAAGATATTAGATTCTAAAAGTCAAAATTTATCAAAAGTCACATGCAAAAATAAAGGACAATAAATATAAAAAACTTTCATTTTAATAAATATATATTATTTTCAAATAATAACTGAAAATTACCGAAATTCGGATGATAACGGTTATCACTTAAGCTTGAACGGGGTCAGGCTGCTGGAGTCGAGACACCGAATATCAAAATTTTCGGCAATGACGTCAGGGATTGTGATGGTTGTAAGAATTGCGTCTTGCGTGTGCGATACTGGCAGTGGCAATACATGGAGTTTCAATAGTATTGGCTACCACCAATTGAATGTTGCAAGATAGGATTCCGGTTATTATATTCAAGATTTTAGTAATTGTTGAAGAAGAAAGATGGAGTATGTGGTTCCGTTTTTTAGAAAGACATGTTGTTTGGTGGTTATTTATGGTACAAATGTTGTAGTATATATAGAGAAGAGACATTGAGATGAGTGCAATTGTATAAAACCTTGAAGATGACATAAAAGTTGTCAATTAATTGCTAAAAAATAGGAATGTCGGTTAGGATAATAGGAAATTGGGAAATAAAAAAAGGATTGATTTGAGTTATATCTACTACGCATCCACACTGCTTTTGGGTTTCACTTCTCTCACCTCCAAAATTTCTCTAATTTTCAGGGATGTTGATTGCTATTATGGGAAAATCAAACTACTCACCTAGAATTGACTAGAGGACGTTTCCTGTGTTTGGAGGACTGTGATCATCTATGTTGTAGCCTCTACGTATCAACAAGGGTCGCAAAAGTGTGGCATGTTGCATAATATCCTGCAGACGATGGTGATCTCGTGCCTTCTTCTTCGATCTCCTACTCGCTCGCTTCGCTCGACGGGGGAATAAGAGGCGCTTTGTCATTGCTCCTAATTTGCACTTCAAATCGGAAGCTCGAATGTGGAAGCCTAGGAAATGACAGATGGGTCTTTAACGGGAGAGTCCTAGGGTTTTTGTATGTTGGGGTCGGACTTTATAGAAGAAGACAATGAGAGAAGGAGGTGGTCCTTGCAAGTTCATTAGGACATCGGTCCTAAAAACAGATCATTGTTGGAACGTCAGAGAAAGAAGGAAAAAGGAAGAAGAAACGAGGAGGAAGAAGAAGAGGGCAGAGAAGAAGGTCATGTTGACCATGGTCAACAGACCTAGGTGCCTAATTAAATCATGCGATGTAGTGGTAAAAGTGCAAGGGCATTACAAGATAAAACTAGTTGACCTATATACCAACACTTTATAAATCAATTTATATACAGTAAATGAACTTAAATTTAAAATAATTAGAATAAAAATGTATATAAGTAAATAGATATTTTTATGAACTTTTAAATTTTTTATGTAATATTATTTTATAGGTAAATAAAATAAAGACATTAATTTATAGGTATAATTTATATTTAAATCTTATACAAGTTTTTAATTAATAATTTCACACATAACCTAATATTTTTATATTTTATTAATTTAACTTTTAATTAAAACATTTTAAAAATATTTGAATTTTATTTTTAGAAATATTATTTACATGTTTTAATAAATAAGAATGTGTACAATAAAGTCAAATATACCCATTATAAAGATATTTATTTCTTTACATTATTTTAATGGAATTTATTTTATTTTATGGACACAATATTATATAAATATGATATTTATACAATACAAAACACAAAATAAATAATAAGGAATATAAATAGAAATTTAAAATCCATTTATAATAGTACACCTTCAAAATTAAATTTTTGTATATTAACTTTGTTTTCAGTGAAATCACTTTTATTTGATAGATAATTTATTAAATTAGAGTTATGATGAATTTACAAAAATTAAAGAAGTTTTATATACAAATAGTAGTTGTACAACATGCACCGAAAGTCGAAACTCTCACCTTTAACCCCAAAGTTTTTATAGTATTTTTATCAATAACATTTAGGGATCAATGGGGCTACCCCCGCCCCATTTTCCGGCATTTATTTTCAAAAAAAGCGATACATTTTCATGATTATATCCTTCTAATGTGTCATTCAAATTCTGTCAAAAATAGAGACTCCTATGCCCTTCATCTAGAACAAGTCGATTACAACAATTCTAAGACTATTAAAATTACATTTTCTAGATGGAAGGCATCGTAGACTTTGTTTCTGATGAAATTGAATGAACCATTAGAGGGATACAATGATGAAAATACATGGCTTTATTTTTGAAAAAAATAAAAAAAATGGTTAAAAATGAGGTGGGGGCAACACTATTTTTTCCTAATATTTATTATAAATTGAAATTTAAATGTTAGTTTGGTCAATACAATGTTTTATATAAATAGTTATGATCCATGGAAGTTAAGCTTTACATCTGTTTACTAGTTGGTTTTCTCCATTGATTTTAACCTGGTTATTTTTACAGGGTTTTCATAAATAGTTGTTATTATTACATTAATTTTAATATGTGCACACATGATACAAATAAATTGATGAAGTTTGTATTATATAAAGAGCCATCAATTTTAAGTAGACAATTAGTTCTTTTTTGTAGTTTTTTTATTGTTTACCCCTCTCTGTCTATTATTAGTCGACTAAGTTAGCATTAACCTAGTTTCTACGTTCTAAGAATGTATGCATATACATATTTACAACTTTATCTTCTCCTTTATTTTTCTCTCTTTATTGTTTTTGTGGTATTTTTGAATATCAATTTCATTGATTTATTTATGAAGTATGTATTTACAAGAGTTTGATATTAGCCAATACTTACATGTATTTGATAAGGATTTTAGCATAAAATGCAAGAATGGGGTCGATGAATTTTATATTCATTAAGAAAAAACCTACAACGAGGGGCCCTCACATTATAGAGAGTACTTTACAAGAGGTTGGTACAAAAATTGAGTGCATGTCTTGATGAGTTGGCCACAACATTGAGGTTGATAGATAAGGAGCGGATGGTCTCGCAACTCTTTACTCACAAACTAAGGAATAACGATTTAATGATTTTTGATATACTTTGTTAGTTATTCTTTTATAGAGATTAGTGAGACTGGTATTTTTTTACTTGCTCTCTATTGTAGTTTTGATAACGAGGTCAATATAATTCTATAGTGGACTATGACAAAGTAGTAATATGTATATTTCTTTTGGTTGAAAGCCTCACAATTTAGGTCAACCTCAAACATAGAGGAAGAGTACGTTTTCATGTTCCTACATGATGAAGTGTTTGCTAGACTACTTGAAACATAAAGAAAGAAGAAGAATGAAGTACTTATATCTTGAAAGCACAAAGATGATGAAGGAAACTGTAGAGAAGTGCATCTCTCCATGAAAGCAAGGACACTAGTACACATTAATCAAGCCAAATCAAAATACACAAGCTAAAGAAAGGTTCAAATATTTTACTTTCTTACTTGGAATAATGTGCAAATAACGACTCAAAGTTAAAACACTCTTAAACCACTTATGAGATCAACTTAAGTCACTTAGTTAAATAATCAAATTTTCAATTGAGATGAATTCCTCTCAAGTCAATAACATCTTCATAAAGTCAACTACTTTCAAATCTAAATCCTAATTTTCTATTTTTTATTTGAGCAACATACTTTCTCAAAAACAATCCAATCAATTAATCTTGACCATCAATTAATTACTTCCAGTCAAATATGTAACTGAAATTAGTTTCTTGACCTTGTCAACTACTTTTTAAAAAATATAGTTCTAATAGCTGTGAATTTTATTTCTTAGTCGGTGTATCCTAGAGTCAATAAAAAAATATGTTATAGAAACTAATTTAAATGTTCATATTTTATTTTACAAACTAATTTCTAACCATTTGACTAATCATATTGCTCAGTCGACTAATCAATATCTTAATGAAATTAAAATATTTCTAATTACTAAATACTTTAGTCAAATAATGTTAAAGCTGGTTGTCAAATTTACAATAAATGGATTGACTTTATTTTGAGCCTTCTAATTTTTATTCAATTTTGATATTTCTTTTCAATTAGTTCAAGATTCATAACAGATTTATATTAACCAATGTTAATGGCTACTTGATGAATATCTGATTCATCACTTCATTATCTGAAAATCGAACTCTGTTCCCAAGTAATTAAGTACATTTATGCATTAGTAGTGCATTATTACAATTCATGTATACGTAAATAAGATGCATATTTTATAATTCATACTTGCTTAATAAGCAATGAAATACACTCGTATATTCTCACCTTTATATTCGCTTAATTTCGTCTATTTTTAATTAATTTACACTAACACCAATTCAATAAAATCAACTCCATTGTGTAAATATCAATAACTTTAACAAAGAAAAAAACCAAAGAAACGACTACTTGTAAATATGTCAAATAAAACCAAACCCTAGTTTGAGATCAAAAAGTCGCAAAGTCAAATATCTCTCACAAACAGTCTCATATGAACATGTACTCACTTTTGAATTAATGTACATTCAATTATCTACTAATCATGACTAAATTCAAAAGAATCGGAGTTCATATGTGAAACTTAGATTATGAGACCTCATTGTATATTGTAATTATTCACTAACTTTAACATATCATTTTATATACATAATTAACTCTTTTCTATTTATTTTTCTTTTATTTTCTTTGATTTATGTTTTTATAAAATGTTTAAAAATCCAATTTCAAAACAAGCTAAAAATCAATGAAAATACTACATTTTGAGTATGTATATGATAACTGTTATAACCTAAAAACTAATTCAAGCAAACAATTTTTATATTTTTTTAACCTAGCATTGATTGTAGGGTCGAGCTTAAGGTGGTAAATTTTCAATACGGGTTGATTAATAGAATTATTAAATGATTAGGGCTTTCTTTGTGCTTTTTGTATTTTTGTAGGGATTTTGTGTATTTTTAGTTGATTTTGAAGTGTATTCTTAATTTTATGTTCCCCTATGTATACCTATGTGATATGGTATACAATAATAATGGTTTATATTTTTATGTGGTTTATATTATTAATGTTTTAAATTTTGATTTTTAATTTTATTTTGTTTTATATACGTTTTTAATAATAACTAATGAATTCCATTTTGAAAGTATGAATATAACATAAATTTAATCCTTTTGGAAATTTTAAATATGTATAAAAAACCCAAAGCTTTATGTATCATGTAACTTTTAATGTTTTGTAGTGATTTTTGGAGTATTTATAAATTTTTTATTAATTTTATTTAATGGAAAATAGTATATTTATACCAGACTGTATAGTTTTTAAGATTTTATTATAGTAAATTATAAGTAAAGGTTTATTTTATTTTTATTTATAGAATATTATAATACAAAATTTTACGATTTTATACGATGATACACATATATATATATATATATATGATTTTTAGTATTTTATGATATAATGGCAAATATTATGTATTTTATTAGATTTTCGGATATGTTTAGTCTGCAATAATATCTATATTATGTATCTTTGTCATTTTTATAATATATTTGATTTTAAATGATTTTTGAAGAAAAAAATTGTTTTAAGGTTGTTTTCTATTATTAAAAATAGGAATGTTAATTTTTTTAAGACTACAATTACACGAGATAGAGTATACTTGTTGCAGAAATAATAATATTTAGTCTAAAAAACAACAACATATAATCATTTCTAAAAAGTTAAAGATTGTGCTTCCAAGAAAATTTCAATCTCTCGTAATCTTTATGCTTATTTACACTGCATATTAGTAGACCCCATTACATCGCTCCCTTCAAATAACCCATAAAGCTGATATATGCTTTGATTTGACATGCCTATATCGGTGTGAATGTTGTTTTCCACTGTCATTTGGAAAACAAATGTAGTATGAGTTGTAAGGCGAATATAAGTCCAATAGTGAGATAACTTCCTCAATGAATGGGCAATCGAAAAAGGGTGGTTAACTGACTCATAATCATTCCCACATAAAAACATATATATTTGTCAAGTGTATTCTTACTTTCCCTAGTTGACCGTAAGTAGTGTGTTTGTTGTATTTTTATAGTCAAAGGAAATGCAAGACTATCGGATGAAAGAATTTCCATTAAAAATTCATATGAAATGAAGACACTCGCCCCCCCTCATTGGTGAAAAAATGGTCGTTCAAGGAGAAAACTTGATTTCCATATATCATACGGGGAAGATCACCTTATCTAACCACTCATCCAGAATCTCCTTCGAGATCCTTTCTAACTAAGATGAAGAGTAGTTACTTATTGGGTTAGTGAATCATCTGCTCTCCGACAAAGTGCTTTCAACCAATTGTTTTTAACTGAACTAAGGGACCTATTATGCAAATTAGTTATTCTTCATTTCAGATTAGGGAGTGATATTTGCAATAACAATTATTGCATAATGGCTCACCGTGGGCTCGCATGTCCAACAATCTCCCACTTTCCCAAAGAGCTATTAATGGGCTAATCTTTAAACCCGCATTCATGTGACAATCATATGCTATTTAGAAAATAGCTAGATAAGTTGATCAGTCACTTTGTTCCCAAGAGACTATGCCAAGTCCTTTTACGGCACTTGCATCTCCTCGGCAACAGTGCTCGCATCCAATGTGAATGTTGCATCTTCTGCAACCGATACTCAATTTTGTTAAAGCACTTATAGTGTCCTTGACACTACCGCTCAATAATTATTATAACTAGTATGCAATTTCCATTGTCTTGATCAGAATACCCTTATTCCTTGAGATTTCTATCTCCTAAGTTATCTATAATTAAGACCTTTCAGATCACTATCTATAAAGTCTTAAGTTCTTGAAGATAAGACTTTGAGATCACTATCTCTAAGTCTTGCCATCTTTGAGGATATTGTTATTACTGCAATAAAGTGTTGTATTTCCATAGTAGGATTAATATCATCTTACTACTCCCACTGCATGGCAGACATCTGGCTTTTGACATAAATATAGCATACACTCGACTTCTCGTAACTGATGCACAAGGGCAAGCGGCTTTAGCATTCACCTCCTCAACTCCTTGAGATGCTATCCCCTTATAAAGGTCAGTACCATATCTTGAGGGTAAGAAACCTTTCTTGGAATTTTCCAGAAAATAGAAATGTCCAAGGTGTAATACTAATGCGATGGTCCCAATGCCCTCTTTTTTTGCTTCTGAACAACTTCAGAACTAAGATCTTAAGAGGCTTCCTTGAGATCATATCTCAAGGTATGGAATAGCCAGTCTATAAACACTTATTATTATCCTTATATCATTCCAAATGATTAGGATATCATCTACATTTAGCATGATGAACACAATGACACCCCCTCTATGCTTCACATGGCTCATCAAGATTATATCTGAAATCATAGCATTTATAATTTCATCAAATATGACGTTCTAACTACAAGAAGCTTATTTGAGTCCATAGATGGAGTTTCTTAAGCTTGCTCACCTTGCTTTCCTCAAGCATGAAGCCCTAGGGTTACTTCATATGAATATCCTCAGAGAAGTAATCATAGAAGAATACAATCTTGATTCATATCATGAAGATGTCAAAGTCAAGTTGTGCAGCTATAGTTAACAATATTTCGATGGATTTAAGCAAGGTCACTGGAGAGCAAATCTCATCGCAAGCGATGTCTTTTCTTCGGTGTGTAGCTCATGGCTACGAGCCATGCTTTGAAAGTCTCTAACTTCTCATTAGGTTCCCTCTTTCTCTTGAAGATCCATTTATATCTTAACAGGTCTTACTCATATAGGTGGATCCTCGAGGGTCCATATACAACACTTGTATATGAAGTCTACTTTAGACTTTTATTGCTAGCATCCATCTTTCCATGTCATTATCTTCAGAAGCTTCATCACATGAAGTAAGATCATTGTTAGATTTCTCTGACACATGGAATCCATCCTCAAACTCATTTGAAGAGGTATTAGTATTTCATCTTTAATTGTCCTTTTAGTTTCCAATTTCAGGAGCCTCATCATCTTCTCAAGATTAAATGAGTCCCTTCACTTCATGTTCATCTTCATTCTCAAGAGAGTCATCATCTAAGAATCATATCCTTAGAGATGAAATCCTTTAAGAATCTAAAGGTCATAAAGTAGATATCCAATACCTTCTTTTATTTTCCTAATGAAGTAGCACTCTCTGGTGCTAGATTCCATCTAGTTTGCATGAAACCTTATTAAGGATATACATTGTAGTCTTTAATACATATATACCTTGGAAACTAAGAGGTAATGATGCTAATATTCATCATTGATCAAATCATGTCACACATGGTACAATTGTACCTCCCTACAACTCTATTGAGTTTAGGTGTATTAGGAGGAGTGAGATAGGAATGATATTCATATCTCCATAAAGTATTCCTTTAATTCATCTAACAAGTATATACTACCTAGGTTAGATCAAATTCATTTTATCTTCCTTCAAACTTTGGTTCTAAACCAAAATTGTGAAATCTTTGAACATTTCAAAGCTTGCTAAGGTGAAGGAAAGAAATCTCATATCACAAATAATCATCAATAGATATCACACATCCATAATGTTTATAATGATATGGATGTACACATATATCAATATGTATGAGATATTGAATACCTTGGCATCTTACACCATTCCTAGAGAAGAGTGCATTGGACATTTTTACTTTGAATAAAATATTCAGAAGCATGTAAGATTTGAAATTTCAGACATTCTAAAGTTTCATTTCTTACTATTCTATTGATCTCATCAATAGACAAATGTCCAAGGCTTGATGCCAGATCATTGTCAAATGATCTTCACCCTCCTTTTGATCTTTTAAGGTTCAATTTCAGTATTAGAAATGTTAATGAACCATTCATTAATTTTCTAATTTAATAGAGTCCATCAGATGTTAGATTACTATCTGAAATAATTTCTTCATAACCCTTTATGATAGTTATATTCCAGAATTCATGTTTATTCCTAACATTTAGAAATAAACAATGAGCGTATTCTAATTATCTAGGTCATAGTGACATTCTCTAAGACTAAGGGCTCTCAAACTGAAAATATGAAGTCTATCTATCCAATAGAGATCGTTGCAAAAATTACATCAATATCCATGTGGATAACTTTTAAACCTTAAGATCAATTTTTTTAATCTTCTAAAACATATGCAACCAATTACAAGTGTTAGTAGAAGAATGAAATATAATAATTAGACTTTGATCTTATCAAATAAGAAAGTCAATTTCAGTAATTAAATGTAGATGTAGATTATTCCGATGCACTATCTGAGTCCTTCTCTAAGGATCCTAGATAGACTAGATAGTCACACTATCAATATATCGGCTTAATGTAGTATTTGGTATTTATCCAACTCTTTGGATGTCATATGGAAGTCACAGAAGTATAGTCAACTCTTTGACTTTCGTTATTACTTGGGTTCGACCCAGCTTCCACTGTGCTCCTTTCATCTATAAACAATCATTGCTTAAGACAAAGGATCTCTTATGTTGAAATCAAAAGATTTCAATATAAGAGTATTTCAATATTTATACATGCTTCATTCAATTCATACAATATGAATTTTATGAAGCTTCATGAATGACTGAAGTATAGACAGTAGAATGATCACACTCATCGTATCTACATCCATCTAAACTCTAAGGACTTAGGTTCAGGTAGGTACTCAAACATTTTGAATACATCATCTCTTAACGAGCCACCATTCTGCATGATGTAGTGAACCATGTCAATCATGATTAAATGTTGAGACCATATATATATGCCAGAAACATCTTCTTAGATTTTATAAGGATTGTTTGACAATTACGATCATCATCGATATGTCACTTCCATAGTACATTCGATGAGAGATCAAGACTATAGAGACATAAAAACCTAGGGTTGTAGACCTATTATCTATATAATTGTCATTCCTCATTATTATGAGGAAACTTGCACATTGCAACCACATATAATATGTGTCCAACTGCAAGTACAATGTCTTGATCATGGATCCAATCCATGATATTTTACTGGTTATTGAGTATAGTATTGAGTGGGTTTAATGAAGGATTATCTGAAATAAGAAAATTTGTATAAATAAATATAAATATATATTTTACTTTGATTTAGGAATTTTATATCAAAGTTGTCTTGCCTTGTCAACATTGAAAGTTCATTCCCTTTATCAATTTCAATGTAAGAGATATACTTACCATTATATCTCAAGCAAGATCTGGGATCTCCTTTCTTATCTTTATCACATCCCAATAATATGAGAAACTGTAATTCAAATAAAAAGAAGCGGGAACACATTCTGCCTTGCAAGTCCAGCTTGCATTTCCCAATTCGGTATTTAATACCCAGGCCCACCACTCCTAAGGTGATGTTGACCCGTCATTAGTTGAACCAACCGTCAACAGGAATACAACTCGCTATGCGCAATCCAATATCGCCTCAATAATATGAGAATCTGATATTGGGGTCACTACGCATACGTCCTTACTCTTTCGAGAAGCAAAGAGCCTGATCCAAATGGCTTGTATGCAGGAGCTGTCACTTCGGACAGGCGTCTCCGACATACAATCTCTGGCGACGGAACCCTTTGCCTTGACTGGAGACCATGGATGTCACTTATGTAATCCTCCATATCATGTCCAAATTCTAATTAATCATTATGAATCATATTCATTAAGATTAATTCTTCCAAGGGAAAATAACTCTATTCATAATAGAGTGTTTTAATTTTAATTGGATTCCAATTAATCTAATCATGTTAAATTAATGACGAATTATTATCCAACAGTCATTCTTTATTGTTACTTGAATTATGGTATTTTCTCAAATACATATTATTTCAAATTTTTATAGTTAGAAATACATCATGATTTCTCAAGCATTATACCAACCCTACCTGTTGTCATGGCAAGTACCGACAGGAGTGGGACAGACTGCACACGGTGCAACCTGCTACCCCAACGCTGTCCGACTAGACACCATATCCGCCTCGGGAAAGGATAATGCAAAATAAATCACTTTGTACTTGAGATGATCATCGGTTTTTCAACCGACATTATACCATATAATATTCAAAATATTTTTGATTAACATTATAAGGAGATTTGCTAAATAAATCCCCAATCCTATCAAGCAACTTTGTTTGTTGGAAAGTAGATTGAGTAACCAATTGTGATCTAGATCATATCTAATCAATTATTGGTTAAGGTAGTGCCATTTAAGGAAATAATCATCATCAAATATTTCACAAATATTTATCCAAAAATATTCCAGGAAATTAAACCATTTAACTTCACTAAGATTAAATGACAATCACAAGATTCTTGATTAGGGAAGTAATTTCCAGCAGTGATCTTCACTTACTAAAATTAGCATATCTCAATCAATTTAAATCCAAATCATGCAAAATAAATTTTCAAAGTTTTGGTAATTTGATTTACAACAGAACCAAAGTAAGTTTCACGCATTTTAGCGTTCTTGGTAATTTGATTTACAATAGAACCAAAGTAAGTTTCACGCATTTTTAGGTGTTTCAAAACAGTAATTAACTCCTTAATTACGTCAAGATTCACAATCTCCGAAACAACGGATACCTGTTCACTAAAATGATCATAACTTGAGCAATTAGATTCCAAATCACGCAAACTCAAATCTTACAGTTTCCTTATTTTATGGGGAACAAAATACATATGATAATTTCATATTTAAAGAATTTAAATAGAGCCGAAAATATACACTAAACAGAGATGCGAAAATGAAATGCGGTAAAACTTTCGCAAATCCTAACGAACCCAAATCTTCCTAGGTTTATGGATCGTATTCAAAACCTCTAACCTAAGTCTCTGATACCACTTGAAGGATATGGTAAGATCCTTAAGCATATCACGAAAGCGTGAGGATCACATCATATACGATCGGGAGCGACTAGTTGAACTAGTCGCTCGAGGCAGCGCAAAACCACATCATCCAAGAACATTTTTCAGATCATTTTATCTAAACCACAAACAAGTATTAGGGTTACCTCTTGAAGCGTGGTTGTGATCGAGTCTCTAAATGAAGAGACCTCCTATATCAAGTCCGATCCGACGGAGGAGACGCTTGCGAGCGCGTTGATGAAACACGTGCTCCTCGCAATCCATGTTGATGATCCAAGCAGAAAATCTCCAGATATTGACACACGAGATCTGACGTCTTCTTCACGAGTGAGGTGCACTGGAGAAGACGGAGATCCACGAGCAAATGAACCGACAACATAACGATGGTGCTGCGACGATGGAGACTATCTCTAGGGCATCCATGTTGGACGACCACATATGAGAGAGGGGGGTGTAGAGAATGAGAGAGAGATAGAGAGAAGTTGTTGTTAACAACTTGTGTGTTGTAACCAAGAAGAGCAAGGGGTGCCTTTCCTTTTATAATATTTTGAGATCCATAGATCTCAATCCATGGACAATACAAATCCAATGGCTCCCATTGATTTGTGCTTCTTTTATTGGCTATGATTTTTTTTGTAAATTTACAACAATAATTAATTTGATTAGTTAAATATATATTGAATAAATTATCAACATATAAATTAATTAAATCAAATCAACATAGGAGAATTAGGAAGGAGGCATGCCTCCCTTTCATTTAAGGGGGGCAGCACCCCTTGAATTCCAAATCAAGGTGGTCGTCCATCCTCCTTAAAAGGAAGTAGGCACTGCTCTTCCTTTTCCATGAGATCTCTTATCCCATGAAAATCTCCATAATATACATCAACTATTGTTGTAAATTTATTCACATAAATAATTCACAATTATTCTGTGAACATTGCAATCATGCCATTGAAAACTTGTGAATCACATTCACAACCCAAAATAAAATGTAAATTATATTTTCAATTCATTGTCCAATGTGAATCTAATTCACATCAACATTTAATAAACAAATGTAAATTACAAATAGCTCTATCTTATTTATTATAAATCACATTTATAATTTATAGGAATAATTAGGATAGTGCTATCCACATTATTCATATCCATGATAATTAAATCACATTTAGTCTTCTTGGATCTCTATTCTCATGTACCCAAATAATATGAATCACATCCACATTATTTACATCTTTGATAATCAAATCACGATTAATTATCTAAGATAACTCTCTTCATAATATGAATCAAATTCATATTATTCATTATAATTAAATCGCATTTAATTATCCATTTTGTCAATGCTCGGATACATATATAAACAATGGAATCATCCATGAACTCATTCAAGGATAATGCGCTTTCTTCGCGGATACTTGGAGATAAGGATAGGGCGATTGTATTGTTCCATCTATAGTGACTTGGATATTGAGATCACATCTCAAATCCAGATCTTGCGGACCTCCCATAGATGTTTGATCAAATCAAGACCGTAAATCCAATCTTCTCATTGCATCTGAATCACATTCAGATCACTATCCAACACTTGGAAAAATATTAGATCACTTCTCTACTGAGAGGAGTCACTAAAATCAAGACCCATTTCATCACTCCCTAGGAATGGAAGCGTCATGGTTATACAATCGTTTATGATCACATCGCCTTCATGTATTTCTAATACCTATACATCCTGCATACTGGAAGACCTAGAATAAACATGAAGTATAAGATCAAATTTACACTGTCTACTTCAGAGTTTTATCATCAAGTTTCTCATTCGATCATTGGGAGTCGGTATCGATCATATGCTTTCCAAAAAGCATATATCATACCCATGTGTTGATCATATACTTTTCCAAAAGCATATATCAAACCTACAAATTCAGTCATGCTTCCAAAGCGAGACGACCGTGCATGGAATTTGATCTTCCTAATATCTCATGAGTGGGATCATGTCTTCCGATTCAGTAACTGAACATGTATGATCCCTTTGAGAGATCGTATTACTCATATGCCCTTGCATACACACCAGCGCGCTGGTGTATAGACCTTGATTAGGTCATCAACCTATTGGTCCGCCAAATGTACATACTCAGACATATAGTAATACATCTGCCTCCAGTCAGAGGATGCATGCCTATATCGTGACAGCATACGACATAGGACTTTAGTTATCTCGATCTCGTTAAGCCAACTCTTTGACCTAACTAATCCGACACCTTCAAACGTTATTCATATGCAGAGGACCTGTATCAAGAGGTCGGTCAGATATCGGCCTTTAGAGAAAGGATTGCCATCTCCTTCTCAGGCTAGAGATCCTCTCTTAATAATCATTTGATGGTACTTGATGAGTCCTCAATCTAACTATTTAGATATTCATCTAAGCACCAGCCTTTATGATTCAATATTTGAATCAACAATTGTATGACATTAAGATGAAAATGGTACATAAAACTAATTGTACTAAGGGACCTATTATGCAAATTATTTATTCTTCATTTCAGATCAGGGAATGATATTTGAAATAATAATTATTGCATAATGGCTCGCTGTGGGCTCGCATGTCCAACACACATTCCCTTTACCAGAGTGGTAGAAGATGGTACAATCATAGTCCTTTAGCAGCTCCATCCATTGCCTTTGCCTCATGTTTAGCTCCTTCTGATCAAAAATGTATTTAAGGCTTTTGTGATCATTGAAAATATCAAATGTCACCTCATACAAATAGTGATGCCATCTCTTTAGTGCAAAGACCATGGTCGCCAACTCCAAGTCATGAGTGGGGTACATGCGTTCATGGTTCTTTAGCTGTCGTGACGTATATGCCACAACATGTCCTCGCTGCATCAGCACACCACCCAACTCTTCCTTGGAAGCATCGATGTAAACTGTGAAGTCCAAGGTACCGGAAGGAAGGGTAAGTATGGGTGCGGAAGTCAACCGCTCCTTGAGCATACATAAGCTCAACTCACATTTATCACTCCAAGCAAATGGCAAGTCCTTCTGTGTCAGCCGGCTAAGGGGTAGGGCCAACTAGGAGAACCCTCTAACAAATCTCCCTGTAGTACCTGGCAAGGCCAAAAAAACTGCGGATCCCTGTAACTATCTTGGACTGCTCCCAAGACAATACGTCCTCTATCTTGGCGGGATCAACTGACACCCCCGACCCTGAAACCATGTGGCCTAGAAATGCCATCTCAGAAAGCCCAGAACTCGCACTTGTTGTACTTGGCATACAACTGGTGCTCTCGAAGTGTTCGAGCACGGTGCGAAGATGGGACTCATGCTCGTATTCATCATGGGAGTAGACTAGAACATCATCAATTAATATGGTCACGAACCTGTCCAAATGCAGACAGAAGGACTAGGTTCATCAAATCCATGAACATGGAAGGTGCATTTCTGAGTCCAAAAGGCATCACCAAGAACTCATAGTGGTCATATCTAGTGCAGAATGCAGACTTCATCATGTCAGCCTCTTTGATCCTCAACTAGAGATATCCTGATCGTAGGTCAATCTTAGAGAACATTGCTGCTCCTTGTAACTGATCAAAGAGATAATCAATCCATGGGAGTGGCTAACGATTCTTAACTGTTCTCTTATTCAATTGCCTATAGTCTATGCGTAGCCTCAAGGATCCATCCTTCTTTTTCACCAAAAGGACTGATGCTCCCATGGTGATGTACTGGGGTGGATGAATCCCTTCTACAACAGCTCCTGCAATTGCACTTTGAGTTCCTTGAGATAAGCATGTTCCAACCTGTATGGAGCGATAGAGATTGGTTGTATGTCTGACAATAACATGATCTCAAACTCTATCTCCCTCACTGGTGGTAGCCCAAGTAAGTCATCTAGAAACACGTCTGGAAACCCACGCACAACTCTAACGTCCTTAAGCATATAATCCTGTGCCATTGAGTCTACCACGTAGGCAAGGTAGCCTACACAACCCTGACTAAGAAACTGGTGTGCCCTTAAGGCGAAGATGCACTAGATCCCACCCTTGTGTGTACAACCATCAAACTGAAATGGCGGCACTCCAGGTAATTAGAAGACCACCATCTTCCCAAAATAGTCCAGGCACGCATAGTGCCTCTCCAGCCAATCCATGCCTAAGATGATGTCGAAGTCCTCTAACTGGATCAACGTAGGAAAGCGAGCATTTTATGCCCACCTATTTGCATGACTACATCCTCCAATGCCTGGCGGATGATAAGAAATTGTACCCCCCCACCCTTGGTGTAGTATGGGGAAGCAACCTCCATCACTGACTTACCTACTATAGGCACTATATGATATGTGATGTGCAAAGACGGAATGTGTGGCCCCTGAATCAAAAAATGCTTGTAAAGAAATCTCATGGGTTGTAATCATACCTCTGACGATTGTTTTTTAAATCTAGAAGCATGGGCATGCTCCTGTGTCACTACGTTCAACTGTCATTATCATGGTACACCAGATCCCGCAACACTAACTATCTGTTGTGGGTCTCACTGGAAGTCACGGCCTCCTTGGTGGGATCCTGATCTCTGAAACTAGCGGGAAGACCCAACTGGTCTTCCACTCTGCTGTTGTTGCACGCCTGAGCTGCTGGCACGCAAAGGGCATTGGGCCTTGAAGTAGCTCGGCTGTCTACAAAGGTAAAAAGTACGGTTGTCTACCTATGACAAGATCCCACTAGAAGAAAAACTACCTCCCTCAGTCCTACGACTCTGTGCATGTGTAGGGGGGCGAGAAGAAACTGAACCACGTCCTGCCAAAGCTTACCAAGGTAGGGATGGTGTAACCTGCTAGTGGATAGTGCCGTCGCTATCGGGTGGTGGTGACTGTCTCTACGGAACCAATAGAAGTTTCGACGTGCAATCTGCTAGGCTGGGGTGGAGGTAACTGTGATTGACCTTTCTATAATCGACGTTGTGTAGCTTCCCACTTTTTGCCTTCAAAGTAACCTCCTTGATGGAGGTAAGGTTCTAGGTGGAGAGTCTGTCCTGAACCTCCTCGCACATCCCTCGGATGAACTTCTGCCAGTTCTCATGTGGGTAAGCAGTCGTAGCAGGGGAATGGCGAGACAACTCTGTATATCAGATCAGGTACGCTTGGGCCGTCATCGACCCCAGTGTCAGCTCGAAAAACTCTCTCCTTTTATCCTCTACCTAATGGCTCGGGTAGAACCCTGTACGGAACTCGTCGAAGAAGACCTCCCAAGTGATGTGCTTGGTCAGGTGCTCCTTGGTGGCATTCCACCACTGCTCTGCGTACCCAGCAAGAGAGTACTCTGCAAAAGATACCCAAGTGTCCTCGGGTACATATATCATCCTCACAAACTTTGGCCACATGTGCTATCCACAGCTCTGCATCGTCGGGGGTGGTGGTACCGAAGAACTATGGTACCATCGCTTGCTGGTAGGCCACATATGTGCTTTGATACCTCTCTAAGGCATCAGTATCATCCATCTGTTCAACCTCCATGGAGAATGATAGGTCAACACTCTCCTCCCCATCGTGAGAGGACGGTAGGAGGAGTCACCCTGCTACTGGAGCTATTGCTCAATCACCTCTTAGCACTGTTGGATGTCTTGTATTGTCTGTACAAGGAAAGCGAGTTGTTATGCCACATCTTGGTCTATACAAAATGACATGGTTCTGCATAAAGAACCAAGGCATTAATATTTACTTTATTCAAGAGATAAAATAAAGAGACATATGGACATGGATGAATTATGCTATTCTCCTTTGGGACTTGTGA